>JANAVB010001597.1:500443-617943 GCA_029216955.1 Iris pallida
GTTTGATGAGTGTGCACAAAGTTGTGACTTAATTTGCAAAGGGTCGATACAGGGTATCTCGACGGATACGCAATGATTTCGTCACACACATACAACGAAATCGGGTTCCGTCAGTTTTCACACGTTGACAACATCCATACACGCCTTTCAATGCATATAGTGCGTGACCAAGTTGCCCGGTTTGTCGGGGCGCACGCCGTATCGGGGTTTTTCCACTTTTTGAAAACAGAAATTACAATTTTTCGTAAAACTTTAACAACGTGTAACTTTTTACACACTAGATGAAAAGTGAATCCAGAAGGTGCGTTACAATATCGGTTATGTTGTTATTCTCTGCCTTTAATTAGTTTTTACAAAATCCTATTGTACAGAAAGAAAAGTGGTCGACAAGTTGGTGTTTTAAACAGTTTTTAATATTCCAGAAAAGTGGTTTTCTTCAAATTTGCCTCGATTTTTCGAGCAAGTTGGATGGCTATGTCGAAATCCACCTGGAGGATCTCGAAGAGGGTCAAGTCTACTTTCCAAAAAATCATACAGATCGAAAATCGGTGTACGAGTAAAAAGTTACGTCATCGGGAAGTAATGTACCTTGAGTGGGAAAACTGCTGTGGATGACGAGGGGCTGACTTCCGATGCTCCGTTCGTCGCGCACACAACTCCGTCGCTAGTGAAACGAACTCATAGTCGAAGAGGGTATGTTCTACTGCAATTTTCGTTTTGGAAGTTTAGGGTTTTGAGGTCTGTAGAGGAAGTTATATTTAAAACAAATTAGGTAAAAACCTAATACTACTATTACTAATACTAATACCCAATGGCCCACTCACGAACAAAGTTGCGAGGCTTGCTACTGTACGCAGCAAGCATGGAGAGGGTGGGGCCCGCCCCTTTAAGGGGTGGGTTTGATTTTTTTTATTTTTTTATTTTTTCTTTTCTTTTTTTTCTTTTCTTTTCTTTTCTTTTCTTTTTTTCTTTTCTTTTCTTTTTCTTTTTCTTATCTTTAAATCTTTTATATATATAACTATATATATCCAAAAATCTATCTAAATCCAAATAACACTTTAAATGTCACATATCCAAATATTTAGTATATTTAAATATATCTACATATATATAAATTCCATTCACAATAAACCAACTCAACATATTAATAATAATAATATCTCTATAGAATAATCATGTTTATTAAATCTTCGCAAAATAAATTTTAATAATAATAAATTAGTAAAATCTTTCCAATGGGTGAACTTCTACCCACACCCTTATCGGGTCAAAAAATGTATACAAATATGCACGATATTATTTAATAATAAATACCAATAATAGTACGAATAATTAAATAATTAGAAATTGCACATAAAATTCTAAAATAATTTAGAAAATATTTGTATATACATAAATATGCCTACATGGCCATTTGGTCACACTACATGCTTACATGGGCTTGGGTTCGGTCCGGGCCCAGTTCGGCTGGTTTAGGCCAACCGGGTCATCGAAAAATAATATATAAAATAATATTTAATTAAAATACTTTAAATGAGTCAATTCACAACTTGGCCTAGTTTTCTAGTTTGGACATCACCATGGCTAGGCTTCCCCCGGCATGACTGGTACACTAGTCAAGGCACACTGCTACAACTTCCGTGCTAAAAGTCATGGTCGTCTGTGCTCCAAAACTCAACAATGGCTAAGGTCATTTTTTTAAAATATAAATAAAACCATAAATTATATAAATTCATTTTTAAGTAAAATAAAATAATAAAAATAAATTTAAAAAAATAGGGTTTTACATCAATCCTCATTGGAGCTTCTGAGATCAGGCCCGCATGAGAGGCGGTCGAAGACTGAACTCAAGCCGCATAGGGCGGATGGTTGGCGGCTGGGATTGGATGCCGCATAGGTCATTTTCCTGCGGCTGGGATTGTTGGCCGCATATGCATTCTCCTGCGGTTGGATTAGTAGCCGCATATTGTAGTGCCCCGTCCCTATATCGTGCCCCATTCCGTCACGGGGTACGCGAGAAAGGAACACTGTCGCTATCGATTCGATCGGGACCGATAGGTCAGAATCGGCCGAGTCGATCAAACGGGAACGGTTGAATTAAGATCCATTCCACGTTATGGAATGGCTTCTTCGGAACCAAGTCCCATATTCAGCGGGTTGCACCTCGAGGATTGGCTCTGCGGCTGAGTCGGAAGAGACCTCCATTGCTCTGGTTTTCATGTCGCGCTTGATTTGGCTTTGGCTTTAGTTTTCGTGAATGCTTTTTCATGAATGTTCGATAGATTTTTTCTTGACTTGCGTTTTCGAGCTTCGCATTCATATCAAAATTCTTTGAATTAACAGTGTTCTAATCAGTTGCTTATGCGATTTAGGTAATCGCGTAGGCGATACCAGCGCAGCCAACCGGTCACTCGCTTGAAACAAGTCTAAGGCGAGTGGCTGACCTTCTTCGCCTCGTCCCTCTATTTCAAATCAATATGAAGTTAAATGAATGCTTGTCATAATAGTGTAGAATCAAAAAATTGTGGCACGATTCTTCACGAAACACTTGCTATCAAACTGCCGGTATTGAAAATAGAAAACGTGCTTTCTTATGCAAATCTACTTAGCCTATGCAAAACAATGAATGAATCGATTAACGTTTATCGCAACGATACGACTAAGTAAACAAATCGACCAAGTTTAAAAGAAAACGATCATTGGACAACTTATCGACAAGGTGTAGATTCCTCGAACGGTTGCCTAGGCCAAGGAACCGATTCGGCCCGGGAGGAACGAGTATAGCAAGCGCCAGCCTTTCATCGGCGTGAGTTAGACGGGAACTTTTGTACAGGACTTGCTACCCGACGTGAAAGGGTCGCGTCTAACCCAGATATAGTTCGCGATGGCTTGACATTGCCAGTGGCCTTCACACCCTTTCACTGCTTAACAAATACACGTAACACAGGATGAATATGATAGTTGCTCAATGGTATACAATTTCATATGCTTTCCTCAAGACATGTTAGCATACAAAGCGAGTAGGATGGTTAGAAAGATTACTGAAATAGCTAGCTAACATGTTTACAAAATTTCTTGTATCAAACAGAGGTTGGATTTTAATTAGCCATTCGCCAGTACATGTGATCGTACTGATCCTCGCTTCTTGCAGGTCCCGCGAACCAGGAAGGACGCGCCAACTAGCTCGGCGACGTTTGTGATTTTGAAGCTTCGGTCGTACGTCAAAGACTTGTCCCGTACCTCTACTTTTGAAGACTCTCAACAGTCCAAGGAAGATGACTGAGCATCTCTCCCATCCAGGTCACTGGAGTACTTTGTTGTATATTGAGGGATGTGTGCAATGTATGGAATGGCTATCTCATCGGTACTTTTTGTAATCGAGTCATGTTGTAGCCCGCACGGCATGAGTCTTGTATATGGAGTCTGTAAAAGATGTTCATATTCAATAAAGATCAAAGTTTCTTTACTTAATGTGTGATTCAATTTGTCTAGGTAGTCTCTTAGATCTCGTGTCTCGGATTGCCTTATGATTATGCCTTGTGCGATCGCACATTAGGTTCGCACGGCATCACGCCCGGGGGATGACTATCGATTCGACAGAATCGGGCGTGACACATATGCATTCTTCTGTGGCCCACACCCTTATACGACTTCTCTTGGACCGCATGGAGTTCCCGTTTGCCCCACAAGTCCAGCATCGTAGTGTTTTCTTTTGCTAGATTTGGGGACAGTCGGGTCCTTTGCGGCCTGAAGTGGGGCCGCATGTGAGTCTTCTTCGCCGTCTTGAGCAACAGAGAAAACTTATTCCAGAGCTTGGGGAGAGGCAACGGTTTTAGGCCTCCACGTCCTGCAGGCCTTTTTTGGGCCGTCTCGCTTCTGGATCGGGCTAGCGCTCCCTTCGGAGAGCATCTCTTCGAACGCTTGCTGGTCGAAATGAACAACAAGCAATTATTGCGTGGAACCGAGTTTGGCTGTGTTCGATTGTGTCACCAACTTATCAGCAGTGGAGAAGTTAGTC
This sequence comes from Iris pallida, assembly GCA_029216955.1. Lineage (NCBI taxonomy): Eukaryota > Viridiplantae > Streptophyta > Magnoliopsida > Asparagales > Iridaceae > Iris > Iris pallida. The sequence continues at coordinate 504,462 of JANAVB010001597.1, forward strand.
CCCAGCAGAGTCGCCATCGTGTTTGCCATTGATCGTCGTAGAACAGAATAATTTTATGGGAGGACTGAACTTGACTCACAATTACAAACTCGCTTGTACAAAAGAGAGCCTAGGAACAAAATCTAGGAAAAGCAATCTAAGTACAATTGTTTAGTTTTGATTCTGGGGGTGACGGTAGAGGCTCGGGAAAGTGCGCTATCAACTCTGCCTTACTCCTTGGACGATCGAACGCAACCTCGGCTCAGGTGAAGAAATGCTCTTTGAAGACACGAAAGGAAGAGTCTGCTTCTGAATTTTATGTGCTCCCCTATGCGTATATCTGCCCTTTGCAAGGGAACAACACCTTGTTATTTATAGGAATTCATAAAGAATGGGATGTACAGCCATATGGCAAATTTTGGGCCACATCGTTGTAACTGTGTCTCGAGACTCGGATTATAGTGGACAGCTGGGGGTTGGTTGAGATTGATCATGACCTGTTGTTGCAGTAAATTGAACTGTTAAGACTTGGTCAATCTCTGCCACGTGTCTCAACTACTATTCTATGGCGAGCCGCATGAAGGATGTATCCTGGCTGAGCAGCATGAGGGACAGTCTCATAACCGACCGCATGAAGAGTGTCTCATAACCGAGCCGCATAAAGGACTCATAACCGAGCCGCTTGAAGAGTGTCTCATGATCGAGCGTATGAAGGACATCTCATAACCGAGCCGCATGAATAATGTCTCATGATCGAACCGTATGAAGGACATCTCATAACCAAGCCGTATGAAGAATGTTTCATGACCGAGCCGCATGAGAGGTTTCATGATCGAGCCGCATGAGAGGTGTCTCATGACTGAGCCACATAAGGAGTATCTCACAGGCGATCCGTATGAAGAGTCTTATAGCTGAGCCGCATTAAGAGTCTCCTTTGGTTCGTGAACTGTGCCGGATGTCATGATTTTTCGTCTTTTCAGGAGCACGTCACATCTTATCTTCGTGTTAGAGCTGTCATTTTTGTCAGAGCTGTCACCTTTGTGTCAGAGTAATTATGGTCGGCTATATAAGGAGACATTTATTGATTAGGCTGATTTCGAACTGCATAAGGCTCTCCGATGCTCTTGGGCCGCATAAAGCTTTCTGGATTTTTGAGCGCATAAGGCTTCATGTTGATTTTGAGCCGCATAGAAAATCCCTTCTTTTCTATGCTTCTACAATCCTCATTGGAGCTTCTGAGATCTGGCCAGCATGAGAGGCGGTCGAAGACTGAACCCGAGCCATAGGGCGGATAGTCGGTGGCTGGGATTGGATGCCGTATAGGTCATTTCCCTGCGGCTGGGATTATTGGCCGCATATGCATTCTCCATGCGGCTGGGATTAGTGGCCGCATATTGTAGTGCCCCGTCTCTACATCGTGCCCCGTTCCGTCCACGGGTGCACGAGAAAGGAACACTGTCGCTATCGATTCGGTCGGGACCGATAGGTCGGAATCGGCCAAGTCGATTGAACGGGAACGGTTGAATTAAGATCCATTCCACGTTATGGAATGGCTTCTTCAGAATCAAGTCCCATATTCAGCGGGTTGCGCCTTGAGGATTGGCTCTGCGGCTGAGTCGGGAGAGACCTCCCGTTGCTCTGGATTTCATGCTGTATTTTATTTGGCTTTGGCTTTGGTTTTCGTAAATGCATTTTTTGAATGTTTCGATAGATTTTTTCTTGACTTGCATTTTCGAGCTTCGCATTCATATCGAAATTTCTTGAATTACACAGTGTTCTAATCAGTTGCTTATACGATTTCAGGTGATCGCGTAGGCGACATCAGCGCAGCCAACCGGTCGCTCGCTTGAAGCAAGTCTAAGGCGAGTGGCTGACCTCCTTCGCCTCGTCCCTCTATTTCAAATCAATATGAAGTTAAATGAATGCTTGTCATAATAGTGTAGAATCAAAAAAATCGTAGCACGATTCTTCACGAAAACTTGCTATTAAACTATCGGTATTGAAAATGAAAACGTGCTTTCTTATGCAAATCTACTTAGCCTATGCAAAACAATGAATGAATCGATTAATGTTTATCGCAATGATACGGCTAAGTAAACAAATCGACCAAGTTCAAAAGAAAACGGTCATTCGACAACTTGTCGACAAGATGTAGATTTTTCGAACGGTTGCCTAGGCCAAGGAACCGATTCGGCCTGGGCGGAACGAGTATAGCAAGCGCCAGCCTTTCATCGGCGTGAGTTAGACGGGAACTTTCGCACAGGGCTCGCTACCCGACGCGAAAGGGTCGCCGTCTAACCCAGCTATAGTCCGCGATGGCTTGACATTGCCAGTGGCCTTCACACCCTTTCACTGCTTAACAAATGCATGTGACACGGGATAAATATAATAGTTGCTCAATGTTATACAATTTATATGCTTGCCTCAAGCATGTTAGCATGCAAAGCGAGTAGGATGGTTAGAAAGATCACTGAAATAGCTAGCTAACATGTTTATAAAACTTCTTGAATCAAATGCAAGCGTGGATTTTAGTTAGCCATTCGCCAGTACATGTGATCATACTGATCCTCGCTCATTGCAGGTCCCCGAACCAGGAAGGACGCGCCAACTAGCTCGGCGACGTTCGTGATTTTGAAGCTTCAGCCGCGCGTCAAAGACTTGTCCCGTACCTCTACTTTTGAAGACTCTCAACAGTCCAAGGAAGATGACTCAGCGTCCCTCCATCCAGGTCACTGGAGTACTTTGTTATATATTGAGGGATGTGTGCAATGTATGGAATGGCTATCTCATCGGCACTCTTTTGTAATCGAGTCATGTTGTAGCCTGCACGGCGTGAGTCTTGTACATAGAGTCTGTAAAAGATGTTCATAATCAATAAAGATCAAAGTTTTCTTTACTTATATGTGATTCAATTTGTCTGCGTACTCTCTTAGATCTCGTATCTCGGATTGCCTTATGACTATGCCTTGTGCGATCGCATTAGGTTCGCACGGCATTACGCCCGGGGACGACTATCGATTCGACGGAATCGGGGCGTGACACATATGCATTCTTCCTGCGGCCCACACCCTTATGCGGCTTCTTCTTGGACCGCATGGAGTTTCCGTTTGCCCCCGCAAGTCCAGCATCGTAGTGTTTTTCTTTGCTAGATTTGGCGACAGTCGGGTCCTCTGCGGCCTGAAGTGGGGCCGCATGTGAGTCTTCTTCGCCGTCTTGAGCAACAGAGAAAAGTTGTTCCAGAGCTTGGGGAGAGGCAACGATTTTGGGCCTCCACGCCCTGCGGGCCTTCTTTGGGCCGTCTCACTTCTGGATCGGGCTAGCGCTCCCTTCGGAGAGCATCTCTTCGAACGCTTGCTGGTCGAAACGAACAACAAGCATTTGTTACGTGAATCGAGTTTAGCTACGTCCGATTGCGTCACCAACTTATCAGCAGTGGAGAAGTTAGTCCCCAGCAGTGTTGCCATCGTGTTTGCCATTGATCGTCGTAGAACAGAATAATTTTATGGGAGGACTGAACTTGACTCACAATTATAAACTCGCTTGTACAAAAGAGAGCCTAGGAACAAAACCTAGGAAAAGCAATCTAAGTATAATTGTTTAGTTTTGATTCTGGAGGGTAACGGTAGAGGCTTGGGAAAGTTCTATCAACTCTGCCTTACTCCTTGGACGATCGAACGCAACCTCGGCTCATGTGAAGAAATGCTCTGAAGACACAAGGGAAGAGTCTGCTTCTGAATTTTTGTGCTCTCTATGCGTATATATGCCTTTGCAAGAGAACAACACCTTGTTATTTATAGGAATTCATAAAGAATGGGATGCACAGCCATGTGGCAAATTTTGGGCCACATCGTTGTAACTGTGCCTCGAGACTCGGATTATAGTGGACAATTGGGGTTGGTTGAGATTGATCATGACCTGTTTGTTGCAGTAAATCTGAACTGTTAAGACTTGGTCAATCTCTGCCACGTGTCTCAACTACTATTCTGTGGCGAGCCACATGAAGGATGTATCCTGGCTGAGCCGTATGAGGGACTGTCTCATAACCGAGCCGCATGCAGAGTGTCTCATGACCGAGCCGCATGAAGGACTCTCATAACTGAGCCGCATGAAGTGTGACTCATGACCGAGCCGCATGAAGGACATCTCATAGCGAGCCGCATGAAGAATGTCTCATGACCGAACCGCATGAAGGACGTCTCATAACCAAGCCGGATGAAGAATGTCTCATGACCGAGCCGCATAGAGCTGTTTCATGATCGAGCCGCATGAGAGGTATCTCATGACTGAGCCGCATAAGGAGTATCTCACAGGCGATCCGCATGAAGTGTCTTATAGTTGAGCCGCATGAAGAGTCTCCTTTGGTTCGTGAACTGTGCCGGATGTCATAATGATTTTTTCATTTTTTTCAGGAGCACGTCACGTCTTATCTTCGTGTCAGAGCTGTCATTTTTGACAGAGTTGTCACCTTTGTGTCAGATTATTATGGCCGGCTACATAAGGAGACATTTATTGCTTAGGCTGATTTCGAACCGCATAAGGCTCTCCGTTGCTCTTGGACCGCATGAAGCTTTCTGGGTTTTTTAGCCGCATGAGGCTCCATGTTGATTTGTGCCGCATAGAAAATCCCCTTCTTTTCCATGCTTTTACAGTTGTTCTCGCGAACATTTCAGAGAACAATGTGAGTGCACAGGAGGCTCATGTTCCTTACGAAGAGGTAGTCCAAGAAGATGTTGTTATTGCAGAAACAACTATTGAACTAGAACTCGCAGAACCTGTATCTAAGCGAGTGAGGAGACATAAGGACTTCGAAGAGGATTTTGTCACCTATTATGTGGAAGCAGATCCGCTTACCTATGATGAGGTGATGAAGACCAGAGATGCTATCTTCTGGAAGGAGACTATTAATGATGAGTACGACTCGATAACCTTCAACAACACGTGGGTGTTGGTCGATCTGCCTGAAGGAGCAAAACCAATCAGCTGTAAATGGATATTCAAGAAGAAGATGAAGGCCGAGGAACTGTTGACAAGTTCAAGGCAAGATTAGTTGCCAAAGGGTTTTCTCAGAAGCAGGAGATCGATTATTTTGACACATGCTCCAGTAGCCGGATGATGACCATCAGATGGATATTAAGACCGCTTTCCTGAATGGTGAATTGACCGAAGAGATTCACATGAACAACTAGAAGGATTCGTCGTCAAGGGCCTCGAAGACAAAGTCTGTAAGTTAGTAAAATCTCTGTATGGTCTGAATCAAGCTCCCAAGATGTGGCATAAATTTGATAAAGTCATAAGATCAAACAGCTACAGGGTCAACGAGATGGACAAGTGTGTACACAAAGTTTGCTGACGGGAGAGGAGTTATCGTTTGTCTGTACGTAGACGACATGCTGATCTTAGGTACAGATCTAGCAAGTGTCACTGAGACAAAGAAGTTCCTCTCATCTAAGTTCAGCATGAAGGACTTAGGAGAAGCTGATGTTATCTTGGGGTTAAAGATCATCCGGACAGAAACTGGAGTGGCATTGTCACAGTCTCTTTACATTGAGAAGATGCTCACACGCTATGGGTATTAGGATCGATATGCCGCAAGATGCTGAAACCAAATCCAAGGGAAAGCGTAAACAACTGGAGTACTCAAGCATCATCGAAAGTTTGATGTATGCGACTACTGCCACAAGGCCTGACATAGCTTTTGCCGTGGGATGCTGAGTCGGTTCACGAGCAATCTAGGAATGGAGCACTTGAAAGCAGTGAAGAGGGTCATAAGATACCTCAAAAGGACTCAGAAGTATGCACTGCACTATTGCGGAGATCCAAAAGTAGTGGAGGCTTCAGTGATGAAAGTTGGTGCTCAGAAGGAGAGAGTGAAAGGTCCACATGAGGATATATTTTCTCCATAGGTGGAGCTGCTATATCGTGGAAGTCGAAGAAGCAGACTATGTTGTCTCATTCTTCTACGGAATCTGAGTTCTATGCACTGGCGGCTGCAACGGATGAAGCAGAATGGCTTCGGGAGCTCATGTATGATCTTCCAATGGTTGGTGCGCAATACCGACGGTACTGATATACTGCGACAACCAGACGACTGCAACGGTGGCATCGAATGACCTCTTCAATAGCAAGAAGAGGACTGTGCGTCTAAGGTACAGGCGATAAATGATCTTCTTTAAAGATAAGTCATTACCATAGTGGATGTTCGAAGTCAGAAGAATCTGTCTGATCCGTTCACCAAAGGTCTCAAGCGCCAGCTGGTTGAAGACACAGCAGGTAAGATGGACTTGAAGACACTATGATATTATTCTTTGTAATTCTACTACAAAGCTTTATGCTATTAGTTCAAAGAGAAACCTACTAGGCATCTATCTTTTAGTTCAAAGAAGGACCATTGACTGGAAGAATATCAGGAATAGTGGGCAGTCCTTTGGGATATTGTGGGTTTAAGAACCCAGAACTACTATTGTCTCTCTTTGTTCTTTACAAAGAACAAAGTCCTGTGGGAGGATGGCTTGGAAGCCTTAATGAGTTTTTGGACATCTGGGATGTCTGGTGTGCTTTACAAGAAGCATGGGTAGCACAGCACTATAAAGGAGCATAGTACTCCATGCTACAGTAGGATGACACCACATGAGGGACCTAGTAAGGATAAAGCTTCGGCTTCGGGCCAAGTCACAGCGGTGTAGCACCGCACATAGGCAAGAGGGCCTAATGTTGTACGATGAAGAGAGCTAGGCAACACTACAGAGGTTGGGCCTCATATTACAGTGGGTGACACCACATAATGCAGTACCTCGGCTTTGCCAGCTATGTCACGGCGTAACACCGCAAGGAAACAAAATGCTTCATGCTGGGTAGTTTGGCACTACAAAGAGGCTGGGCCTCATGCTACAGGTGGTGTGACACCACATACAGGGTCTCGGCTTCGGGCTATGTCATAGCGGTATAACACCGCAAGGAAGCAAATTGCTTCATGCCAAAGACTCTTTAAAAGGACTACCTAAAGTGTATGGATAGAGATTATGCCGTCTCTTGAGAGAAATCTTGTAGACACCCAAGATACATACACCAAAATCAGGCTGGCACAAGGCCTTTAATGTGCAGCCAAAGTGCAGTTGATGTCATTATTTGAGTGGAAATAATTACAGTAATGGTGCAGAATTCAGGCCTTGTCCATTCTTCTATCATGCTATCATTTAACCCATGCCGGAAGATTCAAGTCGTAGCGACATCTATCATAATGCATGATGGACAGTCACTGTGGGGAACACTAACCCATATTATAGAGATATGTGGGATTGTTGGTATTTTTGCTTGTTGTTGTTGGTGTTTTGCTGTAGAAACTAGAAAGATAGTCCACATTGAAAAACTAAATGAATGGTATCTCTATATAAAGCATTGCTTGTGTTGAGAGATCACATGAAGTGTGGAAGGCACATGGGTGCCATGTGGGGGCATTTTTCTAGTGGAAAGAAGGCTAAACCAATAAGAAGCATTAATGCTTTTTGTCATGCTTATGGGATAATTTTTCTATGGAGCTAAGCCCCGAAGGGAGGGGGGCTTAGCGCCTCGGACTCGGACTCGGGCTCGGGCTCAAGGGCGCAAAGTGGCGCTTTGTTGGCACACTTTGCATTTAGCACGTCAGCATCGGCACATGGCGCCTTGTGCTCAGTTGATGCGCTCGTGTGCTCGTCTTTTGCGCGAGTCGCATGCGCAAGGGCCACGTAGGTGCACGCACAGGAGCCGCGGGGCTACGGCGCAATTGTGCGCTTGTAGTGCTGCGCTGCATGCCTGCGTGCTTGCGGTGCTGCGTTGTGCGCCTACGCGCCTGCGCACTTGTGGTATTGTCGCGTTGCTATGCTGATGCGCAGTTGCACGAGGACTAACGGGCTAAGTGGGCTAAAGGGTGCAGGCGGCTAATGATGTGACTGATTGGAAGATTTGAGCGGTTATGGAAAGATTGAGTTAATTAATCAATCCATTTTTGTGGGATTTGAATTTAATTCATTCAAATCTTTTCATTATTCGCTCCTATCTTTTCGCAATCAGTTACGACCATGATTAGGATTAGGATTTCGGCCGTTCTCTATAAATACTCTTATCGTGCCTTCATTAAGGACTTACGCTAAAATAAAGAGACGAAGAGAGTTGTGAGGCCGCTGCCATTGGAGTTCTTCAAGTTCGTGAAATGAGGTGACAACGAGCGTTCCAGAAGTTCTTTCGAACTTGCTGGTTCCTGGGAGCAGATCACAATAGGACGAATCTTGCTTTGAGCAACGGTTATCTTTATCACCCCAAAGTCGTTACATCAACTTCGGTTGAGAACGAATATTCATCTTCGTTGCATCAACTTCGGTTGAGAACGAATATTCATCTTCGTTGCATCAACTTCGGTTGAGAACGAGTTTTCATCTCTCTTAGGAGAACGAATTTTTCGTCTATCTGAAAGTAAGATCGAATTTTCATCTAACGATCTGTTTCGGAAATAACAAATGACACGTAGAACCCCATTGAAGATGGTGGCCTTAAATACTCAATTTTAGAAATCTCCATTGGAGATGGCCTTAGATAAATTTCTAATATAAATTTTTCATCCTACATCACCTCCACATATCATAGAAATTTTATAATTTTTTTTATTATAAAGTTTTTTTAAGGGATATTTTAGCAAATGTTACCATTCAAATATAGAAACTAGCATATACCCTCACTTTTTTTAAAAAGTTAGCAAATGTCCCCATTCCTTTGTATGGAAAAAAATAAATTTTAAGATATAACTCCACTATTTTATCAAAATTTTGGCTAATTTATAAAGGAATATAGACATTTGCTAGTTTTTTAAAATAGTAAGAGTATATGTTAGTTTCTATATTTTGAATAAAAATTTTGTTAAAATATTTTTTTTCTTATTTTTTTTTAAAACTTTATATGAGAGATAGAATCCCCACTGAGAGGCCTTGTGATAAGAGCATCTCGAACCCTATTGTCTTGTTTTGTGTTGTGATTCCTATGTGGCATGAGGCACAAGACAATGTATTTCTATGTGGCAAGATAAATTCACACAAGACAATGAGATAAAAAAGTGTTCTCCAATACAAAAATATTGAGAAAACAATAAAAAGTATTTTTTTCAACTTTCAAGATAACTCCTCCACTTCTTCATTTTTTATAAATATTTCTATTCATAATTGATGATTGAAAACAAAGTCATTGTGAAGTACATTGTCTAGATCTAGACAACCAACTTCACATTTCCTTGCCATGTCATTGCTATGTCAATTTTATAATTTATTCTATATTTGTATTAAAAATAATTTTTGAAATAAAAATTTGTTATTTCTAAGTGACGACTATTTTTTTAAACTCACAATAGGGTTGGAGATGTTCTAAAAAAAAAAAAAAAATCCACGAACCCAAACTCCAGCTCACAGTCAGTTATAGAGCAGCAGAAAAAAGAAGAAGAAGAAGGTATAGAGCAGCAACAGTGGAACACCAATGGATTTATTACTGTTTCAAATTAAAAGACAGGCAAACCAGGGCCGTCAGCAGCAGACAAAAGAGCAGGCAGGCCCGGCGCTGCTGCTGCTTGCTTGCTTGGTTCCTTTCTTCCTTCCTGCTGCTGCTTATTGTGGGGCCCACCAGGAAATAAGTTGCCAAAACAGGAAGGGCGGGGATTCCCATCCATTCGAAAGAAAAAAAAAAAAAAAACACCACCACCGACAGGAAAATAAAAAAATAACGCTGTTGCTGCTCTCGCTCGTTCGGGATTCGTGCCATCTCCCTCCCCTTTCTTGAAAATAGAAACAAAAGAGAGCGAGAGAGTACACAGAATCAACACAGAGATCTCTGTTCTTTCTTTGTTTCTTTCTCTCATCATCTCTTTCTTTAGGTTTTTTTTGTTCCGGATATGTCGCCTCCGGTGGTGACGATGGCCGGATCTTCCCTTGGCCGCCATGGCTCTTCCAGAGGAGGAAGACAGAGGAGGTCAGTTCGGTTCTGGCTCTACGTTGTTGTCGATATATTTAGTATGTCTTTTCCTTTTCTTGTTCTTCTCTTTTATTCTTTATTTTTGTTTACCCACCATAACTAGTGGATGTGGTTGCCGTTGGTGGTAGTGGTTTGGTGAACATTTCCATTAATTTGACCACTAATTTGACACGCGACAATATTTGAGCTTTGAGCGAAAGGATCTACACTAGTTTTGGACGTGGGTGGACTCCTAGTGTATTTTCGTAGTTCACTTCGTGTCCAGTACGCGTCGGACACGATCCGACACAGTCCCTAGGACACGGTTCCGATTCTTCGTAGTGTGCTTGTAGAAAGAATATTTCTGTAGTCGGAAACGGGATGAAAACTTTTGCCACTCAAGTCAAGGATTGAACGATGAGCATTTTGGCAATAGTGGGCGAGCGGTTCTTGTGTTGTGTTTCTCGTTGGCGTCCGGGGCTGAGACAGACGGTGTGAAGTTCTCTGGGTGGATGGAGCTTTTCTTATTCCTATGTTCCTTCGTTACAAGGGTCACAAGACTCGCAACATGAGTAAGTGCCGGTAGAAATTTAGGGTCATTCGGAATGGCAATTGCTAAAGGCACACCAACGTTTGTTCAGGACAATCCAGTTCTGAGTGCTAGTCGAGTTTGGAGGAAAGTTACCTCAGGAAAGCCGAAAAATTGCAATGCCCCCCCCCCTTCCACGTCATCGACCGCCTCACCTCCCTCCAAGTCCGCCTCTGCCACTTCCTCCTCCTCTCCCTCCTCCACTCCCGTCTCAACCTCCCCTTCTCCACAAACCCTAACTCCGGCACGGGCGGACTTCGAGCGCTGCAGCGAGGGCGTTCGAGGGAGCTCAACGGGGATCGCTATAGCGAGGGTCTTGTACGATGGAGCCCCTACGGCGAGGGCCGCTGCGACGAGGCGAGCACGCCCTCCTCCTTCCAGACCTCGCCGAGAACGTGACGGAGCACGCTGCGGCGAGGCGGCAGGAGCAGCTTTGTTTGCTTACACGGTTGGCGGACACGGGAAGCGGCCATAAATCGAGTTTTGTGGCGGAGGCGTCGGTTGCTGGACAACGTCGTCGTTGAGGGTCGTTGTTGTTGTTGAGGACTGTCAAAACTTTTGAACTTTTGACAGTCATAAAGATTTAGGACTCTCAGAATATTTGACAGTCCTACTTATTGGAAGGACGGTCAAAATGTTTGACTGTCCTAAAAAATTTGGACAACCAGAATAAATTTTTTCGGTGGCGAACTTGTAAATAAAACAAAAAAATTGGACTGTTCTGAGCTAAAATTGGTGTGCCTTTAATAATTGCCTTCGGAATAGGTTCAAAGCCGGGATCCTTTTTACTAGGATTTGGACTAGATAAATTTGGTTCAGAACTCATTTTTTGGTAGGGAGGGGTGAGCATTATTCAGTTTTGGACCGAAAATCGAACTGAATAAAAGTTTCGGTTTCAGTCCAAAATGGAATAGACTTACACAAATGTAAATAATCTCAATTTTATGCATATTTTATTATTAAAAATGTGTATATTTTTGTGTATATTTGAAAACAACAATTCTATTTACGTGTTTTAAAGTCCAACTTTGATAATTTAACAACTAGCCCAACTTTGAAATACAACAAACATATGTATAAAAATTGTATTCTTTAATATAATTTAACTACAATTCCAACTTTGGGTCCAACCTATTAAATAATAAAAATAAATAAACCGAATAAACTGAATCGATTATCAATTCGATAATATTTCGATTTGAGTTATGGGTAATTTCGGTTCAGTTTCGGTTTTGGATTTTTAGAAGTTCGGTTTATTCGTTTTGACAATTTCGGTTGAAACCGAATAGACCGAACGCTCACCCCTAACATGAGGTACACTTCTAGGGCACCCCCCCCCCCCCCCCCCCCCCCCCCCCCCCAACCAAACAGTCTGTTTACCAGCCTTTTGTTTCTTTCACAACATTCCGAATGTGGAATGTTATTCGCTTGCAACCAGGAGCATGCACCCTCATCTGGACTGGGGCCTGACAACTGGGTTCACGGAAAGGTGGATCCCAGATGTCAGATTTGAGTCACCGACTTGGGCGTGGGCAAATATTCTTCCGCCAATTTAACTTCGGCCGGACGGCAGAGGCAGTAAGTGCCTGTTTGGATTGTTGGCATTCCAAAGGAAGCGGGGTAGTGCATTCTGCTCTTCGCTCAAGGATTTTTATAAAAAGGTTTAGGGTTAAATGGGAAATTGGAATCCGAAGGAAGCATTGTTCTGGACATGTCACCGGCAGTGATGATGACCAGAGGTTCCTGCGACCACCATGGCTCCTCCAGAGGAAGACAAAGGAGGTCAGTTTGATTCTGATCTGTGGTTTATTTATTAGTATGTTGTTATTTGGCTCTTGCTATGGTTGATGGAATATTTGCTACTTTTGGTATTGTTCATGTTGCACTTTTAGAAATGTACTGGAAAAGTCTATGTTGCAATTTGTTCTGTTCTAGTGTATTTTGTAGTGTCTATGTCGAGTCCGATATGTGTCAGACATGATCCAACAAAAACAAGTCTCTGATTTTTGGAGTGCTTGTGGATTATTCCCCTTTAATTGGAAATGGGAAGATGGGGATGAGAACTTTGCCATTGTTTGGTCTTGAATGATGAGCATTCGGCATTAATTGGTGCGAGTGATTTTTGAGTTTTGCTTCCAATGGCATCCCAGGCTGATACACATCAGGCATGGTGAGTAGTTCTGTGGGAAGATACAATTTTCTTTTTTCCTATGTTTGTTAGAAATTGAAAACAGTGGAGATGGTTGGTAATAGGTGAGGAGTTACAAGAACGAGCAAGTGTCAGTAGAATTAGGGATGGATCCAAAGTGGGGATTCTTCTAGTTAGCTAATGGATTTGGTTTTAGTTGACTAATTTGGTTTGGAAGGACTTCATTTTTTAATCTACCACCTTTCTCTTTGTATAAGCGGAGACGACATAATAAGAAGAGGGTGGAAAGGGGAGGAAGAACAGAAGAGAGGAAGGGACGTTTGGAGAATGATCTTTTAGAATTTTGAATTTTTGTCCTTTTAGTAGTTGAAGAGTCGCTCTAGGTACACTTCTAGCCCACACATTGCCTGTTTAGTGCAGTTTGCCTCTTTGGCAACTTTTCAAATTTGAATCTTATTGCCTGCAATAAGCTGCATGCAGCCATCTAACTCGGGCCTGACACCAAGGGAAGGTGCTCCTGGATGTCAGATTTTAGTCACCGGCCTGTGTGTAGGTAATATTTTTCTGCCAAGTTAACCTTAGCGGGAGGCAGTAAGAGCCTGTTTGGATCGTGGAAGTCTAAAGGAAGTGCAAAAGGGCATTTCGCTATTTGTTCAAGGATATTTAACATGGATTTTTATGCGAGATTTAGGCTTAAATGGGACATTGTTATCTAGAGGAAGTGCTGTAACAGCCTTCTACACTTTAAAATTTTGGTTGCTATAGTCATTTTGTTCGCGACATATTGATGAGTTATTTCACCTGTACACTATTCATTCGCTTATCATCCTGGGACCGACGGCCAAACAGAGGCGGTGAAAGGGAGCCTTCAGCAATCCCTTCGCTGTCTATCCAGTCAAGCCCTGAAGCAGTGGAGTCATCTTCCTTCTGCAGAATTTTGGTATAATACCACCTTCCATCGTGCAATTGGGCTCACACCGTTCCAGGCCTTGTATGGAAGGCATCCATCCACCATGATCACTAGTTATTACCACGCAGTGCAGTGGTGCAAGAAGTGGACAAGGAGTTATGTGATCTGGATGAACTCCTCAGATGTCTAAAGCAGAATTTGGAGAAGGCCAGGAACCGAATGAAGCAGCAAGCAGATGTCTGTTGGCCGCAAAACGTACTGTGAAGCGATGCTAACCCACCTGAAAATAACGAACTAACATCTAACAAAAGCGCAAAGATAGATCAAACACAGTGTTTTCGGTGACCGTCACCTGGACAAATTCCAATCTTTATGACTTTCAACAAGATACAAGATTGAATAAAAATGTTGAACCTATGCCCCCTAGTTCAACTTCCTCATCAAACTCAAGGAAAAAAGCAAAAGAGTACAATGAAATCACTCACCCAACCCCGTAGTGATCTCCCTTAACGAAGAAGACGATTTTCTGAACAAATCTCTTCTTCCAACTGTCTTGAATGTCGAGCTTTAAGAGCAAAGTACGGACTTTCTCTTAGATTTTCTGTGAACTTGCACCCTAAATCTCTCGTATGAGCTTCTTTTGACAACCCCCCTCAAACATCATATATATAAGTTGAGAATAGTCCAACACTAATTGTGGTCTAGAATTAATCACAATAGACTTTATTAATGTTGAACTGGGCCCGCATCTATATTGTTCGTCGGCAATCGGCACACCGTCAGTATGTTGCAGTATACCATCGATGTACCGGTTGGCACACAGAATCGATTCTAGAATCCAGCATTCGTCGAACCGGTATACCGTCAGTATGCTGTAATATACGATCGGTATACTGTTGCAGCTGTTTTTGCTCAGTTCGAGCCCGGTTCAGCCATCGATCTTTCGTTGTATTTACTGCAGTTCCCGTCGATGCTTTACAACCGCTATACTGTCCTTCTAAACACCTCGAGTCGAGGATGGATCCCAACATAACTATCCCTCCAGTTTGATAAGAGGTATTGACTCCATGGCTCCTTAATTGGACTTCATACCTATCGCCCCGCGACAGGGTTCCTGCTCCTTGTCATTGATCTATGATTCTCCGAGTTGTTGTGCATCTTCTTTCGTCTCCAGCTCCTCGACCACCATATCGACGTTAGCTGCCATGCATAACACATCTTTTACAACTGGGAGCTCGTCGACATCAATTACTTGGCCAAGACCAAAGTCTTTGACGATCAGCCTCACTGTAAATCTTGGTTGCCTGTCTCCGACTTCTGTCTTCCACCGGAACGTGCTCCAATTTCGATGAGCTTCTTCACCCTTGGCTCGCCCAACCAAGCGGACGATGCGGTTTCCTCGAGATTCAAGCTCCTGAATCTGTCCGCCTTCGAGTGCGACACTGAAGCCCCCCCCCTCCCCGTAGACGTGCATCCTCGAGCGGAGCATCATGCACTGTGCACATCGTTGATGACCCCGTGTCCAAGATCCAATCGCTATCATGACACATGCCACAAGGTTCTTCTGCGTTGGTTGCTACGATGATGAGATCTTCCATAGTCGTAAAATCTATCTGATCATCCTTGTCTTTAGCCTTCTTATTTTTGAGCTTCTTGCAGTTCCTTTTAAAATGATCCCGTTCGTTATAGTGTTTAACAGTCCTCCTTGCGGTTCACACTTGCAAGATCGTGAAATTTATCTGATCATCCTTGTCGTTAGCCTTCTTATTTTTGAGCTTCATGCAGTTCCTTTTAAAATGATCCTATTCGTCAGTGTTTAACATTCCTCCTTGCAGTCCACACTTGCAAGATCTCGAGAACTGCCACTTGTCCTCGTTTGTGACTTGAGCCTTCCCTTCTCGTAAGAAGCAACCAAAGCGGACTCCTGCGACAATTCTATCTGCTTATGTCGGTTCTCCTCGTTTAACAAACTGCTTTTGATTGCCTACATTATGACAACTCATTATGACAACTCATTCAGGCGTGGAGTTGCTCACAGACATCACCAACGTCTTCCAACTTTTCGGTAGAAGACTCAAAAGCAGCAGACCTGAAACTCATTGTTAATCACCATCTTCATCGTCGACAGCTGATTGATGATACTCTGAACGTTGTTCAGATGTTGTACCACCGAGACACCCTCCGTGTACTTCGAGTTGACGAATAAGAAATACCTAGTTGCGAGCCGACTTTCGTTCGTACAACGAATGCATCTTCTCCTATAACTCTTTTGCCGAACTCTCTATAGACAAGTGATGAAACACCGAATTGTCCAGCCATTGGCGGATGAATCCAACGGCCTTTTGATCCAATCGCTTCTAATCAGCAGATTTATCTGACGACTTGGTAATATCGTCCTCCAACGGACCATGCAAATTCTTGCACTAGAGTATATCCTCCATACTTGGCTTCCAAATCGCCTAGTTTCTCCTGTGAGGGTGATCATACGTGTGTTCATATACTTTGTAGATATGGTTGCACCTTTCCTCTCGAGAACTTGAGAGCTCTAATACCAATTGTTGGCCACAAAACTTACGCGGAAGCGATGCCAACCTAGCTGAAGATAACAAACCAACGTCTAACAAAATCGTCAAGACAGATCAAACATATTATTTTCGGTGACTGTCACACGAAAAATTCCAATCTTTATAACTTCCAACATTCTACAATATTGAATAAAAATGTTGAACCCTTTGTCCCCAAGTTCAACTTCCTTACCAAACTCAAGAAGAAAGTAAAAGATTACAATGAAATCACTCACTCAATTCCGTAGTGACCTTCATGAACGAAGAAGACGATTTTTCGAACATATTTTTTCTTCCAAATGTCTCGAACTTGGAAGCCAGAAGCGGAAAGGGGGACAAAAATGGGGGTGGAAGCGGGAGCGGGGGAACGCGACTACTTAGAAGAGTCTAAAGATGGGGGCGTGCATTAATAAAAAATATGTTTATTAATTAATGTTATTATAACTTATAAATATCTTAATATTTATTAAAATTTATAAAGTTCAGTTCAAAGTTACAGAGAGATCATTCGTATGTTGATTTTTTATGATGTCAAGGTAAATAATCTTTAGTTTCTTATTACTTTGATAATCGTATATTAAACATTTTTCTAATTTTCTTCCCAAAATTTATGTTCTCTTTTAAAATTATAGTCATATTATGGGAAGCGCTCATGTCGTCGAAGAAACGTTCTTCCGTTACCGGAGAAACGAGCTTCCGTCATTGGAGAAGCGAGCTCCCTTCGAGCTCCCAAGTAAGAACCACCGAATCGAAGTTACTGAAATTCGTTAACCTTCTAGGAGTTTCTAGCTTCTAAGATCTCGAATGATGAGCTCTAAGTGCAAAGTACAGACTTTCTCTTAAATTTTCTCTGACTTGTATGATGAATCTCCCGTATGAGCTTCTTATGGCAACCCCCTCAAATACCATAAATATATAGGTTGAGAAATTTATTTCAAGTTTTAGAAAAATTCTAAAATAGCCTAACACTAATATTGGCCGTCCATATTTAATCATACAAACTTTATTAATGCTGACGTGGCCCGTGTATATGTTGTTCGTCGACAACAGGCATACCGTCGGTATGCTGCAGTATACCATCGGTATACCGGCTGGCACACAAAATCAATTTTGGAACCCAGCATTCGTCGAACCGATATACCGTCTGTATACTGTAGATATGGTCGACATATTGTTGTTGTTGTTTTTGCTCAGTTCGAGTCTGATTAAGCCACCGATCCTCCGTCGTCTTTGTTGCAGCTTCCGTCGACGCTTCATGGCATCCAGACTGACCTTCCAAATACCTCGAGTCGAGGTTGGAACCTAACATAACTTTTCCTCCAGTCTGATGAGAGGTGTTGACTCTATGGCTCCTTAATTGGATTCCATGCTTGTTGTCCCGCGACAGGCTGCTCCCCTTGTTATCGATCTCTGATCTCCCGGGTTGCTGTGCATCTTCTTTCGTCTCCAGCTCCTTCACTACCATGTCGACGCTAGCTGCCATGCGTAGCACCTTTTTTACAACTGAAATCGTATCGATATCAATAAATCAGACAACATCGAAGTCCCAGACGATCAGTTTTGTTGTAAATCTTGGTTGTCTGTTCCCGAGTTCTATCTTCCACTAGAACATGCTCCCGTTTCGATGAGCTTCTTCACCCTTGGCTGGTCCAACCAAGCGGACGATGCGGTTCCCTCGAGATTCAAGCTTCTCAACCTGTCCACATTTGTGTGCGACACCGAAGCTTCCCCATACACATACATCATCGAGCAGAGCACCATGTACTGTGCACGCCTTCGATGACCTACAACTCTCGCGGAATTGTGCAAATAGAGATGCACCCGCCTCGGATTGAGTTTGATGCACACCTTGATCTCCTTTATGGGTTTGAACTGCTAAAACCAATATCGCTCCATTAGATTTTTGGCAAACCATCCGTCACCAAAGTCGGATCCGTGGAACAACCCCTACATGGAGGCCGACCATCTGTCATGGGACTGACAAACTGACCCTCAATCTTTGACTCATTTGTACTCATCGCTTTGTCTCTACGAATCAAATCTTTAATATCCCTGAAATCATCTTAAAAAAACCCCTCTCAGCAAGTTTTCGACGATCCACAAACTTCTGTCGAACAACCCTCGAGCCTTCATCCGTTGTTTGTGGCTTGTTTGTATACCTCAGCTGCTTGATTTTGTACATACCACAACATATATCTCATTGAGCCAGCAATTGGGAACCTTTCGTAAGCTTCCATTTTTGTCCCCAAACATACTGAGACAACCATCATTTGCTAGCTTCCCTACTGAAATCAAGTTGTAGCGCAAACTCGGTACATGACGGACCCCTTTGAGAACGAGCTTCTCGTCAAGCTCCGCTGTCAAGTACACGTGCTCGATGTCCAAAACTGTAGTTATTTTCTTATCGTCCATCTAAACACGTCCAAACTTACCGTCCCGTTATGACATAAAGATCCTCCTCAGTAGAGTGGCGTGATACGATGTCCCCGTGTCTAAAACCCAATCGCCGTCATGTCCCATGCCACAAGGAAAGGTTCCTTTGCGTCGGTAGTTGCGATGATGAGATCTCCCATAGCCTTGAAATTTACATGATCATTCTTGCCTTTAGCCTTCTAATTTTTGAGCTTTATGTAGTTTTTTTTTAAAATGATCCCGTTCGTCACAGTGATAGCAGTCCTTCTAGCGGTCCATACTCGCAAGATTCCAAGAACTCTCCCTTGTCTTCGCCTGTGACTTGAACCTTTCCATCCCCTAAGAAGCAACCATAGCGGACTCTTGCTACATTTTTATCTGCTTACGCCAGACCTCCTCGTTCAACAAACTGCTTTTGATTGGCTCCATCGTGATAACTCCATCAGGCGCGGAGTTGCTCACATACGCTAACACCGTCTCCCAACTTTCCGGTAGAGAACTCAAAAGCAGCATGTCCTGAAGCTTATCGTCAATCACTATCTTCATCATCGACAGCTGATTGATGATACCCTAAAATTTGAACCTCGTTCAAATGTTGTGCCATCGAGACACCCTCTGTATACTTCGAGTTGATGAGTTGGCGAATAAGAAATACCTAGTTGTCAGCCTTTTTTCGTTTATACAATGAATGCAGCTTCTTCCATAACTATTTTCTCGAACTCTCCATGGACAGATAATGAAACACCGAATCGTCCAACCATTGGCGGATGAATTCAACGGCCTTCCGATGCAATCATTTCCAGTCATCAGTAGATTTGTCCGATGGCTTGACGCTGTCGTCCTCCAACGAATCATACAAATTCTTGCACCAGAGTAGATCCTCTATTCTTGGCTTTCAAATCGCCTAGTTTTTTCCTGTGAGGGTGATCATACGTGTGTTCATCTACCCCGTAGACATGGTTGCACCTATCTTCTCGAGAACCTGAGAGCCCTGATACAATTGTTGGCCATAGAACGTACGTGAAAGCAATGCCAACCCACCTGAAGATAACGAACCAACGTCTAACAAAAGTGCCAAGACAGGTCAAACACAATATTTTCGGTGCTTATGTCACCTGGACAAACCCGATCTTTATAACTTCCAACAATATACAAAGATTGAATAAAAATGTTGAACCCTTTGCCCCCAAGTCTAATTTTCTCACCGAACTCAAGAAGAAAGCAGAAGATTATAATAAAATTACTCATCCAACCTCGTAATGATCTCCCTGAACGAAGAAGACGATTATCTGCACAAATCTCTTCTTTCAACTATCTCGAATGGCGAGTCCTAAAAGCAAAGTACAATTTTTCTCTTAGATTTTCTGTAGACTTGCACCATGAATCTCCCGTATGAGCCTCTTATAGCAACCCTCTCAAACAACATATATATAGGCTTAGAAACCTATTTAGGGTTTTAGGAAAATCCTAAGTAGCCCAACACTAATCTTGGTCGTCCAGATTTAATCATACTGACTTTATTAATATTGTCCTGGGTCCGCATCTACGCTGTTCGCCGAGAACCGGCATACCGCCAATATGCTGCAGTAAATTGTCGGTATACTGGTTGGCACACAATCGATTCTGGAACCCAGCATTCGTCGAACCAGAATACCGTCGGTTTACTGTTGTATACCGTCAATATAGTGTTGCTGCTGTTTTTGCTCAGTTCGAGTCCGGTTCAGCCACCGATCCTCCGTCGTCTTTGCCGCAACTTCCGTCGACGCTTCACGACACCCAGACTGTCCTTGCAAACACCTTGAGTCGAGGTTGTACCCCAACAATGCCTACCGTCATGATGAGAGCTTTAAGGTGAATGATTGGTTTTTTTGAAGTTGCAGCCAATCTGACAACAATCAGTATTTAAGCGAGCTAATCAAAAGCTTGCTAATAAGGTACTTTGGACCTTATCGGATGTTGGAGTAAGATAGGTGCCGTGGCTTATAAATTGGAGTTTTACCAGAGCAGTCTAAAATTCACCCAGTATTTCATATTTCATGCCTTAGGAGATGCATCTGAAATGGAGAGGTCTCAAAGTGCACGGCCCCTCCCATTTCAGAAGAAGGTTCTCTTGTGCTTGAGCCAATAGCTATAAAGGATTTTTGTTGGGTGAAACAAGGCAACATAGTTGAAGCCGAAGTATTAGTTCAATGGAAGCATCTGCCTAAGGAAGAAGCCACCTGGGAATCAACTAAACAGATGGAAAATCAATTTCCAGATTTTGACCTAGAGGGCAAGGTCGAAGTTCCATGGGCGACAGGTGATAGACCTCGAAGAAGCAAGAAACGGAACCCAATATATTTGGCCATGCTGGACGTATAACCAGGAGGATCAGTTCAGAAGGCAACATAAGTGGAGGTTGGATCTATTCAAGTGGGAGATATTTGACTAGTCGGTCTGTTACTTATTTTTAGGCGTAGGTGAATTAAGCTTGAGTTTATGGAGGGAGTTTGTTGAAGTTTGTCTAGTGGTCTAAGTAGCAGTTGAGCTTTTGTCCGTAGACCAGGGGAGTGAATTTGATTGTAATCGAGGTGTTATCTCCAGTCCAAATTAGAGAATTCTATTGCATTTCAGTATTTCAGTGTGAGTGAATTATTGGGTTCCAACAACAGTCGACTGGTCTATTAGTTGGTCAGACCAATGGAATGCCCTATGAGCAATAGACAGAATTAATCGTATGAGAGATCAGTTGACTGGGCAGTCCGTACGTTAAAAGAAACTTGCCCTAAACTATACATCAGCCCGAGTAACAGAAAAGCCTCTTCTTCCATTTCTCCTCTAATGAACCCTAACATTCATTAATCCACATAGGATACTATGAACATCGCATGATCCTATTCTTGACAAAAACTAGCTTCCTAAAGGCCCTGAACCAAATGAGCAAATGATGTGTTTGAGAGCGTATAACTCAGTGGAAGTGGCAATCATGATTAGGTTAAACAAATCAAGCTATCCAGAGTACACTCAAGGAGAAGATAGCATCACTCAGGTATAACTGAATCGATCTTTGGGAAACTACATGAGACTCGAAGGGCAATAGAGGGATGTCAGGAGTGATTAATACATATTATTGAACTAGATAAACTGTAGTAGTGACGGGATTGGTAGAAGAGCACCGACTGTAGATATGAATAACGGTGGGGTTTGAAGTGGAGGTGTATTGTGTTAGCTATCCTTTAGAAATCATTTTACATATATTCTGCTTGTAAACCTAAATACAAGAAGTAGAGTTTGATGGCTAGTTGCCTAGATTAAAAGGGAAAAGTTTTGATGCTTTGTTGACAACAATATAAGAGGCAGCAACTATAAAGATGGTCCAAAATTCGACACACTTGTGTCTTGTCTATACATTTGGGACTCTAGGTTTGTCATGTTTTGGCATGGGATTTTACAAATTACTGTTATGTGAAATTTCTTCAGATGAGGCTAATCAATATTTTTTGAGCGTATTTTTCTGCACAAGTAGCAATCTTTGCTTGAATCTGAACAAAATTTATTGAGTACAGAAATGCAAGCATATGATCCAACTAAAGATAAACATGCAGATAAAATTTTCCCTACAATAGTGTTGCATTGGGTAGAACTTAGATTATGTCTCTTTACTAGCTTTTCTTTATATGCTATGGGGGAATTGATGAGTGGGAGTCCCACTTTGTTGTATGTTGTAAGATTATTGCTTTACTTTTGGAATAAAATTTACCCTTTTTCCAAATATATATATATATATATATATATATATATATATGGAACATGTAATTGTTTGATACATTTTTGTCTGGCTTGAAGCATGGGATTACAACTAGCACACGATTTTAATTCTTACAGCGGTGCTTGACGTTCGGTGCTCGACGTCCATCCCGGCATCCTTAATGCCCTCCTAAGCTTCAATTTGACGTCGTCCCGCCCATGCATGTGGTCTATCCGCACAACCCAGCCCCGAAGGGCCTATATCACCGGCCTGAAGACCCACATCACCTGGCCCCAAGGCCCGCACCACATAGCACCAAATTTAATTCTCTCTAGGAAATAAATTGCTTTTCCCAAGGCTTGAACCTGCAACATTTGGGGAGAATGCCTCCCACTCCTGCCACTTGAGTGTGTGTGTGTGTCTATATATATATATATATATATATATATATATATATATATATATATATATATATATATATATATATATATATTTTGGAATAAGGGTGAATTTATTCCTCGCATATAGCGGAAAAGGTATTAAAGTACAACATCACAACTCTCCATGCCCCAAATAATAATATTATGAGGCCATTACAGATACATCGAATTCTATATTATGTAGAATTCTAATAGGGGGGGTAGTCAAGCCCTCAAAGATACGTCTGTTCCGTTCCTTCCAGATGTGCCAAACAGACGCAGCAAGACGAACTCTGGCTCTTCTAGCACACCTCGGATCCCGGCCTCTGTGATCTCGGATCCAGCTGAGAATGCTCCGGATGTCTCGATCCACCCCAACTCCTCTCAGCTGTGCACACTGCTCAGTCCAAATGTGCCAGGTCACCGGGCAAACAAAGAAGAGATGCCTTATAGATTCATCTTCCTCATTACATAGCACACATTTGGCATCCGGGATCTGCATCCCAAACCGGAGGAGTCTGTCTCTCGTCATCAGTCTATCCCGGAGAAGACGATATGCACAAAGTTGTATTTTTCGTGCAACGCCCTTGCCCCAAATGAAGTCCACCTCCTCATCCCGGTCATGGTGGGTCCGAACCAAGTCGTAGCAGCTACGAAAACAAAATAGACCTGACCCGCCCCCCAAACCTGGGCCGGCCCAGCTCCATGAATCCTCCGCCTGGCTAGCGTCAATAGTAACAAGGTGGATCTCCTCTGCAAGCTGAGCAGTATATGGGTATCCTTCTGGCCTCCAAACTCTATCTCTGATGATTCGACTACATGTGAGCCCCCTTCCCGCTTCTCTGTCCAGCTGCCCTCCCAATATCTCGAGTAGGGATCTGGAACCCAACCAAGGGTCTAGCCAAAGGTCGGTAGTCGTTCCATCCTTCATGTGCCTGCAGATAGCGGTCTGGAGCACCGGTCTACACCTCAGGATGGCCTTAAACGTGACCGAGAAATTGTTGTCTATCCTACAGGCCCAGAAGTTGGTCCTCCTCAAGTATCTGCTCGCCATCCAATCCGTCCAGAGTGACCCCCCCTTGATGAATTTTCAGGCCATCTTCACACAAGCTGCCTTACTAACCGCATGGAGAGGCCTCAACCCAACTCTTCCTTCCTCCCGAGGCCGACATAACTGGTCCCAGGATATCGCATGTATCCCTCCCCTCCAGATGAAGTTGGCACAAATGGCCTCCACTTTCCGAATAGTAGCCGTGGGGATCTGGATAGACTGGAGCCAGAACATCGTGATGCCTGCAATAACCGAACGCACCAACTCAATCCGTCCGCCAAATGATAGCCCCGTCGCTTGCCAGCCTTCCACTCTCCTCTGAGCAAAGTCCACCAAGCTGTGACAATCCTGCTCTCGGGCATAGTTGACCGTCAACGGGCCCCCCAGGTATTTAACTGGTAGCTCGCCTCTGTCCACTCCTAAAGCGAAGGCTCTCTCCTCCTGAAGTGTACACCGGGAGCTAAAGTAGACTCCGCTCTTCTCCCGGTTCAGCTGGAGCCCAGAAAGTCGTCCGAACTCCTCCATAATGTCAGAGAGCGCTCTCATTCCCCGTATGGAAGGCTGGAGTAGCACCAATAAGTCGTCAGCATAAATCA
Source organism: Iris pallida (assembly GCA_029216955.1). Taxonomy (NCBI): domain Eukaryota; kingdom Viridiplantae; phylum Streptophyta; class Magnoliopsida; order Asparagales; family Iridaceae; genus Iris; species Iris pallida. The sequence goes on from JANAVB010001597.1 coordinate 528,821, forward strand.
AATAGGAAACAATTGGACTCACCAACCGGAAAAGGGGAACGATCCTCTTGCTATGCACTGCCGTATCCATCATACAAGTAAAGTACTCCATCACCAAGGTAAAGAGATACGGGGAGAGAGGGTCTCCCTGTCTCAACCCCCTGTTGCTACTGAAGTAGTCATGCGGCTTGTCCTGGATGAGGACTGAGAAAGTTGGGGAGCAAATGCACTCCCTCACCCTCGCAACCCATCTCTCGTCGAACCCCATTGCAAGCATCAAGTGACACAGGAAGTCCCGGTTGACCGTATCATATGCTTTTCGGAGGTCAAGTTTCACACAAGCCTTCATCCCACCAGGTTTGCTGAACTCCCTCACCATCTCGTGAGCTAGAAGGCTGTGCTCCGCTATCGACCGGCCCTTGAACGCTGCTTGATTCTGGGACACCAATCCCTGCATAATCTCCTCCATACGCCTGCACATAAGATGAGTGATAATTTTGTAAAGAAAGTTACAGCAAGCAATGGGCCGAAAATCTGCAAGTGAGGTCGCTCCCTCCTTCTTAGGAACCAGCGTCAAGAATGTGTGGTTCATCTCCTTCAGAAGCCGGTCCTCCACAAAGAACTCCTGAACCGCTGCCAGAACAGGTGCCTTAAGCACACCCCAGTGTCGCTTAAAGAACCCTGAAGAGAAGCCATCAGGCCCAGGGGCTTTGTTGGGATTAGCCTTCATCACAATGTCTTCCACCTCCTCCATCCTCATCGGAGCCAAAAGCAGACTGTTCCCATGGCGAGACACCAGTCTCTTCGTGACAAGAGCAGGGAACGTGCTAGAATAGTCCGTCTGCTGATATAGGGCAGTGTAAAATCTGACGGCCTCCTCCTGAATCTCCACCGGGTCTCCTACAAGACGTCCCTCAGCATTAAGAAGTCTGGGAATGCTGTTCCGGTGCTGACGGGTGCGGATCACATCATAGAAGAATTTGGTGTACCGGTCTCCATCTTTGAGCCAGGTGCATTTAGCCATCTGAGCCGCACTGATCTCCTCCTGCAGTCTCATGATGCTGACCTCCTCAATCAGGATCTTTTCTTTAGCCGCCAGCTCCCCGTTCATAATGTCAGTTTGTAGGGCCACCTGAGTGTCCCAAAGCTCGGCTTCCTTATCCGCCAGAGAAGTCCGCGGTCTCGTCTTCACCCACCCCCTGATGACCCGTTTGAGCTGCTTGAGCTTGTGAACCATGCGGAACTGGGCCGTGCCTTCCCGGAAGTGCTGCATCTCTCTCATAACCACCTCCTCATATCCTGCCGACAGGTACCAGCTATTGTTATACCGAAACGGCCTCACCCTCAAGGTGGGTCTCTCACAGAGGCCAACCCGGATAGGAGAATGGTCGCTAGTACCAGCCGCCAGACCTTACGCCACCGAGTTCGGGAAACACCTGAACCACTCACTATTGTCCAAGGTCCGATCCAACTGACACGCAATACGATTATGAGTAGCCTTGTTGTGCCAGGTCCAAATATATCCAGCTCGTTCCAGCCCCCGCATGCCTGACTTAAGCAGACACCTCTGGAAGTCGTATAAAATAGAGTCCGGGACATGACGGCCTCCCATCTTTTCCTGACAAAGCAACATAGCATTGAAGTCCCCCAAGATGAGCAGAGGAAGATGCATGTTGTCCGCCATATGACCCAGAAGTACAATATCCTCCCATAAAGCCCCCCGTAGTCTCCGATCATTGTGCCCATATACCGCACCCAAGATAAATCGGAACCCACATTTGTTCTCGAAAGTAACACCGATGAGTTATTCTGATTTATGAATCTGCACCCCCGCCCAGCTACCTGTATTCCACCTAACCCATATCCTTGCCATACCGCAAAGATCTAAGTTGTGAATGTGATCCCAGGCTGCCGGAGTCCGACGCGAGAGCATAGCGGCCCCTCGAATCTTCGTCTCCAGCAGAATAGCAATGTCACAAGACTCTCTCCTCAGAACCTCTCTAATCTCCCTCTATCGTCCAATGCAACACCCCCCTAATGTTCCATGCTAGGACCGACATCTAAATAAAAGATGAGGGGTCCTCCTGGAACTCATCTGAATCGACAATCGAGGGAAGTGTCTCATCCGTCTGATCTAATACTGCATCTACCATAGAGGAAGGGGCAAGATGTGCCTGAATCCTGCTAAGAGTAAGTGCCCAGTCAGGATTGGCTTCGGTCTGGTCATCCATATCCCTCGCCTGGGGAATATCCTCCATAGTGGCCGGAGCGTGTCTCTTCCTGCTGCTGTATACCATAAGTGTCGGGGAGGCCGCCACCACCATCTGACCACTATCAGCCGTACTCATACCTCTGGTCACCATAGTCCTCCGTGGCCTAAACGGAACCAGCGCACCCTGCATGCTCTCCTGTCTCTGCGGCGATCCTGTTTTCAGCCTTCTATCAACCTCCATAACTGTGTCTTCCTCCATCTGTCTGTCTGGCGCCGTCTCCCCAGGCAAGTGACTGGAAGTCGTCTCCTTCTCTGGTGCCTCCGTCTGAACCGGCTCCATCCGAGGTGCCTCCGTCTGGGCCGCCTGTGGCCTGGCGGCCTTCTTCCCCTTTTATTTGCATACACTGGTAATGTGTCCAAAGCACTCGCAGTAAGAACACATGGGTGGGACCCAATCATACTCCACCGACTGCGTCAGAACCTCTCCAGACGGAACCTGATACTCAAGCATGCTCGGAAGCTCCGAGCCTGCCTTGATCTCCACGAAGACCCTGGCGTACATTAGTCTTGTACGGAAAGCAGTGGCCTCATCTGCTTTGATCGGCTTCCCCACGAGGCTGGCGAGTCTCATGAGGAGTGGGATGCTCCAATACTTTACTGGGAACTCTGGGAATCGAATCCAGACGGGGATGGCATTCAACACTTCCTTCTCACACCTCAGCTCTGGTGTCCATTCCTTCAATATAATGAGTCGCCCATCAAACGACCATGGCCCTCCCTGCAAAATCCTGGTCACATCCTCCGCCAACCCAAACTTGACATAATAAAATTTATTCTCCCGAGAGAAGAATTCCATGCTGCCTTTGGGCCTCCAGACTCTCTCCGCATAATTCCGGATTTGGCCATAGAACGGCTTGTTCCCTAACACATATAGCACCAAGGTGTTCTTCCAGAAATCAGAAACCTCTGCTATTTCCTCTGCGGGGAAGTAAGCCCTGAGTCCTCCTCCAACCGCCATCGGGGTAACATATTCCATAGATAGCGGGCTTTTCGACTCCACTGGAGTGCACACCTCCTTCCATGACCGAGGCCTCTGCTCCTCAGAGGGGGTCCTGGTTGGAGGTTTCGCAGCTACCGGGCCCTGTCTACCAGTATCGATGACAATACCCTTTCCCTTCTCAGCCGCCGTCGCCTTAGGTCGCCACCCAGGCACAGTGCGGACCGTATTACCCCCTCGGCGATGTGGATCGACTGTGCCTCTTGGAGGCCGGCTCCCAGAATTTCCTTGGTTCTGAACCCCTCGTCGCCCTCCGACCCGTCGTCTCACCACCGTCTGCCAGCCTGCCTCTCCAGTCCCGTCCGCCACCGGCGTAGATCCCGATCCGAATTCAAACACCGGTGCCGTATCTCCACCCGCTCTTGAACCCCCAACCGTGGGGGTCCCGATGAGTCCAGCCAACCCCCTCCCGCCATGGTGCTTCCCGCCGCCACCCGACCCCTTGCCCAATCCGCCGGCGCCCAACCCCCCGCCGCCTGGGGGGTCACCGTACTTCCGTCGCCTCCTGGGGGGTCCGACCCCCCTGCCCTTGTCGCCCGACCCCCCCCCTCCACCGCCTGGGGGTGACGCCATGCTTCCGCCTCCGCCTGGGGGGTCCGACCCCCCTGCCCTTGTCGCCCGACCCCCCCCTCCTCCCCACCGCCTGGGGGTGACGCCATGCTTCCACCTCCGCCTGGGGGGTCCGACCCCCCCTGCCCTTGTCGTCCGACCCCCCCCTCCGCCTGGGGGGGTCGCCGTGCCTCCGTCGCCCGTCCATAAGGGCCGCCCCCCCTTCCCACCTTTCCTCTGGAACCCTCCCTCGAGAGGGTCCGGGGGGCGGGGGGGGGGGGCATCGCCAGCGAAACCCTAGAAGTATTGCCAGGAGCGCTCGCCATTTTATACTTATATATATATATATATATATTAAAAAATATATATATAGTCAAGTTTTGGTAGCTCAAGTGGCTAAAGTGAGTGTGTGTGTATATATATTAAAAAATATATATAGTCAAGTTTTGGTAGCTCAATATATATATATATATATATATGTATATATATATATATATATATATATAGGTCCTTGGTTCAAATCTTAACTACAACAAAATTTTTAGAATAAAAAAATGGCCGCTAACGCAGGAGCGGGCTCGAGCGACCTAGGGTTTCCCCGAGGGACCCCTCCACGGCCGCCGGACCCCCTGGCCGGCGGCAGGAGGGTCTCGGCCACGATGGGCGGCCCCCCTCCCGGCGCTGGGGGGGGCATGAGTCATCTCGGGGGGGTTGGGCGGACCCCCACACGCGGGCGCGCGCGGCAGCACCCCCCCTGGCGCTCAGGGGGGGGGGGGCGGGAGCACGGGGGGGGGCAGGCGGCCCCTCCTGGGGTGTCGACGACCCCCCCAGGCGGAGGGGGGGGGGGTCGGGCTCTTCGGGGAGGGGCTCGGTCTATACGGGGAGGGGGTCGGGCGCCGTGGATCCGAATTTTGAATTCGTGGCGGGGTCCGGGTCCATGGGGAGTCAAACGGATGGAGGTGGATGGACGACGGTTACGCGTCGTCGCGTGGCGAAGACCAGAAGGAAGACGGGAGGTGGACAGGGTCAGGTTAGGGTTCGTCATCCCGTGAGTCGTCAGAACGGGTCCGGGTCTCGGCCTAGCCGGGGTCCGGAGGTGCCTGCTGGGAGATCGGTGGGTTGGCGGCCTAAGGCGACCGCGGCGGACAAGGGGAAGAGCAAGATGGTGGATGTGGATGTTCAGGGATCTGGGACTTCTCGGCCGGTCACTGCCCCGAGACCTATTGGGTCGTCCCCTCGACCTGCTGGACGGTCCTGGGCGGAGATATGCAAACCTGTGGAGCCGAGATCCCCCTCATCGATGGAGTATGTTCCACCGATCAAGACAGGGAGGGGTCTCCGGGTTGTGTTTCCGGCGGAGGAAATACAGAAGGTGACAGCTTACTGGGAGAATACCCTTGTCCTGTATGTTTTGGGAAACAAGCCTTTCTACGGACAGATCCGGGGCTATGCAGCGCGAGTCTGGAAGCCTAAGGGGAGTATGGAGTTCTATGCTCGTGAGAACGGCTTCTACTATGTGAAGTTCGGGTTGGCGGAGGATGTCGCTAGGATCCTCCAAGGCGGCCCCTGGACGTTCGACGGTCGACTGATTATTCTCAAGGAGTGGACCCCAGAGCTGCATTGCGAGAGAGAAGTTCTGAATGCCATCCCTGTATGGATCCGATTTCCCGAGTTCCCGGTAGGGTTTTGGAGCATTCCCCTGTTGATGCGTCTTGCTAGTCTGGTGGGCACCCCGATCAAGGCAGATGAAGCTACTACCTTTCGGACGCGGTTGATGTACGCGAGGATTTTTGTGGAGATTCGGGCTGGGGGGGAGCTCCCGAAAATGGTGGAGTATGAGCTCCCTTCTGGGGAGGTGCTTACCCAGAAAGTGGAGTATGAATGGGTTCCGCCTACCTGTTCACGCTGTTCTTGTTTCGGGCATCTGGCCAGTGCTTGCTTAGAGGCCGGCCCCCCGGTGGAGCCTTGTATTCCGCCTAGTGTAGTCCCCGAAGCACCATGTGATATGGATTACAGAGATGATAGCGGAGTGGTGGTCGTGGAGGAGGAGGTTACTAATCAGGGGAGTGATGCCGGGTTGAGCCTCGTTGTATCTACCCAACTTGCTCCTGCGGGTGGGGTGGTATCCACTGGCCAGAGGCTGAGTAGTATAGTTACCAGAAGCATGGCTGCGACGGAGTCTGAGGCACGAGGGGAGGGCGGTTCGGCTGGAGGGCAGGTTTACTGTAGGAAGAGACGTGCGGTCGGCCTGCTACGGGATGGCCCCTCCATGCTGGAGGGACGTACCACAGACAGAGAGGAGGTGGTGTGTGTTGACAATCCTGCCTGGGCGTTGGTGTTATCTCCGGTCGTTCCCCATCAGACGGTTCCGACTGGTATGGATGAGGATCCCTTAGCGACGGTTGCGGCACCCTCCCTAGGTGCTGTTCCAGGAGTTTCTCAGGGGGCCCCACCTCTCATTAATTAATGGCCATTATCGCCTGGAATGTGAGGGGGGCGTGTTCGCTAGGGAGGTGGAGAGAGATATGTGGGGTGCTCCACAGAGAGAAGTGTGACATTTCGGTTATTTTAGAATTCAAGATCAAAGGGGAGAAGACCCTTACTCGGCGGACTCCTTCTCATTGGGTCCAGTTGCACAACCTGGCCCTTTGTGACATAGCCAGGATTTGGGTTCGCTGGAACTCGAAGAGTTGGGATGGTGACTTGATTTTGATGACGGAACAGTTGATTGCCATCTCCTTCGTGAACAAGGGTGGCTTCCGGTTCTTACTGGGGGCGGTCTACGGTCACAATGACAGAAGGAGAAGGGAGTCACTTTGGAGGGATATCTCACGTGTTTCCGATGCTGCTGAGTCGTCTTGTCTCCCTTTGCTCTTGATCGGGGACTTCAACGCACTTATGCATCATGGGGAGAAGCTAGGTGGTCGGCCGGTTCCAGATTCTATCCTTCAGGATTTTCAGCGATGCCTCCTGCTTGCGGGGCTGAGGGAGCTGTCTCGGTCAGGCTTCATCTGGACTTGGCACAACAAAGCAACTCACAACAGGGTTGCTTGTCAGCTTGATCGAGCTCTGGGCAACGGGGAGTGGTTCCGTCACTTCCCCAATTCTTCGGCTGAGGGTCTGGCAGCTGGGACGAGTGATCACTCCCCCATCAGGGTTGGCTTCTCTGCTCGATCTCTTGGGAAGTCCCGTCCGTTCAGGTATAACAACAGTTGGTATCTCTCGGAAGGCTACCTGGAGGCTGTCGCTAAGGGCTTGTCTAGTGGACAGGCGGGGACGGCTTAATTCCGTTTGGTTCGTCGACTCAAGGCCACGAAGAGGGATCTCAGGAGTTGGGTGCAGGGGTTGCCCAAGTCTACACTAGAAGATAAGGAGGCTGAGTTGAGATCCTTGCAGCAGGATCTGCAAGTTGACATGCTTAATGGAGATCTGGCGGCTAGAGAGAAGGAGCTGATTGGAGAAGTCAACATTCTGAGGCTGCAGAAGGAAATTAGCTCGGCCCAGCGAGCCAAATGTTCCTGGCTGAAGGATGGGGACCGGTGTTCCAAGTTCTTCTATGACGTTATCCGGACTAGGCAGAATCGAAATCACATTTTCCAGCTGCTTGATGCGGATGGCACTCTGGTGGGGACACCGGCTGAGATCCAGGGCGAGGCTGTCAGGTATTATTCTGATTTATATTTCCAGACTGACTACATGTCCGTGTTCCCAGAGGTTGTTACGAAGCGCTTGGTGACTCCATTTGGGAATAGCATCCTTCTTGCCCCTGTCACTTTGGAGGAAGTGGAATCTATTGTCAAGGGGGCGGACCCCAACAAGGCCCCTGGTCCAGATGGTTTCAGCAGTGGTTTCTTCAAGCGCCATTGGGATATACTGAAGATGCAGGTTGTGGAGGTGGTCCAGGAGTTCTTCACTAAGGGGAAGCTTTTGAAGGAGCTGAATCACACCTTCCTGACCTTGGTGCCTAAGAAGGAGGGCGCGACTGCATTGACTGATTTCAGACCTATTGCATGTTGTAATTATCTTTACAAGATAATTACGCATCTTATGTGCCGGCGGATGGAGAGAATCATGCAGGACTTGGTTTCCCCTAACCAGGCTGCGTTCATCAAGGGGAGGTCGATTGCAGAGCATAGCCTCCTGGCTCATGAGATGGTGAGGGGATTCAGCAGACCTGGTGGGGAGAAAGCTTGTGTTAAACTGGACCTGAGGAAGGCGTATGACATGGTAAATCGTGACTTCCTATGTCATCTGATGTCTGCCATGGGATTCGCGGACCACTGGGTTGCGTTGGTCAGCGAGTGCATCACGTCTCCTATCTTCTCAGTTCTCATCCAGGGCGTTCCTTACGGGTATTTCCAGAGCAACCGTGGGCTGAGGCAAGGTGACCCATTGTCCCCTTACCTGTTCACCCTTGTGATGGAATACTTTACTTGTTTGATGGACCTGGCAGTGCACCGGGGTCGGCTGGTGCCTTTGTTTCGGAGGATGGACCCGCCAGTTACCCACCTTATTTATGCTGATGATCTACTGGTCTTCATCCAGCCTTCGACGAGGGGGTTGCAGACGCTTGCAGGTATTATGGAAGAGCTGAAGTCCTTCTCGGGTCTCCAGCTGAATATGGATAAGAGTCGAGTCTACTTCAGTTCCCGGTGTTCCCAGAAGGAGGAGCGGGCTGCTGTCCTGGGTATAGCGAGGAGTGATCTCCCGGTGCGGTATTTAGGAGTGCCCCTCACAGTCAATTATGCGCGGGATCAGGACTGCCATGGCCTGGTAGAGTATGTCCAGCGGCGAGTAGAAGGCTGGCAAGCCGCCGGTCTGTCTTTCGGCGGACGCATTGAGCTGATCAGATCTGTGATCTCGGCTGTGGCCCATTTTTGGCTACAGTCCATCCTCCTACCGGTGGCCACTATTCGACGCGTGGAGCGTCTTTGTGCTGATTTCCTTTGGAGGGGAGGCATGCATGCGATTTCATGGGAGCAGCTCTGTCGTCCCAGGAAGGAGGGAGGTGTGGGGCTCAGGCCGTTGCTGGAGATCAGGGAGGCTTCTGCGCTCAAGCTGGCCTGGAGATTCATTAGCGGGAGGTCTCTCTGGGCGGACTGGATGCACAGCAGATACGTGAAGCAGGGCAATTTTTGGACGTGTTCTCCTGATAACAACCATTCTGTCACGTTCAAGACTGTCCTGAGACACAGGGGGTGCTCAAGACTGCTATCCGGAGGGTCATGAAGGATGGGTCGGACACGGATCTCTGGCGGGACCCTTGGATTGATCGGCGTTCTTTGCTAGACATTAGGGGATCCCCGACTCACACGGAGGACAGGCGAGGTCTGACGTGTAGTCGGATCTTGCGAGATGGAGTGTGGAGGCCGGATTCCTATCGGTACACTGAGGAGCTGGGAGGGTGCATTATGTCTACAGTCATTGATCCGGCTTTGCCTGCTGATCGATGGATCTGGGAGCCGCCTGGAGCATCTTCGGGCTCGGGGGAGTTCCAGTTCAGTAGTTGCTACAATCTTATCCGGCACACATTTCCTCTGAGTTCTGATTACGATTTCGTCTGGTGTAAGGGTCTGGCTAGAAAGATGCAGCTGTGTGTTTATAAGCTTCTTCTGGGTCGCCTCTTAACGAGGGATCGCCTGAGTTCTTTTGGAGTGGCAGTGCCGGATCCAAAATGTGTGCTTTGCTGTTTGGAGCCTGAGTCTATTAGACATATATTTTTCGAGTGCACTCTGGCATGGCAGATTTGGTTGGAGCAGAGTCGGGTATTGGGAGTGTCCGCCTCTGGTAAATACATTGGGGACATCATTCCGGTGATACGAGATAGCAGGGGTCGAGGTCAGGACTGGTTCCGTACAGCTAGAGTTCGACTGGCGGCTTCGGTTTGGCATGTTTGGCGGGAGCGAAACCGCCGGATCTTTGAGGGACTAGTCACACCTCCGGTTGGCATTCTCCATAATATTGAGTTTGATGTGAACGCTATGGAGAATGGATGAGTGCTGAGTGGGAGTTCCACTCAGACTGTATGTTGTATGATTATGACTTTTCATTTGGAATAAAAATTTACCTTTTTCCAAAAAATATATATATATATATATATATATATATATATATATATATAGTCAAGTTTTGGTAGCTCAAGTGGCTAAAGTGGAGACATAAGACCCGCGTGAGCGGTGTTCGAATTCCGGTGGAAGCGAACATGAACAATTACCTCTTCCAATATATATATATATATATATATATATATATATATATATATATATATATATATATGGCGCCTTAATATCAACTTTCAAGTGGAGAGAACCACCAGAGCCTTACATCGAGAGAAAAGTTTGATGTAATAAGACTCAAACTTTATAAATAAAAAAAAATGGCTTGGAGCTCTGGAGAAAAGGTGATCTCGAGCGCCGCTAGGGCATCCGCGTATCTCGCGAACGTGCCTCCCCCTCGGCCTCCGGATCCGCTAGCGAGGGGGGGGAGGAAGAAGAAAAGTGGCAAGAGCACCCATAAGGGGGGAAGCCAAACCCTAGGCGGCGGCGTGGGGGACCCGGAGGGGGCTGGGAGTGCTCGGGGTGGGTCCCCCCCAGGCGGGGGGGGGGGGGGTCGGCAGCGCTGGGAGCGGCGGGCGCCGCGCGGGAAGGTGCCCCCCCAGGCGGGGGGGGGGGGTCGGCAGCGCTGGGAGCGCCAGGCGCCACGCGGGAAGGTTCCCCCCCAGGCGGGGGGGGGGGGGGGGACGGCGGCTGCGGGGGATGGGTCCCCCCCAGGTGGGGGAGGGGGGGGGGTTGGCAGGAGGGCCCGGTTCGGGGTCGGCAGGAGGGTCGGGTACGGTGTCCGGGAGGTCCTCGACTGGCGTGCTGTTCACTTTCGGGGCTGACCCGGGAAAGGGTGGTGGAGGAGAGGAGGGGTGGACGACGGTCTCCAGGAGACGGGGTGGCGGACGTGGGGGTTTTCATTCTCAAGCCTTGGGGGATGGAAACCCTGGGAGTCAGGCCGTCAGGACGATGGGTGGGAGTAGTGCCCCACGTAGGATTGCGGGTGGGACGGGCAGAGGGGGTAACGCATGGAGACCTAGGGCGACGGTGGCTGAGAAAGGAAAGGGGGTTGAGGTGGAGAAGCCGAGACAGGGAGGGGAAGCGGTGGGGGACCCTACCAGGGCTACACAGGCAGATATTCGGCCCAGATCTTGGAGGGATGTGTGCTCCCCTGTGGTGACGAAGACTGCGACTTCCATGGAGTACGTGCCGCCCAAGATGGTGGAGGGGGGCTACAGGGCTGTCTTTCCGGAGGAGGTCGCTGAGGTCACTAAATTTTGGCAGTATACGTTAGTCGTATATGTGCTGGGGAGTAAGCCCTTCTATGGGCAGATACGGGGATATGCTGAGAGGGTATGGAGGCCGAAGGGGAGTATGGAGATCTTCTCCAGAGAAAATGGATTCTATCTGGTGAAGTTTGGGCTTCAGGAGGATATGATCAGGATCGTCCAGGGGGGGCCTTGGTCGTTTGACGGGAGACTGATTATCTTGAGGGAGTGGACTCCAGACCTCCGGTGTGAGAAGGAGGTTCTTAATGCCATTCCGGTTTGGATTAGATTCCCTGAGTTCCCGGTGAGATACTGGAGCGTCCCCCTTCTGATGCGCCTTGCTAGTCTGATCGGGAAGCCAATTAAGACGGACGAGGCGACTGCGTTCCGCTCGCGGCTTATGTACGCCAGGGTTTTCGTTGAGATTACCGCTGGGATGGAGCTCCCAAGGGAGGTGGAGTTCGAGGTGGGAGGAGCGGTTCTGAGACAGTCGGTTGAGTATGAGTGGGTTCCTCCCATGTGTACCCGCTGTGAGTGTTTTGGTCATAATTCAAATGGGTGTACCCGAAGCCGGGAGTCAAAAGGGCAGGCGGATCAGCGTGAGGAGGTGTCACGGGAGCCAGTGCTGGACTCGGTTGATGGAGTGGAGGAAGAAGAGCAGGTAGAGGATATCGTGATGGGGGTGGAGGATGGGTTGGCGGTACAGGAGAGGATGCAGGGTGTGATGGTTCCTTTCGATGGACAGAGGAAGATGGTGACACGGAGCTTGAGTGCTCTAGGGAGGAGTCAGAATGTGCCAGCCTCCCAGGAGATCCAGGTCTACAGTAGGAAGCGGCAAGCGACAGCGACGCTGGAGGACATTCCACAGTTGAGGGGTTCGAACACCGATACGGGGAATAACCCGGTGTGGGCCCTGACGTATGGTCAGCTCCAGGAGCACATTGCTCCCTCTTCGATGGGGGGGTCGGCCTCTGTCCCCCCTGATGGGGAGTTCATGGATGACGTGGAGCAGCCTGGAGCGCTGGAGGTGGAGGTGACCGGGACAGATGGGTCACTCATCTCGGGGGGTCGCTCCCCGGCCGGAGGAGATATTAGTGAGAAGGGCGGGGCACCTCCCTCGGGTGTTCTGCCTGATGTTGGGTTAGGGGGTACTAACATTAAGTCTTAATGTCGGTCCTGGCCTGGAACATTAGAGGCGGGTGCTCTATCGGGCGTTGGAGGGAGTTCACTAGTGTGCTGAGGAGGGAGAAGTGTGACATTGCGGTGTTGTTGGAGTCCAAGATTCGGGGGGAGGTTGTGCTGAATTGCAGGACGTCTGCCAGTTGGGACCATTCCCATAACCTCGATCTATGTGATATGGCTCGGATCTGGGTTAGGTGGAATAGGGACAGTTGGGAGGGGTCCATTATTTTGAAGACCCAGCAGCTCATTGGCGTGTCTTTTGTTAATAAGGAGGGTTTCTCGTTCATTCTGGGCGCTGTGTACGGGCACAACGACAGGAGGAGACGGGAGACCCTCTGGGAGGATATTAGTAGTCTGAACAGGATGGCGGATCTTCTTCACCTTCCTTTACTCCTTATGGGAGACTTCAATGCCTTGTTGCACAGGCATGAGAAGGTGGGAGGCAGACCGGTTCCGGATCCGATTCTTTATGATTTCCAGCGGTGTCTTCTTCAGACGGGGTTGAGGGGTCTGGAGAGAGCAGGGCATACTTGGACCTGGCACAACAAGGCGGTCCAGAGCCAGAACAGGATTGCGTGCCAGCTGGACAGGGCTCTGGGAAATAGCGAGTGGTTCCGTCTCTTTCCGAATAGTGTGGCGGAAGGTCTGGATGCTGGGACGAGCGATCACTCGCCTATTCGAGTTGGTCTAGTTGAGAGGCCCACGTGGAAGGCTAGGCCTTTCCGGTACAACAATGGGTGGTTTCTTTCTGCGGGTTATGATGAGGTGGTTACTAGAGGGCTGCAACATTCTCGGGCGGGCACTGCTCAGTTCAGGATGGTTCATAAGTTGAAGCAGGTGAAGAGAGGTTTTCGTGCCTGGGTGAAGCAGATGCCGCGGTCTTCCCTTGCGGACAAGGAGGCTGAACTTCGGGAGGTCCAGGGGAGGCTGGCGTCGGATATTCTGAGCGGGGAGCTGGCGGCTAGGGAGAAAGTCCTTGTGGCAGAGGTCAACACTCTTAGGCTTCAGGAGGAGATCGCTGCGGCTCAGAGGGCGAAATGTTCCTGGCTCAAGGATGGAGATCGTTGCACGAAGTTCTTTTATGATGTTATCCGGTCCCGCCAACACCGGAATGGCATTCCTAGGCTGTTGGACGGAGAGGGCAGACTTATTGGAGACCCCGCTGAGATTCAGAGAGAGGCTGTCAGATTCTACACCGACTTATATCAGCAGGCAGACTACCCCTGTGTATTCTCTCCTCTTGTCCCTAAGAGGTTGGTGACGCATCAGGGCAATAGTCGACTTCTGGAGCCGGTCCGTATGGAGGAGGTGGAGGAGATTGTGATGCGAGCTGACCCCAATAAGGCACCGGGGCCTGACGGATTCTCTAGTGGCTTCTTTCGGCGTCACTGGGAGGTTCTGAAGGGTCCAGTCCTGGAGGTAGTGCAGGAGTTCTTCACTGAGGGGAAGCTTCTGAAGGAGTTGAATCATACCTTCCTGACGCTGGTGCCGAAGAAGGAGGGGGCGACATCTCTGGCCGACTTTCGGCCCATTGCTTGCTGTAATTATCTGTACAAGATAATTACACATCTTATGTGTCGGAGGATGGAGGGGATTATGCAGGGTCTGGTTTCCCCGAACCAGGCGGCCTTTATTAAAGGCCGATCGATTGCGGAGCATAGTTTGCTTGCCCATGAGATGGTTAGGGAGTTCTGCAAACCAGGAGGGATGAAGGCCTGCGTGAAGCTGGATCTTAGGAAAGCCTACGACACGGTCAACAGGGAGTTCCTATGCCAGCTCATGCTGTCCATGGGCTTTGATATGAGGTGGGTTGCTATGGTGAAGGAGTGTATCTGCACGCCGACGTTCTCAGTCCTTATTCATGGTACACCCTATGGGTTCTTCGGCAGCACCAGGGGGCTCAGACAAGGGGACCCTCTGTCTCCGTACCTGTTCACTCTGGTGATGGAGTATTTCACTTGTTTGTTGGATGTGGCGGTGCTTGAAAAGAAGATTTTCTCGCTATTCAAGCTTGTGCAACCGGTGGTTTCACACTTGATCTATGCTGATGATCTCCTGGTTCTTCTCCGTCCGTCGATGCAGGGAATGAGGGCGCTCTCTGAGGTCATGGAGGAGTTCGGGCGGCTCTCTGGACTGCAGCTGAATAGAGAGAAGAGTCGGGTCTACTTCAGCTCCAGGTGCTCCCTGAAGGAGGAAAGGGCGTTTGCGCTGGGTGTGGAGATAGGGGAGCTCCCTGTGAAATATCTGGGGGTCACGCTGTCGGTGAACTATGCTAGGGAGCATGATTGCCACAGTTTGGTGGAGTTCACACAAAAGAGAGTTGAGGGCTGGCAAGCAGCTGGACTCTCTTTTGGCGGGCGGATTGAGCTGATTAGGTCGCTCATCTCGGGGATTACTATGTTCTGGTCCCAGTCTATTCAGATTCCGACGGCCACTATCAGGAAGGTGGAGATGCTATGTGCGGATTTTCTCTGGAGGGGGGGGATGCATGCTATCTCTTGGGACCAGCTATGCCGGCCGATGGAGGAGGGAGGAGTAGGTCTCCGACCTTTACGGGCTATCAGGGAGGCTGCAGGTATTAAGATGGCGTGGAGGTTCGTCCAGGGTGGCTCCTTATGGGCGGAGTGGATGGCTAGCAGGTACCTTAAGGGGAGGAGCTTCTGGACGTGTAGGCATGACAACAACTTCTCGGTCACATTTAAGACTATTCTTAAGTGTAG
Source organism: Iris pallida (assembly GCA_029216955.1). NCBI lineage: Eukaryota > Viridiplantae > Streptophyta > Magnoliopsida > Asparagales > Iridaceae > Iris > Iris pallida. Next base: position 543,826 of record JANAVB010001597.1, read on the forward strand.
ACCTAAGCTTCAGTCTGTTATCTGCCGGTCCATGAGGGATGGGGCTTCGACGGACTTGTGGCAGGACCCCTGGGTCGCGGGTCGGTCTTTACTGGATATCCTGGGTTCACAGTTTTCTAGAGAGGCTACGAGGGGCCTCAGGTGCAGCCGGATCATCAGAGATGGAGTTTGGGTGCCAGAGGCTTACCCATTCACGGCTCAGCTGGGTGAGGCGATCCGCCGCATTGATATCGACACCAGCCAGCCTCGGGATATGTGGATATGGACAGGGACTTCTTATCCAGGTGGAGCGAGTACGTTCAGTTTCAGGAGCTGCTTCGAGCTGGTTCGGGTTCGGCACGCCTTGATGGAGGATCGGGACTTCATTTGGGCTAAAGGTATAGCCCGGAAGATGCAGTTATGTGCGTACAGACTGCTGCTGGGGAGACTCCTGACCCGTGACAGACTCATCAGGTGTGGGGTTCATATCCCGGACACGATGTGTGTGTTGTGTGCGGGAGAGGCTGAGTCTATGGGCCATTTATTCTTCGAGTGCTCATTCTCTTGGTATATTTGGGCTGTGCAGTGTGGGCAGTTGGGGAGGGGAGCTGGCATGGCTCGGGACATTCGGAGCATCATCAGCTGGATCCGAGGTCACAGAGGTGGAGAGACGGGGTGGACGAGGCGAGCCTGGGTGCGACTTGCTGCTTCCGTTTGGCACATCTGGCGTGAACGGAACAGGCGTATCTTTGAGAGCCTGGTTACACCCGCTAGAGGAATTCTGCATAACGTGGAATTCGATGTATCAGTTATGTCCCCCTGAGTTCTCTGGGGGACATGTGCAGTAGTGAGATGTTGTATTGTATTACCTTAACCGCCTAGTGCGAGGAATAAATTTACCCTTATTCCAAAAAAAAAAATATATATATATATATATGGTAAATTTTATGATCCAAAAGAAAGATACGTGCTACCTCTGCACTTCACTCTACCCTCGCAGCTACTCATTATGTTCATTACATTCCATACTCACATACACTTACGCAAATAATTATTTGGTTACTCCTTTAGTAACTCTCGTGCTTGTAACAAGTGGGGTAGCAATTGAACTGACCCGTGTATCTTCAATCTGCTAGTCTTTAGATTCCCCCCTCCACAATCTTCAGATTCCACTCCTCCACGCTTTGAATTACATGAATCAACTTTGGATTGTCTCAGACTAGAAGCAAGATAGGATCCTCGTCTTCCATCGAGGTTCCCTTAACCCTATCCATATCGTTGTGCGCAATGTTCCCTCAACTCCTTCCATTTTATCGTACACAGAGGTTTCCTCAACTCCCCCCCCCCCCCCCCCCCCCCCCCCCCCCCCCCCAATTGCCTCCAATGTCGACCTCTCTAGGGAGGAAGACCACTCTGAAGATTGGGTCCTCCTTCAGTAATAGAATCAGGTGTTCCTGAAGCGCACCCAATCCCAATATCATTCTCTCTTGAGACTTTTGTCGCTGGCCCTGCGCCTTGGAATCCCCCAGCCAGAGGATTGTATGCATTAGGCATCTCATTTGGATGAACGATTGAAAGCAATGTCCTTAGTTCTTGACTAGATTGTGCTACAACCCCCTCCTCAAGAGTAGATGACATCATATTAGGCATCTCATTTGGGTGAATTATAGTTCGAGCATTCTCCAAACTCTCGGCGTCCTCCCCACAAGCTTCCCGCAGCGCATCCGCTAGTTCCTCACGGATGACCTCACCGGTAGGGTCTGGGAAGTTGTCGACTAGGTGACACGCAAGTGGAGTCCGTTTGAGCTCCATTAGCTGCTCGAAGATCTAGCCATCTGGGAGTCTTACTGACGTAGACTTTGGCAAAACTTGTAAGGCCCGAATTTCCAAGACCCTAGCATAAACTAGGCGTTGTTGCCTAGTCATGGCCAAGTACATCTTCAGCAGGACTCCAACCACACTCACGATTTTGCAGATGGAGTCTGCATCCTACGGCTGCAGCCGTAGTCTAGGCAACCGAATCTGTGTAGGGATGACTTCCAGTAGATCACGTTCAGAGGATATAGATGGTTCCCAATGTTTAGTAACCACCATGCGTCCATCGAACATCCACGATCCCCCACTCAACATTCAATCCAAATCCGCAGATAAGGAGAATCGACAAAAGATGACGTCGTTCTCCCTAGACAAAACATCCATCAGCCCTCCAGCCTCCACGTACAGGTTGCATAGCCTGTAAGGCTGGAGTATGTTGGTCTATGGCCAACCACATACCCCAGAGTGGTGTTCTTCTAACGGGACACTACTGGAGCCACATCCGCCGTTTTGATGGAAACAACCTTGTTGTCGGTGATCATCGTCGGCTCGATAAACTTAAATCTCTCATCGTCCACGATTCGCACAGGACGACAAAATGAAGCCCAGGTTCTAGGGTTGGAAGAAGCAACTGAAATAAGAGTTTTATTACTCATGCGGGTTGTCCCACACCCTAGTCTTCCTCTTCCCATACACAACTGCCCCCGCTTCTCGAGGAGCCTCCTGCCCTTTCCCATTACTACATGGTCCTCTGCCCCTCGATCCTGCAGCATGACCCTTTTCTTCATTCCCTTCTCTCTTTTCATGCGCCTTCCCCCTTTGGTAAGCAACCCTACTGACCGAGGCCATCGATTCCCGGACACCATCCCTTCCTCATGCACTAGATCCGAACATTTTTTTTCCCTTTCCTAGCCACTTTAGTCCATCCCTCTTCAAACACCTCCCAGTCTCTTCGCTCCTAGGGATAAAAGCACCCTCCACTGGGCATGGATTGTCCAGGCTAGGGTCCCGCATAGCAGTCATCGTTACTTCTACAATCTAGGTTATATATATATATATATATATATATATATATATATATATATATGGATTGTCCAGGCTAGGGTCCCGCATAGCAGTATATATATGGATTGTCCAGGCTAGGGTCCCGCATAGCAGTCATCGTTATATATATATATATATATATATCAATTCCCAGTGGGAATGTTTGCCACGGTTACCTTCTTTCACACACACACACACACACACACACACACACACACACATATATATATATATATATATATAATGCCAATGACCCTCTAGTCTAGTGGCAGTGGTAGGTATGCGGTTAGAGTGGTCAGGGGATTGATTCCTGGTGGTAGGTATGGGGTTCGAGTGGTCAGGAGATCGATTCCCGGTGGGAATGTTTGCCACGATTACCTTATATATATATATATATATATATATATATATATATATATATATATATATATATATATATAACGATGGCGATTGGCGATTTCTCGACTGGTGCCCTAGGGCATCCACGTGGGCCGCCCCCGCAGCCGCCGGAGCCCCTGGCCGGCGGAGGGGAGGCTCCGACGAAGCCTGGCGGCCCCTTCCCCGGCGCTGGGGAGGGGCGGGAGCACGATCGGGGGGGGGTCGGGCGGACCCCCCGCTGCAGGCGCGCGCGCACGGCCCCCCCCCCCAGGCGGTGGGGGGGGGGGGCGGAAGACCGGGGGGGGGGGGTCGGGTGGACCCCCCTGGATCGTCGACGACCCCCCCAGGCGGAGGGGGGGGGGGTCGGGTCCTTCGGGAGTAGGGTCGGGTGGCCTCCACGCGGTGACCGGTGGTTCGGGCCTGTTGCGAGGAGGCCCCATTGATCCGAACTTTAAATTCGGATCAAGTTCTGGAGCGCTAGGGAGCCAAACGGAGGAAGGTGGCTGGACGACGGTTACGCGCCGTCGAGTGGCGAAACCCGGGGGGAAGATGGGAGGCGGACAAGGTCAGGTTAGGGATCATCGCCCTATTGGCCGCCAGAACAGGTCTGGATCTCGGACATCTGGCCGGGGTCCGGAGGTGCCTGCTGGGAGATCGGTGGGGTGGCGGCCTAAGGCGACTGCGGCGGCCAAAGGGAAAAGTAAGGTGGTGGACCCGGATGTTCAGGGATCGGGGAATTCACGCCCGGTTACTGCCCCGAGGCCTACTGGGTCGTCCCCTCGGCCTGCCGGAAGGTCCTGGGCCGAGATATGCAAACCTGTGGGACCGAAATCCCCCTCATCGATGGAGTACGTCCCGCCTATCAAGGTTGGGAGGGGGTTCCGGGCTGTGTTCCCTGCGGAGGAGATCCAGAAGGTGACAGAGTACTGGGAGAATACCCTCGTCCTATATGTCTTGGGCCACAAGCCTTTCTATGGGCAGATCCGGGGCTATGCAGCGCGAGTCTGGCAGCCTAAGGGGAGTATGGAGTTCTATGCTCGCGAAAACGGCTTCTATTATGTGAAGTTCGGACTGGCGGAGGATGTCGCTAGGATCCTCCAAGGCGGCCCCTGGACGTTCGACGGCAGACTTATCATTCTCAAGGAGTGGACTCCGGAGCTGCGTTGCGAGAGGGAAGTTCTGAATGCCATCCCAGTATGGATTCGTTTTCCTGAGCTCCCGGTAGGATTCTGGAGTATTCCGTTGTTGATGCGGCTGGCTAGTTTAGTGGGCACCCCGATCAAGGCGGATGATGCCACTACCTTTCGGACGCGGTTGATGTACGCTAGGATTTTTGTGGAGATTCGTGCAGGGGGGGAGCTCCCGGAGATGGTGGAGTATGAGATCCCTTCTGGGGAGGTTCTTACCCAGAGGGTGGAGTATGAGTGGGTTCCGCCTACTTGTACACGATGTTCCTGCTTCGGGCATCTGGCCAGTGCTTGCTCGAAGGTTGGCCCTACGGTGGAGCCTAGCTTCCCTCCTAGTGCAGCTTCCGACGTCCCCTGTGATATGGATTTCAGAGATGATAGCAGAGCGGAGGGCTTGGAGGGGGAGGACACTAATCGGGTGCGGGAAGGCGGGTTGAGCCTCGTTGTATCGACCCAGCTTGCTCCAACGGATGGGGTGGTGCCCACTTGTCCGGGGCAGAGTAGCATAGTTACCAGAGGTATGATGGCGAAGGAGACTGAGGCACGAGGGGAGGGCGGACCGTCTGGTGGGCAGGTTTACTGTAGGAAGAGACGTGCTGTCGGCCTGTTACGAGATGGTTCCTCCACGGAGGAGGGACGTACTATAGTCAGAGAGGAGGCGGTGTGTGTTGACAATCCAGGCTGGGCGTTGGTGCTATCTCAGGGCGTTCCCCAACAGACAAGTTCGACTGGAATGGATGAGGATTCTTTAGCGACGGCTGCGGCACCTTCCCCAGGTGTCGTTCCGGGAGTTACTCTGGGGGCCCCCACCTCTCATTAATTATTGGCCATTATCGCCTGGAATGTGAGGGGGGCGTGTTCGCTAGGGAGGTGGAGAGAGATCTGTGGGGTGCTCAACAGGGAGCGTTGTGACATTTCTGTTATTTTGGAGTCCAAGATCAAAGGTGAGAAGACCCTTACCCGTCGGACCCCTTCTCATTGGGCCCGATTGCACAATCTGGCCCTTTGTGATATGGCCAGAATTTGGGTTCGCTGGAACCTGAAGAGCTGGGACGGTGACTTGCTCTTGCTGACAGAGCAGCTGATTGCCATCTCCTTCGTGAACAAGGGTGGCTTTCGGTTCTTGCTGGGGGCTGTCTACGGCCACAATGACAGAAGGAGACATGAGTCCTTATGGAGCGACATCTCCCGTATTTCATCTGTTGCTGACTCATCTTGCCTTCCGCTTCTCTTGATCGGGGACTTCAATGCCATTTTGCACCATGGGGAGAAGCTGGGTGGCCGCCCGGTTCCGGATTCTATACTCTTTGATTTCCAGAGATGCCTCCTCCTTGCGGGGCTGCGGGGATTGTCTCGCTCAGGCTGCATCTGGACTTGGCACAACAAAGCAACTCATAATAGGGTTGCTTGTCAGCTTGATCGAGCCCTGGGCAATGGGGAATGGTTCCGTCACTTTCCCAACACTTCAGCTGAGGGTCTGCCAGCTGGGACGAGCGATCACTCCCCCATCAGGGTTGGCTTTACTGCTCGGTCTATTGGGAAGTCCCGCCCGTTCAGGTACAACAACAGTTGGTATCTCTCGGAGGGCTACCTAGAGGCTGTCGCTGAGGGGCTCTCTAGTGGTCAGGAGGGGACGGCTCAATTCCGTTTGGTTCGTCGTCTCAAGGCCACGAAGAGAGCCCTTAGGAGTTGGGTGAAGGGGCTGCCCAAGTCCACCTTAGAAGACAAGGAGGTGGAGTTACGTACCTTACAGCAGGATATGTAGGCTGACATGCTTAATGGGGACCTGGCGGCCAGAGAGAAGGAGCTGATTGGCGAAGTCAACATTCTGAGGCTACAGAAGGAGATTAGTTCGGCCCAGCGTGCCAAGTGCTCCTTGTTGAAGGATGGCGACCGGGTGCTCCAAGTTCTTCTATGATGTGATCCGGACTAGACAGAATAGGAATCACATTTCCCAGCTTCTTCGTGCCGATGGCACTCTGGTGGGGACGCCGGCTGAGATCCAGGCGAGGCTGTCAGGTACTACTCCGAGTTGTATTTTCAGACTGATTACCTTTCTGTGTTCCCAGAGGTTGTGACGAAGAGATTGGTGACTCCATTTGGCAATAGCATCCTGCTTGCACCTGTTTCATTGGAGGAGGTGGAGTCTATTGTCAAGGGGGTGGACCCCAACAAGGCTCCTGGTCCGGATGGCTTCAGCAGTGGTTTTTTCAAACGGCATTGGGACATTCTGAAGCACCAGGGGGTGGAGGTGGTTCAGGAATTCTTCACCACAGGGAAGCTTCTGAAGGAACTGAATCACACTTTCCTGACCTTGGTGCCGAAGAAGGAGGGAGCGACAGCTCTGGCAGATTTTCGTCCTATTGCGTGTTGTAATTATCTCTATAAGATAATTACGCACCTTATGTGCTGACGGATGGAGAGAATTATGCAGGACTTGGTTTTCCCGAATCAGGCTGCTTTCATCAAGGGGAGGTCAATCGCTGAGCACAGCCTCCTGGCTCATGAGATGGTGAGAGGTTTTAGCAAACCCGGAGGGGAGAAAGCTTGTGTTAAACTGGATCTGAGGAAGACGTATGACATGGTCAATCGGGACTTCCTCTGTCATCTTATGTCGGCTATGGGATTCGCGAAGCACTGGGTTGCGATGATTCGGGAGTGCATTACGTCCCCTACTTTCTCTGTGCTCATCCAGGGTGTTCCGTATGGGTACTTCCAGAGCAACCGTGGGCTTAGGCAGGGTGACCCACTGTCCCCTTACCTGTTCACGCTTGTTATGGAATATTTTACTTGCTTGATGGACCTAGCTGTGCACCGTGGACGATTGATTCCTCTGTTCCGGAGGATGGACCCTCCAGTTACTCATCTTATATATGCTGATGATCTGCTAGTTTTCATCCAGCCATCGACGGAGGGGTTGCTGACACTTACGGCTATTATGGAAGATTTGGAGTCTGTTTCCGGTCTCCAGATGAACATGGATAAGAGTAGGGTTTACTTCAGTTCCCTGTGTTCCCGGAAGGAGGAGCGGGCTGATATGTTGGGAATTACGAGGAGTGATCTTCCGGTGCGATACTTAGGAGTACCTCTCACAGTCAATTATGCGCGGGATCAGGATTGCAAGAGTCTGGTAGATTATGTCCAGAGGAGGGTAGAAGGGTGGCAAGCAGCAGGTCTGTCATTTCATGGTCGCATTGAGCTGGTCAGATCGGTGATCTCGGCTGTGGCCCAATTTTGGCTGCAGTCCATCCTCCTACCTGTGGCCACTATTCGACGGGTGGAGCGGCTATGTGCTGATTTTATTTGGAGGGGAGGTATGCATGCGATCTCCTGGGACCAGTTATGTCGTCCCAGGAAGGAGGGGGGAGTGGGGCTCCGACCGTTGATGGAGGTTAGAGAGGCTTCTGCGCTTAAGCTGGCATGGAGATTCATCAGCGGGGGTTCTCTCTGGGCGGACTGGATGCATAGCAGATACGTGAAGCAGGGCAGTTTTTGGACGTGTCCTACTGACAACAACCATTCAGTCACGTTAAAGACCGTCTTGCGACACAGGGGGATGCTCAAGTCTGCCATCCGGAGGGTCATGAAGGATGGATCGGGTACGGATCTCTGGCGGTACCCTTGGATAGATCGGCGGTCGTTATTAGACATTAGGGGGGCTCCGACGCACCAGGAGGACAGGCGTGGGCTGTTGTGCAGCCGGATCATACATACTGGGGAGTGGAGGCCGGATTCTTATCGGTTCACGGAGGGATTGGATGGGAGCATTATGGCTACTGTTATTGATCCGTCGTTGCCCGCGGACCGGTGGATTTGGGAGCCGTCAGATGCATCTTCGGGGACTGGGGAGTTCCAATTCCGTAGTTGCTACAACCTCATCAGGCGTACTTTCCCGTTGAGTTCTGATTACGACTTCGTTTGGTGCAAGGGCCTAGCCAAGAAGATGCAGTTGTGTGTGTACAAGCTTCTTCTGGGTCGCCTTTTGACTAGAGATCGTCTGAGATCGTTTGGAGTGCCGGTTCCAGAACCCAAGTGCGTGCTTTGCGGTTGGGAGCCTGAATCTATGAAGCACATCTTCTTCGAGTGCATTCTGGCATGGCAGATCTGGGCGGAGCAGAGTCGAGTATTGGGAGTGGGCGCTACTGGACATTGTATTGGGGACATCATCATGGTGATCCGAGATAACAGAGGTGGAGGGCAGGACTGGTTCCGCACAGCCAGAGTTCGTCTGGCTGCTTCGGTCTAGCATGTATGGCGGGAGCGAAACCGCCGGATCTTTGAGGGGCTGGTCACTCCTCCGGTTGGCATCCTCCATAACATTGAGTTTGATGTAAATGCTATGGAGAATTGATGAGTGGGAGTCCCACTCGGATTGTATGTTGTAAGATTATGGCTTTTACTTTGGAATAAAATTCACCTTTTTCCAAAATAAATATATATATATATATATATATATATATATATATATATATATATATATATGATGGAGAAGCGGGCGACTGGGAAAAACGACGAAAACCCTAAAAAGGGTTCCACCGTGGCTTCTACCGCGGCGGCGGCGGCAACTCGGCCCCCAGGTGGCCGGGGGGAGGAGGGGGACCCGACTACGGGCGGAGGGGAGGGAGGAGGGGGACCCGACTACGGGCGGGGCTGGGACGGAAGCGTCTGGCAGTGTCCAGGTCGGTGCGACAGGGTCCGGGAGGCTCGGCTTGGTCGGGGGGACCCCAGTCGAGGGTGGCTGTTGACCAGGCAGCGACTTGTCAATAACGGCCCGAGGGGGGAGCGGTTCGACACACCAGCATGGAGTTCGGATCTAGGGGGTCTCCTGTTTTCCAACCTGGTTCCTCGGCAGGCCCACAGGAGGTGATGTCGGACGGTGGGGGTTGGACGACAGTCACGAGGCATCGTGGGGGTAGGGCTCCGGGAAGGGAGACTGGATCCCGACCAGATGCGAGGAGAGGTTCGCACCCATAATTGATGGCGCGCAACATCCCTGTCAGGAGTACGACTGGGCCGGGATCAGGGCTGAGGAAGCCTCCTGTGGACCATGGCGCACCCTCGCGTCCCTCCCATTGTGGTACGTCGCTTAGGGGATCCCAGGTGGGTGGGGGTGCTGGCAGTACGGTGCATGGGTGGAGACGCAAGACGACGACAACGGAGAAGGGTAAAGGTGGTGTTATCGCTATGGGAGGCCAGGGTCACGCACCCTCCCCTCCTAGGTCCGCTTCTTGGACACTGGAATCTCCCACGCGGCCAGTAGGAGAATCTTGGGCTGATATTTGTTCATCGGGAGGCATTAGCAACCCCTCGACAATGGAGTACGTTCCCCCGAAGAAGGTCGGGAATGGTTTGCGCGCTTCGTTACCGACGGAGGAGATAGCAAAGGTAACCGCATTCTGGGAAAACACCATCGTCATATATGTGCTGGGGAACAGGTCCTTCTATGGGCAGATCCGGGCGTATGTGGCGCGTGTTTGGCGACCTAAAGATAGCCTAGGTTTGAGATACTCAGTGCGACTCAACTTACAATAGCCTAGACTCAATAAAAGGTAAAAATACATACTCTGATAACAAGTAACAGCAGCACTGTCGAAGCAATCGTCGATGATGTCTGTCTTGAACTGATATGTAATGACGTTCTGTTTTGGAGCTTGATGTGTCAAGTTGGATTATAACAGATATCGTCTTGTTAATTATCAAGATTAGGTTGACTGCGATCCAGTTTGGGTCAACACATACTAGCCAAAAAGTCCAATACTCAAAGAACCAAAAAGCCCATCTTCACTAAGTACTCAGAACTCGTCAGGAAGCTAACCAACCGAGTTCGGACCGAGGTCGGACCGAGTTCGGACCGAGGTCGGACCGAGTTCGGTCAAGTAGTTCCTGAATTTCAGTGGGGTCTTCCTGAAGATCTGCAACCAACGTTCGAATTACAAAATATCTGCACCCGAATTCTTGCCGAGATCCGTTCCAAAAAATGTTATAAATATATGAGAAATTTTCATTCCAAATTATTCAATTCATTATTTTCTTATCTATCTATTCAAAGCATTTAAAGAGCTTTACATTTTCATATATAGCTTTTTACGATTTTTAGCCAAGCCAAGTACCATTCCGGTTCGATCTAGAGTTTGGTTCGAGTTGTAAAGAAGGCTTTTCGAAAATGTTCCAGTTTTTAAATTTTGCCTTGTTGAAGTTGCGAGTCTTTCGGATAAAATTCATGGTTGTAAGGAGCTACAAGCGCTTCGGATTCAAAGCTTGTGCTATAGAGGATTAACATCGAGCATGAGTACTCGAGACTAGATTAGTCCTCTCAGAGGGAAACCAGTGCATCGCTATGTCATGAGTTTGTTTTTCTGATTCTAAAAAAAAACGTATTTAATCTCTATATAGTTTGTTATTATCTGCCAAACACTTATTACCTGTGACAATGCATATATTTTTAATTTGGTGAATTTTATTCTGCTGCATACACGCACTCTATTCACCCCCCTCTAGAGTTGCTCGACGTTTCTACAATTAGAACTAACATTAAAATTAACATTTAATATTAACATTAATATTAATATTATCAGTTTTTTAGTGTAAAGTAACAAAATTTTACTTTATTGCGGGAAAGGGGACAGGTATTTGAAATTACGAATTGGGGGAGGGTTGGCGGCCCCTGCCAGCCCTCCAACTCAGTTGGCGAGTTGGGGGAGCTGCTGCCCCTCCAACTCGGTTGGCGGGGGGTTGCTTTGAGGATTACTATTTCGTTGCTTCCTTTTTCTCTGATGAAAGCTTGAAGAGGTCGCTCGGTTTGTAGTCGACGAACACAACAAGAAGTTTCGTAGAGGCGAAGACGCGTCCCCTGTCGCAAGACGAGCAGTCCCTGACCGGTTTGCAGTCGACGAGCAGTCCCTGACCGGCTTGGGACTCGACCGGAGTGGAGCTCGAAGAGGCGTCCCTATCGCGTCGGTCACATCTCTTAACTGGCTGCTTCCCTCCGACGAGGAAGAGGCAGAGGATCCACTCGAAGAGGCCAATAGGACCTGGACGACTGAACTCGATGCATCGGAGGAACTCGACGACGCTCAGGGAGAAGAGGTCGGCCATGTCTAAAAACCCTAACCCTAAGCTGGTGTCGGCTTCGTCGTCCTCGTCGACGACGTTGTTGGCGGATACCCCGCCTCCCATAGGTCAATCATGATCCACTCCGTTGATTTCGACGTTGTTGGCGGTCGAGGTTGTCGTCCTCATTGACTTCGGCGTTGTTGGTGAGGATTGCCCTCTCTTCGTCAAACTGTAGCGGGTGATGAGAGAGAAAGTTAAGAAAATCTAGGGGAGGTGGGGTGGTTTGGGGTGTGGGGCCCGCCAAAAGAAAGTGAACAGAGAAAAACGTTCCCAAAACAACTTTTTTCTACTTTCTCAAAACTGGTGTTATGAGTGTAGGTTTTAGAAATTTTGTTGAGAAAGCAATCTTTGAGTGTTTGTTGCCAAACACAGTTTTTGTTCCATAACTATATCCAATAAGTTATTCCCGTATAGGAAGTATATATATATATATATATATATATATATATATATATATATATATATATATATATATAAAACGGATGGCGAGCGCTCCAGGCGATATTCCTAGGGTTTCCCTGGCGATGCCCCCCCCGCCCCCCGGACCCTCTCGAGGGAGGGTACCGGAGAAAAGGTGGGAAAGGGGGGGGGGGGGGGGGGGGCGGGCGGCCCTCCTGGCCGGGCGGCGGAGGCACGACGACCCCCCCAGGCGGGGGGGGGGGGGGTCGGGCGACAAGGGCGGGGGGGTCGAACCCCCCAGGCGGAGGCGGCAGCATGGCGTCCCCCCCAGGCGGTGGGGGGGGGGGGTCGGGCGACAAGGGCGGGGGGTGGGGGGGGGGTGTCGGACCCCCCAGGAGGCGGCGGAAGTACGGTGACCCCCCCCCAGGCGGAGGGGGGTCGGGCGCGGGCGGCGACGGGAAGCACCATGACGGGAAGGGGTCGGCTGGACTCATCGGGACCCCCACGGTTGGGGGTTTAGGAACGAGTGGGGATACGGCACCGGTGTTTGAATTCAGATCGGGATCTACGCCGGTGGCGGACGGGACTTGAGAGGCAGGCTGGCAGACGGTGGTGAGACGACGGGCCGGAGGGCGACGAGGGGTTCAGAACCAAGGGAATTCTGGGAGCCGGCTGCCAAGAGGCACAGTCGATCCACATCGCCGAGGGGGTAATACGGTCCGCACTGTGCCTGGGTGGCGACCTAAGGCGACGGCGGCTGAGAAGGGAAAGGGTATTGTCACCGATACTGGTAGACAGGGCCCGATAGCTGCGAAACCTCCAACCAGGACCCCCTCTGAGGAGCGGAGGCCTCGGTCATGGAAGGAGGTGTGCACTCCAGTTGAGTCGAAAAGCCCACTATCTATGGAATCTGTTACCCCGATGGCGGTTGGAGGAGGACTCAGGGCTTACTTCCCCGCCGAGGAAATAGCGGAGGTTTCTGATTTCTGGAAGAACACCTTAGTGCTATATGTGTTAGGGAACAAGCCGTTCTATGGCCAAATCCGGGGTTATGCGGAGAGAGTCTGGAGGCCCAAAGGCAGCATGGAATTCTTCTTTCGGGAGAATGGATTTTATTATGTCAAGTTTGGGTTGGCTGAGGATGTGACCAGGATTTTGCAGGGAGGGCCATGGTCGTTTGATGGGAGACTCATTCTATTGATGGAATGGACACCGGAGCTGAGGTGTGAGAAGGAAGTCCCCGTTTGGATTCGATTTCCAGAGTTTCCAATTAAGTATTGGAGCATCCCTCTCCTCATGAGACTTGCCAGCTTCGTAGGGAATCCGATCAAAGCAGATGAGGCCACTGCTTTTCGTACAAGACTAATGTACGTCAGGGTCTTCGTGGAGATCAAGGCAGGCTCGGAGCTTCCGAGCATGCTTGAGTATCAGGTTCCGTCTGGAGAGGTTCTGACACAGTCGGTGTAGTATGATTGGGTCCCACCCATGTGTTCTTGCTGCGAGTGCGTTGGGCACATTACCAGTGTATGCAAATACAATGGGAAAGAGGCCGCCAGGCCACAGGCGGCCCAGACGGAGGCACCTCGGATGGAGCCGGTTCAGACGGAGGCACCAGAGAAGGAGACGACTCCCAGTCACTTGCCTGGGGAGACGGCGCCAGACAGACAGATGGAGGAAGACACAGTTATGGAGGTTGATAGGAGGTTGGAAACAAGATCGCCGCAGAGACAGGAGAGCATGCAGGGGGTGCTGGTTCCGTTCAGGCCACGGAGGACTATGGTGACCAGAGGTATGAGTGCGGCTGATAGTGGTCAGATGGTGGTGGCGGCTTCCCCGGCACTTATGGTATATAGCAGCAGGAAGAGGCATGCTCCGGCCACTATGGAGGATATTCCCCAGGCGAGGGATATGGATGACCAGACCGAAGCCAATCCTGACTGGGCACTTACTCTCAGCAGGATTCAGGCACATCTTGCCCCTTCCTCCATGGTAGATGCAGTCTTAGATCAGGCGGATGAGACACTTCCCTCGAGTGTCGATCCAGCCGAGTTCCAGGGGGACCCCTCATCTTTTATTTAGATGTCGGTCCTAGCATGGAACATTAGGGGGGGTGTTCCATTGGACGATGGAGGGAGATTAGAGAGGTTCTGAGGAGAGTCTTGTGACATTGCTATTTTGCTGGAGACGAAGATTCAAGGGGCCACTATGCTCTCGCGCAGTGTTGTAAAAATCCCTCTAGGCGGCCGACTAGTCCCCGACTAGTCGCTAGTCGGCCGCCGCCGACTCGACTAGGGGCTAGTCCCCGACTAGTCACTTGTCGGCCACCGTCGACTCGATTAGGGGCTGGTCCATCCAAAAATTAGCTAAATTGGTACTAGTCTGGGCTGCCGTCGACTTCGTCAAGGCAGCCGTCGTCGACTCTTTACTTTGTTGCTGTCTTTTTCTATTTTTGAAAAAAGTGACTAGCCTACTATTTTTTTATTTCTACTTTTGCTTTGTTATCTCTTTGCTACTGTTGTTGTGGTTCTTTTTTTAATTTTTGCTTGTTACTTTTTTTTTGTTTTTGCTTGCTACTGCGGCTGTAACTCTCCGTGCAAAATAGTAAGTTGTTAACATATTATTTAAATATTTATCGAAATAGAAATTTATGCAAAATAATGAATAAGAAAATGCAGTGTAGTCTGCGATAATTAAAAGTTCAACAATTAATATATTATTTTTTTCAAATATTTTTATAACATATTACATATATATATATATATATATATATATATATATATATATATATATTCATTAAAAATTATAAACCGACTAATTCGACTAGTCCCCGAGTAGTCCGATTAATCCGTAGTCCCCACAAACCGACTAGCGGCCGACTAGCGATTTTTACAACCTTGCTCTCGCGTCGGACTCCGGCAGCCTGGGATCACATTCACAACTTAGATCTTTGCGGTATGGCAGGATCTGGGTTAGGTGGAATACAGGTAGCTGGGCGGGGGTGCAGATTCATAAATCAGAACAACTCATCGGTGTTACTTTCGAGAACAAAGGTGGGTTCCGATTTATCTTGGGTGCGGTATATGGGCACAATGACCGGAGACTTCGGGGGGCTTTATGGGAAGATATTGTGCTTCTGGGTCCTATGGCGGACAACATGCATCTTCCTCTGCTCATCTTGGGGGACTTCAATGCTATGTTGCTTCGTCAGGAAAAGGTGGGAGGCCGTCCTGTTCCGGACTCTATTTTATACGACTTCCAGAGGTGTCTGCTTAGGTCAGGCATGCGCGGGCTGGAGCGAGCTGGACGACATATTTGGACCTGGCACGACAAGGCTGCTCATAATCGTATTGCTTGTCAGTTGGATCGGGCCTTGGGCAATAGTGAGTTGTTCAGGTGCTTTCCGAACTCGGTAGCGGAAGGGTTGGCGGCGGGTACTAGTGACCATTCTCCTATTCGGGTTGGCCTCATTGAGAGACCCATTCTGCGGGCGAGGCCGTTTCGGTACAACAACAGCTGGTATCTGTCGGCCGGATATGAGGAGGTGGTTACGGGAGAGATGCAGCACTTCCGGGAAGGCACGGCTCAGTTCCGCATGGTTCACAAACTCAAGCAGCTCAAGCGGGCTATCAGGGGGTGGGTGAAGACGAGACCGCGGACCTCCCTGGCGGATAAGGAAGCTGAGCTTCGGGACACTCAGGTGGCCCTGCAAGCTGACATTCTGAACGGGGAGCTGGCAGCTAGGGAGAAGATCCTGATTGAGGAGGTCAGCATCATGAGACTTCAGGAGGAGATCAGTATGGCATAGAGGGCTAAATGCACCTGGCTCAAAGATGGCGACCGCTGCACCAAATTCTTCTACGATGTGATCCACACCCGACAGCACCGGAACAGCATCCCCAGACTTCTGACCGCGGAGGGACGGCTTGTAGGGGACCCGATGGAGATTCAGGAGGAGGCCGTCAGATTTTACACTGACCTATATCAGCAGACGGACTACTCTAGCACGTTCCCAGCCCTTGTCACGAAGAGACTGGTGTCCCGCCATGGGAACAGTCTGCTTCTGGCACCTATGAGAATGGAGGAGGTGGAAGACATTGTGATGAAGGCCAATCCCAACAAAGCCCCCGGGTCTGATGGTTTCTCCTCTGGGTTCTTTAAGCGACACTGGGGTGTGCTTAAGACCCATGTCCTGGCGGCGGTTCAGGAGTTCTTTGTGGAGGGTAGGCTTCTGAAGGAGATGAACCACACATTCTTGACGTTGGTGCCTAAGAAGGAGGGAGCGACCTCACTTGCAGATTTTCGGTCCATTGCTTGCTGTAATTTTCTTTACAAGATTATCACTCATCTTATGTGCAGGCGTATGGAGGGGATTATGCAGGAATTGGTGTCTCAGAATCAGACAGCGTTCATCAAGGGCCGGTCGATAGCGGAGCACAGCCTTCTAGCTCACGAGATGGTGAGGGAGTTCAGCAAACCTGGGGGGATGAAGGCTTGTGTGAAAACTTGACCTCCGGAAAGCATATGATACGGTCAACCGGGACTTCTTGTGTCATTTGATGCTTGCCATGGGGTTCGACGAGAGATGGGTTGCGAGGGTGAGGGAGTGCATTTGCTCCCCAACTTTCTCAGTCCTCATCCAAGACACGCCGTATGGCTACTTCAGTAGCAACAGGGGGTTGAGGCAGGGAGACCCCCTCTCCCCGTATCTCTTTACCTTGGTGATGGAGTACTTTACTTGTATGATGGATACGACAGTGCATAGCAAGAGGATCGTTCCCCTTTTCCGGTTGGTGAGTCCAGTTGTTTCCCATTTGATTTATGCTGACGACTTATTGGTGCTACTCCAGCCTTCCATGCGGGGAATGAGAGCGCTCTCTGACATTATGGAGGAGTTCGGACGGCTTTCTGGGCTCCAGCTTAACCGGGAGAAGAGCAGAGTCTACTTCAGCTCCCGGTGTACACTTCAGGAGGAGAGAGCCTTCGCTTTAGGAGTGGACAGAGGCGAGCTACCAGTGAAATACCTGGGGGTCCCGCTGACGGTCAACTATGCCCGAGAGCAGGATTGTCATAGCTTGGTGGACTTTGCTCAGAGGAGAGTGGAAGACTGGCAAGCGGCGGGGCTATCATTTGGCGGACGGATTGAGTTGGTGCGTTCGGTTATTGCAGGCATCACGATGTTCTGGCTCCAGTCTATCCAGATCCCCACAACTACTATTCGGAAAGTAGAGGCCATTTGTTCCAACTTCATCTGGAGGGGAGGGATACATGCGATATCCTGGGACCAGTTATGTCGGCCCCGGGAGGAAGGAGGAGTTGGGTTGAGGCCTCTCAATGCGGTTAGGAAGGCAGCTTGTGTGAAGATGGCCTGGAGATTCATCAAGGGAGGGTCGCTCTGGGCGGATTGGATGGCAAGCAGATACTTACGGAGGACCAACTTCTGGGCCTGCAGGATAGACAACAATTTCTCGGTCACGTTTAAGGCCATCCTGAGATGTAGACCGGTGCTCCAGACCGCTATCTGCAGGCACATGAAGGATGGGACGACTACCGATCTTTGGCTTGACCCTTGGTTGGGTTCCAGATCCCTACTCGAGATATTGGGAGGGCAGCTGGACAGAGAAGCGGGAATGGGGCTCACATGTAGTCGGATCATCAGAGATGGACTTTGGAGGCCAGAAGGATACCCATATACTGCTCAGCTTGCAGTAGAGATCCACCTTGTTACTATTGACACTAGCCAGGCGGAGGATTCATGGAGCTGGGCCGGCCCAGGTTTGGGGGACGGGTCAGGTCTATTTTGTTTTCGTAGCTGTTACGACTTGGTTCGGACCCACCATGACCGGGATGATGAGGTGGACTTCATTTGGGGCAAGGGCGTTGTACGGAAAATGCAACTTTGTGCATATCGTCTTCTCCGGGGTAGACTGATGACGAGAGACAGACTCCTCCGGTTTGGGATACAGATCCCGGATGCCAAATGTGTGCTATATAATGAGGAAGATGAATCTATGCGGCATCTCTTCTTTGTTTGCCCGGTGACCTGGCACATTTGGACTGAGCAGTGTGCACAGCTGAGAGGAGGAGTTGGGGTGGATCGAGACATCCGGAGCATTCTCAGCTGGATCCGAGATCACAGAGGCCGGGATCCGGGGTGGGCTAGAAGAGTCAGAGTTCGTCTTGCTGCGTCTGTTTGGCACATCTGGAAGGAGCGGAACAGACGTATCTTTGAGGGCTTGACTACCCCCCCTATTGGAATTCTACATAATATAGAATTCGATGTATCTGTAATGGCCCCATAATATTATTATTTGGGGCACGGAGAGTTGTGATGTTGTACTTTAATACCTTTTCCGCTATATGCGAGGAATAAATTCACCCTTATTACAAAATATATATATATATATATATATATATATATATATATATATATATATATATATATATATAACACAAAAAGATGGAAGCGGGAGCAGCGAACCTGGGCGATCGCGCGGCAGCTAGGGTTCCTCCCCCGCGGCCACCGGATCCCCTCGCCGGCGGGGGAAGTCCGGAAAGAAAGGGGGGCGGGCAGCCCCCCCTGGTCGGTAGTGGTGCCTCCCCGGCGGAGGGGGGGATCGTCGGCGGGGGGGGGGGGGGGGGTCCGGCGGACCCCCCCCCCCCCCCCCCCGATCTGTGGGCGGCGGCGGCGCCCCCCCAGGCGGTGGGGGGGGGGGGGGGCGAGATCGTCTGTAGGGGGGTCGGGTGGACCCCCCGGATCGACGGGCGGTGGCGGCGCCCCCCCCCCCCCCCCCCCCCCCCCAAGGCGGAAGGGGGGGGGCGGGATCGGTTGCGGGGGGGGGGGGGGGGGGGGTCGGGCGGACCCCCCGGATCAGGGGCAGGCGGTGGGGCGAAGGTGGGGGGGGGGGGTCGGGCGTACTCCCTCCGGGCGGTGGGTCGGTTCTGGGGGGGTTGGGCTTCATCCCACCGGGGGGTCGCGACGGGATCGTTGACGGCAGATCTGACAAGGGGATCGGATTCTGCGGGGTGTCTCCACCGTCCCGAATTTCAAATTTGGAGCAGGATCTGGATCTCAGGGGGGCCAGATGGAGGGAGGAGGATGGATGACGGTTACGCGTCGTCGCGTGACGAAGACAGGAGGAAAGTAGGAGGAGGACAGGGGCATATTAGCGATCGCCACCCTGCTGACAGACGATAGGGAGGGTCAGGGGCGCGGCCATCGGCCCATGGCCCTGTGGCATCTGCTGGGAGATCGGTAGGCTGGCGGCCCAAGGCGACCGCGGTGGATAAGGGGAAGAGCAAGGTGGTGGACCTCGGCGGTCGGGGGTCTCCTCTCCCGGAGGTTGCCCCCAGGCCACAGAGGGCGACTACACGGCCTGGTGGAAGGTCCTGGGCAGATATTTGCAAACCGGTGGGACCGAAGAGCCCCACATCGATGGAGTATGTCCCGCCGATTAAGACGGAGGGATTTCTGGACCTCGTTACCTGCAGAGGAGATAGAGAAGGTGACTGCATACTGGGAGAATACTCCGGTTCTATACGTCCTAGTCAACAAGCCTTTTTACAGACAGATCCGGGGTTATGCGGCACGAGTCTGGCGGCCAAAGGACAGTATGGAGTTCTTTGCTTGCGAGAACGGCTTCTACTATGTGAAGTTTGGGCTTGTGGAGGATGTCGCAAGGATCCTGCAAGGCGGCCCCTGGACGTTCGACGGCAGGCTTATCATTCTGAAGGAATGGATCCCGTAACTTAGATTTGAGAGGGAAGTCCTGAATGCCATTCCTGTATGGATTTGCTTCCCTGAGTTTCCTGTCCGATTCTGGAGAGTATCCTATTGCTGATGCGTCTGGCGAGCTTGGTGGGCACCCTGATTAAGGCGGATGAAGCTACTGCCTTTCGATCGAGGTTGATGTACGCTAGGATTTTTGTGGAGATTCGGGCTAGGGGAGAGTTACCGAAGATGGTGGAATATGAGATTCCTTCTGGAGAGGTGCTAACCCAGAAGGTGGAATACGAATGGGTTCCACCTACCTGTTTCCGTTGTACTTGTTTTGGGCATCTTGCCAGTGCTTGTTCGGCGGTAGGCCCTCAGGGGGAGCCTACTATTCCCCTTAGTGAGGCTCTAGACTCACCCTGTGACATGGATTCCAGAGATGACAGTGGAGAGGTCTTGGTGGGAGGGGTTACCCATCCAGTGAGTGATGGCGGGATGAGCCTCATTGTCTCTACCCAGCTAGCACCCACGAGTGAGGCATTGACCACTTGCCCGGGGCAGAGTAGTATGATTACCAAAGGCATGGTGGCGTCGGGGATCGAGGCGCGAGGGGGTGGCGGATCGGCTGAGGGGCAGGTTTACTGTAGGAAGCGACGTGCTGTTGGTCAGCTGAGTGACGGCCCCTCCAGGGAGGGGGGGGGGGCATCCTACTGATAGAGAGGAGGCGGTGTGTGTTGATAACCCTGCCTGGGTGTTGGTGCTCGCTCAGGTTGCTCTCCAGCAGGTCATTCCGACTGGGATGGAGGAGGATCTAGTAGCGTCGGATGTGGCACATTCCCCAGGTGCTGATCCGGGTGTTTCCCAGGGGACCCATCCTCTCATTAATTAATGGCTATCATCGCCTGGAATGTGAGAGGGGCGTGTTCGCTTGGGAGGTGGAGAGAGATTTGTGGGGTTCTTCACAGAGAGAAATGCGACATTTTTGTTCTATTAGAATCTAAGATCAAAGGTGAAAAGACTCTTGCTCGGCGGACCCCATCTCATTGGACCCAACTGCACAACCTGGCTTTGTGTGACATGGCCAGGATTTGGATGCATTGGAACTCGAAGAGCTGAGATGGTGACTTGATCTTGATGACGGAGCAGTTGATTTCCATCTCCTTCTCGAACAAGGGTGGTTTTCGGTTCTTGCTGGGGCAGTTTACGGCTATAACGACAGAAGGAGACGGGAGTCCCTGTGGAGTGACATCTTCCGTGTTGCCGCTGTTGTAGATTCCTCGTCCCTTCCACTTCTTCTAATCGGGGACTTCAATGCCCTTCTGCACCGAGGGGAGAAGGTGGGCGGTCGTCCAGTTCCAGACTCTATCCTATATGATTTCCAGAGATGCCTCCTCCAGGCGGGACTCCAGGGATTGTCGCGCTCAGGCTTCATCTGGACTTGGCATAACAAAGCAATCCGGAACATGGTTGCATGCCAGCTTGATCGAGCCTTGGACAATGGGGAATGGTTCCGTCATTTCCCCAATTCTTCGGCTGAGGGCCTGGCCGCTGGGACGAGCGATCATTCCCCCATCAGGGTTGGCTTCACTTCTCGGTCTCCTGGAAAGTTCCGCCCTTTCAGGTACAACAACAGTTGGTATCTCTCGGAGGGCTACCTGGAGGCTGTCTCAGAGGGGCTTTCTAGCTGTCAGGAGGGAACGACCCAGTTTCGCTTGATATGTCGTCTCAAGGTCACGAAGAAGGCTCTTCGGAGTTGGGTGAAGGGGCTGCCCAAGTCTACCTTAGAAGATAAGGAGGCGGAGTTGCGGACTATCCAACAGGAATGCAATCTGACATGCTTAATGGGGACCTGGCGGCAAGAGAGAAGGAGCTGATCGAAGAAGTCAGCATCCTGCGGCTGCAGAAGGAGATTAGCACGGCTCAGCGTGCCAAATGTTCCTGGCTTAAGGACGGCGACCGTTGCTCCAAGTTCTTCTATGATGTCATTCGGACAAGACAGCATAGGAATCACATCTCCCAGCTTCTTGATGCGGATGGAAACCTGGTAGGGGAGCCGGCTGAGATCCAGGGCGAGGCTGTCAGGTACTATTCTGAGTTATATTTCCAGACTGACTACCTGTCTGTGTTCCCAGAGGTTGTTACAAAGAGATTGGTGACTCCGTATGGGAATAGCATTCTTCTTGCCCCTGTTACTTTGGAGGAGGTGGAATCAATTGTCAAGTTGGCGGATCCCAACAAGGCTCCCGGACCGGATTGTTTTAGCAGTGGGTTCTACAAACGCCACTGGGACATTCTGAAGTATCAGGTCTTGGAGGTGGTACATGAATTCTTCACCAAAGGGAAGCTACTGAAAGAGCTGAACCACACTTTCCTGACCTTGGTGCCAAAGAAGGAGGGAGCGACATCATTGGCGGATTTCAGACCTATTGCGTAAAGATAATTACGCACCTTATGTGCCGGCGGATGGAGGGGATCATGCAGGACTTGGTATCTCCGAATCAGGCTGCGTTCATCAAGGGGAGGTCGATCGCTGAGCACAGCCTCCTGGCCTATGAGATGGTGAGGGACTTTAGCAAACCCGGAGGGGAGAAAGCATGTGTGAAACTGGACCTGAGAAAGGCGTATGACATGGTTAATCGGGACTTCCTCTGTCGTCTGATGACTGCCATGGGTTTCGCGGACCACTGGGTTGCATTGATCCGGGAGTGCATCATGTCTCCCACTTTCTCTGTCCTCATCCAGGGCATTCCTTATGGGTACTTCCAGAGCAATCGTGGGCTTAGGCAAGGTGACCCCCTGTCCCCTTACCTGTTCACGCTTGTTATGGAATACTTCACATGTCTGATGGACCTGGCAGTGCACCGTGGGAGGCTGGTCCCATTGTATCGGAGGGTGGATCCCCCAGTTACCCACCTTATATATGCAGATGATCTCTTGGTGTTCATCCAACCATCGATGGAAGGTATGCAGACGCTTGCGGAGATTATGGGAGTTGAATTCCCTCTCGGGCCTTCAGATGAACAGATAAAAGAGCAGGGTGTACTTCATCTCCTTATGTCCCCAGAAGGAGGAGCGGGCCGTTGTGCTGGGAATTGAGAGGAGTGATCTTCCGATGCGATATTTAGGAGTGCCTCTCACAGTCAACTATGCGCGGGATCAGGACTGCCATAGTCTGGTGGAGTACGTCCAGAGGAGAGTGGAAGGTTAGCAAGCCGCCGGATTGTCATTTGGAGGACGCATCGAGCTGGTCAGATCGGTGATTTCGGCTGTGGCTCATTTCTGGCTGCAATCCATCCTCCTCCCTGTTGCCACTGTTAGGAAAGTGGAGCGGATTTGTGCAGATTTCATTTGGAGGGGGGGTATGCATGCGATCTTCTGGGAGCAGCTCTGTCGACCCAGGAAGGAGGGAGGAGTGGGGCTCAGGCCGTTGCTGGAGATTAGGGAGGCCTCCGCACTTAAGCTGGCGTGGAGATTCATCAACGGAGGGTCTCTCTGGGCTGACTGGATGCACAGCAGATACGTGAAGCAGGACAGCTTTTGGACGTGTGCTACTGACAACAATCACTCAGTCACTTTCAAGACTGTCTTGCGACACAGGAGATTTCTCAAATCTGCAATCCGGAAGGTCATGAAGGATGGGTCTGGAATGGACGTCTGACGGGATCCTTGGATTGATCGGCTTTCACTATTGGACATCAGGGGAGCCCCGACACATCAGGAGGACAGGCGTGGTCTGACGTGTAGTCGTATCATTCGCGACGGGGAGTAGAGGCCGGAGTCGTATCGGTTTACCGAGGAGCTGGGTGGGATCATTAGTACTATTGCCATTGATCCGGACTTGCCTGCTGATCGGTGGATTTGGGCGCCGACAGGAGCAACTCCGGAAACTGGGGAGTTCCAATTCCGGAGCTGCTACAACCTCATCCGGTGCACTTTTTCTCAGAGTTCTGACTACGAGTTCGTTTAGTGCAAGGGTCTGGCCAGAAAGATGCAGTTTTGTGTCTACAAGCTCCTACTGGGCCGTCTTTTGACTAGGGATCGTCTGAATTCATTTGGAGTGCCGGTTCCAGATTCCAAGTGTGTGCTTTGCAGTCTGGAGCATGAATCTATAGGGCACATTTTCTTCGAGTGTGCCCTGGCATGGCAGATCTGGTCTAAGCAGAGTAGAGCATTGGGAGGGTGCGACTCCGGTAAGGAAATTGGGGACATCATCAATGTGCTCCGGGATAGCAGGGGTCGAGGGCAGGACTGATTCCGGACCGCCAGAGTTCGACTGGCGGCCTCAGTTTGGCATATATGGCGGGAGCGAAACCGTCGGATATTTGAGGGATTGGTCACCCCTTCGGTAAGCGTTCTCCATAACATCGAGTTTGATGTAAATGCTATGGGGAATTGATGAGTGGGAGTCCCACTTTGATTGTATGTTGTAAGATTATTGTTTTACTTTTGGAATAAAATTTACCCTTTTTCCAAAAAAATATATATAAAATTTACCACTTCGAGGAGATACGCCAGGTTACTATTGACGATAGCCAACATGAGGACTCCTGGAGTTGGGCCGGCGCAGGTTCGGGTGGAGGGTCAGGACTATTCTGGTTCCGTAGCTGCTATGACATGGTACGAACTCACCACGACCAGGCTGAGGAGGTGGACTTCATTTGGGGTAAGGGGATTGCCCGAAAAATGCAACTGTCTACAGACTTCTGAGTGGCAGATTGATGACGAGAGACAGACTGCTCAGGTTTGGGATGCAGATCCAAGATGTCATGTGTGTGCTATGTAATGGGGATGACGAATCTATGGGGCATCTCTTCTTTGAATGCACGACATCCTGGCACATTTGGGCTGAGCAGTGCGTGCAGTTGAGAGGGGGAGTTGGTATCGATAGAGACATCAGGAGCATTCTTAGTTGGATCCGAGATCATAGAGGTAGGGATCTGGGGTGGGCCAGAAGAGCCAGAGTCCGTCTCACAGCTTCAGTGTGGCACATCTGGCGGGAGCGGAACAGATGGATCTTCGAAGGTCTGTCTACCCTCCTATTGGAATTCTACATAACATAGAATTCGATGTATCAGTAATGGCCTTATAACATTAAATTTGGGGCATATGAAGTTGTGATTTTAGTGTATTGTAATAGCGTTACCGCAGTGTGCGAGGAATAAAATTTACCCTTATTCCAAATATATATATATATATATATATATATATTGGAAAAAGGTAAATTTTATTCCAAACGAAAAGGCATAATCGTACAACATACAAATTGAGTGGGACTCCCGCTCAACACTCATCCATTCTCCATAGCATTTACATCAAACTCAATATTATGAAGAATGCCAACCGGAGGTGTGACTAGTTCCTCAAAGATCCGGCGGTTTCGCTCCCGCCAAACATGCCAAACCGAAGCCGCCAGACGAACTCTGGCTGTGCGGAACCAGTCCTGACCTCGACCTCTACTATCTCGAATCACCTGGACGATGTCCCCAATGCATTTACCAGAGGCGTATATATATATATATATATATATATATATATATATATATATATGTTTGTCTTTTTCATTCTGTTGTGAAATTCATAAGAGCTATTTCTATTTATATACTGGGTTTAACTGTAGCTGTGAATTTCTAGGTATCAGGATGATGAAGATTTGAGCTACATTGAAGATGCATGCTCCCGTTAAGCATGGAAATTCTCTAGTCCTTTTAGTGCTAATGGATTTACATCAACTGGGGAAGGACTGGAGATTTAGGGAATGAAGCCATTGGTCCGGGAGTATATATATTTTGCACCATATTTTGTCAGTAGATGATTTGGGTAGACTCCATCTACAGTCGACTAACTTCTAAACATCTCTACCTATTTTTTTTTTTTTTTCTCGGCTTACCAATCCTTATGTTGTATTCTTCAAACAGTTCTGCCAAGTTCAGTTATTTGTTAAAATCTCAATTTATTTTGTAGTACCTCGATTGTTAGGCAATGTTCATCTTCCTCAAAATTGCAGAAATCCTTTTCCAATCTGTAGTAATTGCAAAAGAACGGTATTTTTTGTGCTGATCAAGCCGAAGTATGTTGGACTGATAATATAAATGTTGAAGTGACAAACGACAGATTGTATTTCTGATTATATATTCCAAATTTCCTTTTGTTTGTGCTGTGTACTTGTGTTTCATTAATATATAAGTTGGGAAACATATTCGAACTTGCTACAACTGCTTTGCATTGAGCTCAAGCTTGAGCTTCTGTGAAGTCTAGTTTTTCTTGGCCTACGAAATCAGTTTTGTGCTCCTGTTCTGGTACTGTGTATAATTGTGTGTTATTCCTTTAGGAGCCTCTGAGCGACAGAATATGCTAGCTTTGATATGCTTTCTATGTGGTGTCTTCTATGTTTTCCTCGATGTCTCTTTACAAGAGCTGTTGCTGCTTTTCAACATCTCTTTACAAGAGCAAGAGCAAGAGCTGTTGCTGCTTTTTTTTCTTTTATAAGCTAATGTTACTAAACAGATTTTGCGACTGCTTTTTGAAAAGCAGGAGCAGCCATGATATAAGCAATTCCAAATGCAGCCTTAAACGACAGTGTTGACAACATAAGAGGTTATTCTTGATATGCTGACCTGTTTGGCGGGTCAGACGATTATCCTTGATCACTGAAATAAAATTTTGAAATCTTGAAGAAGAATCTGTGGATACAAACCAAGAGAAAATAGAAAGAAAAAGAAAAGATTAAATTGATCGAATAGCTCTATTGGACATCTAAATGATGGAATAGCTCCATCATTTGAGGCTTTAGGCCAATCTCTACATTCTTGCTCTAGTCTAGGGAGAGAGGTAATGTCAGGTAAAGCAACCAATCCCTCCAGTGTCGAGGCCATCGCGACCGGTCAGCCGACACTGCTACCAACAAACTTCATGTCCGAGTTACTAACCAGGTCCAAGTTACACAACCAATTTTCAACAAGCATTAAATATCCAACTTCATATATTTTCTTAGAATGGGGTGGAACTTCAGTCCCTTGTTAGCGAGCTCCCGAATAAAATTCTGTATTATATGCGAACTTTTTCGTATCTTTCAGAAACGTAAAATACTTGCGTACTT
The DNA here is from genome assembly GCA_029216955.1 of Iris pallida. Taxonomy (NCBI): domain Eukaryota; kingdom Viridiplantae; phylum Streptophyta; class Magnoliopsida; order Asparagales; family Iridaceae; genus Iris; species Iris pallida. Next base: position 570,548 of record JANAVB010001597.1, read on the forward strand.
TTGAAAGATTCGAATTAGTATGCAAACTTTAAGCATATGAAGTTTTAAATATATTCCGTATGAATTATTGAAAATTTTGGTAAAAAAAAAAGTGGTGGAAACCTATTTAATTAACCAAATTTGACAACCTGTTTAACATGAGAAGTTTATAATCACAATATTTTCATTTGACGAATATTTGACCGATTTTTTTAACGTACTTTACTTGCACTGTGCTGATTTATACTCGTACCTTCGCTGCGAATTGCTAACAAGGCTTCAGACAAAAACCTAGTCAACTGCACCAAAAATCCTGCACCAGCGCAAATCATTTACACTGTGTTTGGGAACATTTGTGGGGAGGGAGAGGAAAATTTGAGGGAAAGGAAAATGGAGGAGAGTAAAATGAAAGGAAAGTTAATTTTCTCTTCCTTTGTTTGGATGGACAAAAAGTAGGGGAATGAAAAGTTTAAAAATAATTTTTTATTTGTTTATGGATATAGGTATAATTACTATTTCCTCCTTGGTATTCTCAAATGATGCTTTAATATTAACTTTTTGAGGGGTGGTGGGATAAATTCACTCAAATTCCTCTCATCTCTCTCCATTTTCCTCCCACATTTGGGAGGAAATTTTTTTGGTGGGACCCACCTACTTTTTCCTCTCAAATTTTTCTCCCCATCTTCTCTCCCCCTTTCCACACACCATCATTTAAAATTTTCCTCTCACTTTTCCCTCAACTTTTTCTTTCTCCCATTTTCCACCCTTCCCAAATAGTACCTTAAACTGTGTTTGGGAACATTTGTGGGGAGGGAGAGAAAAATTTGAGGGGAAGGAAAATGGAGGAGAGTAAAATGAAAGAAAAGTTAATTTTTTCTTCTTTTGTTTGGATGGACAAAAAGTAGGGGAAGGAAAAGTTTAAAAATAATTTTTTATTTGTTTATGGATATATGTATAATTACTATTTTCTCCTTGGTATTCTCAAATGATGATTTAATATTAACTTTTTGAGGGGTGGTGGGGTAAATTCACTCAAATTCCTCTCATCTCTCTCCATTTTCCTCCCACATTTGGGAGGAAAAATTTTTGGTGGGACCCACCGACTTTTTCCTCTCAAAATTTTCTCCCCTATGTTCTTTCCCCCTTTCCAAACACCATCATTTAAAAATTTTCTCTCACTTTCCCCTCAACTTTTTCTTTCCTCCCATTTTCCACCCTTCCCAAACAATACCTAAACAAAAACGGAGGGAGAATTAAGTCAGCTTATTAGCTGCTTCGGGAACCTCCAGATATTAAAAAAAAAATCATTTAAACAACAAGAACTAACTTCAGTTATCGAGGAAGAATAACTCAGTGGCAACATCAATCCTCTAGAGTACCTACAATCAGCTCTATCAGAATAATAGTGATGAAAACATGCAAAAAAGAACATTGCATTCATAATAACATCTGGCATACTTTCCAACTAACTAGTGCTATTTTACAAATTCACAGGGGCACTACAAATTTTTTTAAGACATCCTAAATACAAGATGATAAGAAATCTAGGTCAAGAAGGTGCTTGCAAGGTTGTGACTAAAAACATGTTAATACTACAACTCAATACCCCTAATAAGTTTAAATCTTGTTTCATATCCAAAAGAAAAAGAGTAAAGTTTTCAGCAATCTTGGACCAAACCTCTAAAGTGGATGCCTTGGGGCAGCTTGAAAAATTGCAGAAATACCTACAAAAGAGAGCCACAATTTCTAATTAAAAACTTAGGGAAAGAGCACCACCTAAGGATATGTCACTTGCAAGATAAGCTAGCTCGTCATTATTTGAAGCAATCAAGCAAGCAGTGCAAAACACACTGGATTTCCTTATTTCATGATTTCTGAATGCTGGAAATGTAATAGGTGCTGTGTCCGCATGTATACACCGTATCAAATTGTGTTTGTGTCCATGCAACATATGAGAGAAATCATGGTAATCATGTAGCAACATCCCAAAATATAAGAAAATTGAATATAATATGAAACCACCCGGGTGGTTCTATAGCATTATGCCACAAATATAGATCAGGTACAATAATCAATTATAATATGGAGAACATAATCAGTTACACGGTGCTGAAGTGGGTTGATATTATCAACAATTGTCAATTAGTCATTTGCCAGCAGCATTTTTGCTAGGTTATCATCATCATCATCATCCAATCTTTCTCCCATCAGAATGGGGTCGGATGGGGTCGATTGTGGCGCATTTTTTTAGGTATAGTCAATAATTAAAAAAAATTGTATCTTGAGTTTTTGATCTGAAAAGGTAACATGAACTCCACAAATTTTGGTCGCAGTACTATTGATACTCACAATATGCAAGTAATATCTGATGTTGAAACATGAAAGACCTGCACAAGGACTAAAATAGCCAGGTTTGCAGTTTTGACCAATACCTACACATATCAGTAGTGTCGTATAATTTTGGTTCGTCACCGGTGGATTTTGTCCAATACCGACAGTTGAGGTTCTCTTTCTTGGTCAATTCTGCAAAGAACAATTAAAAGAAAAAGAGGGAAGCACGGAAAAGATCAGTGTCGACACAATGGTTCTACCGAAGGCCGACGTACTATATTGTGACAATAATATGATATACTATTATGTGATAATAATATTCATTACCAACAATGTAACCATTATATTCTATTGTATATTTATAAATTCTCAATATTTATTCAGCCTAAAATTATGTCATTCAAAACTATCTATTGCAAGTGGATGATTCAACAATGTTGAGTATTATTACATTCAAAACAAAGGGGAAACAATAAATAATATATACAATTATGCCTAGATGTATCAAATATTTTCTAGTCTTCTCAATAATTTTATTATTATTATTATTATTATTATTTGGCTTTCTGAAACGAAGAACTCCAAAATTTTGATATGAAACCGTTAAAACTGTACCGGTCTTGTAAGACGGAGCCAAAATTGATTCTGATATTGATACTACGAACTTTGCTGGATAGTGAAAGCTAAGCTAGCTGGGAGGTATGTGTTCTAAAATAAACTGAGCTTTATATTCAAAAAAACTATTGTGTTCTTAAACATTATTGATCAGATACATAGAATCTTCTCCAAATACTGGAATTCTCTCAAAAGTATCTTAATTATTCTAAGATTCAATAACAGTATGCCAAATCCAATGTGGAGCTAAATCCATAATGTGGCACTAAATCTTGGGAGTTCCACAATCATAGTGGTTAACTTACATGTAATTAGATTAAGGACGAAGAAGTGTCCACTTTTGTGTCAACTCTGACATAGTTGGACTGATCCGGTCATGCTGGATTTGCAGCAGAGACCTATGTTTGGGTGTTTCAGCATTCTTACTAACGTTGTACTGCATGGTGACACTTCAATCCTATTATTGCCTGATGCCCAGTCGACCCCAATAGACAACCGTCTCTACAATCAGTAAAAATAAGTGATCGAGTTTCGGCGAACAGCCTTAGCAGACATATCTCCACCTTGACTATTAAGGCAAATTGATCAAATAAATTCATGTCTTCTATACTACCCTTCTGGAGAACAGGACTTCTCAGCCGCACACAAAGCAAGTTTAGGCAATGCATGAACTTATTCAAAGATATTATACTGGTCTGTGGTCACCATCCTGCCAGGCTATCCAGAGTATCGATATTCTTTACCAAGATATGACATTGTTCATGATACCAGCCGAAGTATCCGGAGTCGGGAGTATCAATCTTCTTCACCTCATCGACCTTTCAACGCACAAGTTACATGATCCTTTCTTTGGTCATGTCATAAATCCAGTCTGTTTGTCAGATGTAATTCTTCTCCATCATTGCCTAATTCTTCTTCTTATGTCGAGTATCTCAAACAAATATTGGTCTGCATTACCGTCTTCTAGTAGTACTTTGCTGACCATCCAACTAATGGCACAACCTACAGAGAGAACACAGCCCCTCTTAAGAAAACAACATTCCACAAGCCATAAACTAAGCCAACATCAAAGCTGACGGGCCTTCCAAGTATATTATTTGTTGCTCTCTGGTCCTCCAAAGCAAATATCCTCGTTGCAGAGTTTTCAGCTTGTGGATTTAGATCTGTCTGAAGCTGGAACTAGCATGCCCACGACTTATAATTACAAGTAGATTAATGAATCAAATCTTAGCTTCCTACTGTATACGCAATTGTCCTACAAATTCTTGCAAGAAATTTACTCCATCATGGATGTCAAACCTCTTACGCCGAGTCACTAATACTATCTCAATTCATTTTCAAGGATTCTTCAATTTGGATAGATGACCTCCCTTCCCTCCGAAAATGAGATCCTTCGATAGACATGTTATTCATACATCATGTTTTTTCAACTCTTCAAATCTACCACTTTGGCAAGTAGCGTGCTACTAGAGCTTTGGTGCAATACTGGAGAAAAATGCTTTATTAAGTCAACTCCTGCCTTCTAATTGTAGTCCTTAGCAAGCAGGCGGGTTTTTACACAGTGTCCCTTCACCCATTGAGGCTCCCCAGGTCTTCTTCAAAACCCTTTTAGTCAACCATTATCCACTTTCGGAAATTTGACTAGATAACAAGTCTGTGGTTCTTGTAAAGAGACTATCTATCTTCTCACTCAAATCAATTGCCCATTGGCAAATTCGAAGCAGGCGACGACATAGCAAAACTTGGAGGAGCTACAACATCGACTTTCCATGGTGAAAAATCTCCCTCCTATCTCTCAAGTCTCGACTAATAGTTTTGGTATATTGCTAGAGGTGATTTTCCTCAACCTTGGAATCAAACTCACAACAATTGATTGTCGTGGAGTTACCCCAAGATTTCTAGTGGGAAGGGTTAGGGTTACTGGTGGAAATTGCAAGGGTATGCTCGCCAGACTGCATAAAGGCTAGAACCACTGCAGATAATAATGTGAAAATGCCTTCATCGCCACTGCATAAAATAAGCTAAATAATGTCTCAGGTTAACAATGTATCCAATGACTCGAACAATGAATCCAAATACAAATAAGCCTTCTTTATCTATTCTTTTTAGCCATATTCCTTACGCAAACAAAATTTAATATCAAAACAAGGTGGGTTTTGTTATTCAACTTTCAACACAAAGGGGGTGATAGAAAAGGTTTTAAGGCTACCATATACTTGAGAAAGCAAAAAGCTACGAAATCTGCCTTGTATTTAGCACTTAACATCTCAGTATTTGCTAAAAGTGAATGTTAGTGGTTTATTGATTATGATAAACACTTGTTTTACGGAGGACACATCCCACAACAGAGCTGAATGGAAGAAAAAGATTCAAATAACCTACCCCAAAAAAATTGACAAAGGCTATGTTGCTGTTGTTAATCGATTTGAAATGAACATTTAATGAAACTTATGTAGAGAAAGCGTTATTTCTATGATGACAATAGTAAAATATACGAGTAATAACAGCACTTCTTCCAAGCCTTCTCCCATTAAAATGGGGTCGGCTATGGAGCATAAGAACACAAAGGATTTGACAAAATTTTTATGACCATCTGGTGACCTAAAGTCAACACTTTATGTTGGTCCTAAAGTTCCTCGCAAAGGTAGCTATCAGCAAAAGAGGTTCATGTCATAAAATGAAGACGACCAGTTGGCAGATATGCAGACCTATATTTTAGATATGCATACCTATATTTCAGATATGCATTTTAAACTCATACAAGTGAGGAGTAACCCTCCAAGTTCCCTAGACTACAAAAATTCCCTAGACTCTATATAATCTATACGAAATGGTAAGATGATACAATTTACTATAGGAAATTACATAAACCTCTATAACACATTAATCAGAAGAGTGAAATGGAATAACAATCATCAGTTTAATAGTATATAGAACTAATAACAGCACATGTCAAATTACTTGGTACTCAACAGCCATCAACCATCTCTAAACTAGTAATATAATTGACTAATCCAACCAACAAAATTTCATGATCTGAAGCAGACATAATAATAAAAATAAACGAGCAATAAAGTTATGAACCTACATGGAAATCTCTAGAATATATATGCTCGCAACTACAAACTAGGAAAAAAAGGTAACACAACTTGTGACCCAAATATTGCCTGAACAGAATCACAGCACATCTATATAGGAAACTGATCTATGAAAACTAGTATATATGCACGTTGCACATACTTTAACTATCTTTTAATTACTTTTTATGTATTGGGAAGAGCAAATGGCACCAAGGGCAAACTACATTACCCTAAAAAAAATTATATGCGTAATTACCTAGCTGCCCTCACTAAACATAATGAACAACTTTAACTAGTAAAGTTAGATAAGGGCATATTAAAAAAATTCACAATGAAACCAACTTTTCTTATTATATAGTAGTAGTATAGATAATTTTGAAAGAAGAAACTCTGAGCTAATTGGAACAAGTAATGGGTTACCTAATTGTATGACAGAAGGAAGTCATCATCAGTTGTACGTATGGTACACCCACCAACATCACCACCCAAGTCAGCAGTTAACGGGACAGCTACAACACCATCCGCTGATGCAGGTGTCTCTATATGAACTAGAATATTATGATATCCTTAGAAAACAATTTATCGTGTAATTTAAAATAACAAGATAGATCTGAAGTTTTGGGCACACTTCAATCCTTGAACAATCATTGGGTCCAGGGAACTCAAATTCTCGTCAAGCGTTCTGCTTCTATTGTCTAATGAAGAACTTGACGCAGGGATTCCAAGAATATATATCACAAGTCATTGTAGAAAGAACTGGGTACTTCGCTGCATAAAGTTTCCACCAAGCCAAGATGTTGAAGTTGCCATCAAGATTGTTAGTAGGCTCAACAGCTTCATCCAAATACAGATCCAGATCTAATTTTTGTGGTTGACTTGATGAAGTCTCTTGAAGATACTGATCAAGTCCCCTCTTAGCATCACTCAATGTAAAACGAGAAGTTTTAGATTCTGCACCACTTCTCGACTCTGTACTAGCAGTAGCACCATCGCTAATGTGAGAATGAGATGATTTGATTGGACTACATATTCATTGTAAAGGTTTGCTAAACACTTGCGGATACCTTCAATCTTCTCGTTGGTCTCATACGTATCACCGTGTATTTGCTTGAAGAAATACTCAGTTGACCTCATTTTGTACCGAGGATCAAGTATTGAAGCCATCGCCATAACCAGTCTTGTCGTGCTCCAATATTGTTCAAAATTCCCAAGGGATTGGTGCTTGTACTCCAATTGACCAATTGCCAATGAATATCACATGTTTTATTAAAATAAAGATTAGCAGTGGGAACTCTTGCCCCTGAGAACGTAGCTATTGCTTGATAAAACACGTACAGGCAACCAGTAACAGCTCCGACACTAGTCCAGTCCTCGGGGGATAATGGGTTTATGTATCCATCATCTTCTTCTGCGAAGCAAGTAAAAGCACCTTGAAATTCATATGCAGTTTCAAGCATCAAATATGCTGAGCTCAAGTCATTTGAAACATCAAGAACCAATTCCCTTTGTGGTGCTTCAACTCTTTCTACTTGTTTTTGAAATCCATTGAGAGTGTCTAGTGAAGATCTCACATACTGCACACTGTCCCGCACTTTACTATTATATCGCGTGCAAGCATCATAAAATCTTGGGCAATGAGATTCAAAACATATGCAGCACCTTGTACATGAAAAAGGTGACCGTTCAGAGGCAGAGAATCCAATGGTTGGACAAGCTCAAGAAGTTCACTAGGTTATGCTAAACAACTTCCTCCCTATATTCCACTCAATCAGTTTCTCAGCAATTATTTTACTGATTTCTTCACCTGAGTTCATATCCTCAGCATGCAAAAAGTTGAGAGAATTTATTTTACTGTTGAGCTTCCAATCACTATCAACATAATGGCAAGTCAAGCACATATAATCCATCCTCTGGCGCATCCTCCCTTGACCTCCACTGTAAGAGTAACTCGGCAAGGAAGCTTCTCGAGCAGCTCTCGCAACTTGACCCTCCCATCCTCGTAAATCTTCATGCAGCCATCCCTAACCACGTCATCCGGCATCAACTTAAACTGCGGCTGGAGGTTTTTAACGAACGTTCCGAACCCAGCATGGTTTACAATGGTGAAAGGATAACCATGAAAGATGTTGGTGCTTTCTTTACATGGAGAGAGCTTGCTCTCAACATACCTTGTAAATTTTAGTCCCACATCGGAAATGCACCATGAGTTATCTCAACATATATACTTGGGTGTGTTGTTGAGAGATGCACATGGGGTGGTGACCCTAAGGAGGGAATCATGTGGGTGATTTTACAAGGAGGTAAGAATAAGGCTCCAAGGATTAAGCATTAATGCTTTTGTCATTCTCTTGGATTAATTCCATTTGGAGCTAAGCCCCAAAGGGGCTTAGCGACTCGGACTCGGGCTCATGGGCTCATGAGGCGTAATGTGGCGTTTTGTTAGCGCACTTAGCATGTCATGCGGTCTTATGCGGCATGCGGCTCATATGCGGCCTCATGCGGCCTCGTCAGCAGTCATGGGTCTTATGCGGCTCATATGCGGCCTCATGCGGCCTCGTCAGCAGTCATGCGGTCTTATGTCCATGCGGTCCATGCGGTTCATGCGGTCCATACGGCTCATGCGGTCCACGCGGCTCATGCGGTCCATGCGGCCAGGCTGCTGCTGCTGTCGAATGGAGGAATCCGTTGACTGTGCAGATTCAAATCAGTAATGGAAAGGCTGAATCAATGCGATTAAATCAGATCCTATCTTTGTGGGATTTGAATTAATTCAGATCCTATCTTTGTAGGATTTGAATTAATTTCGTGGGATTTGAATTAAATCTCGTTGCTATCTTTTGGGATTTGATTCAATCTTTCCATAACTGAAGAGGCGGCTAGGGTTTCCACCCTCTCTCTATATATACTCTCTTCCGACCTCCTTTGTGACAACTACGAAAAATAGAAGTCAGAAAAGGAGAAAGAGAGAGAGAGTTGCTGCCGCCATTGCAAGTCCATCCGAGGAGTCAGAACAGAGGTGACTTCGAGCGTTCCACAAGTTCTTCAACTTGCTGGTTCTTGGAAGCAGATCGTGTGGGGCGAATGTTGCTTTGAGCAACGGTGTTTTGACACCCCAGCAACTGTTCTTCATCTAATCTTCCTCCAGATTATTGTAACTTGTTCTGTCCCAATTGCAACACGTTTGCAAGGAAGAACGAGAGATCTTCTCTTCTCTATTTCCCTCCTTCAGATTGTAATTTGGCTATTTGTTTTATTGTACCATCGTAGATCTTGAGTTTGATCACTGCAAAGTTTTGTGTGACATCTCAGATCTCGATTGCATCTGTTTTTCATCTTCGATCAAGCCCCGGGACTAACAATCTCAAAGCAAGAAGCGTGTAGATGGAAAACATTAATGCTTCGCTCCTCCAATCGGACTTCTGCAAGTTGGAAAAGTTCGATGGAGAGCACTATCAAGTCTGGAAGAGAAAGGTTTACCTAACTCTTCAACTGAAAGACGTTGATCATGTTCTGTTAGAGGAAGAACCCTCTGTTCCAGACACTGGATCTACTGCCGCTATCAACGCGGCTACCAAACTCCAGGCCAAGTGGAGAAGGGAAAATAGCATCTGCAGGCTTCTCATCCTGAATGCTATGGAGGACTCCCTGGCAGAATCCTACTCAAAGAAGGAACTTGCCAGAGACATATGGGAGTCTGTGGAAAATCTGTATGAAGAAGATAAGAACAGGAGCAAAATGTTGTGGTTGAAAAATATCACAAATTGCTCTTTGAGGACGAAAAGTCCATGCTGCCACAGGTGAAGGAATTTCTGAAGCTGCGTCAGAAACTGGAAGACGAAGAGATGGTCCTTCCCGACAAGTTTGTCGTCGGAGGGATCGTCTCAAAACTTCCTGCTGGATGGAGTACCTTCTATGCAAGGATGCACAGAAAGAAGCTAGACATTAGCTTGGGAGATCTACTGCAAGAGATCCATGTTGAGGACGAGATGCGTTCCCAACAGAAGGTGGACACTCTGTCCAAACAGTTGGCTAAAGCCAATCTTGTGCAGACGAGAGATCCAAAGGGGAAGCAGGCGGCTTCTCATCCCAAGAAGAAGGACTTCACTAATGTAAAAGTGAAGGGTCCTTCTTTCAAGCAACAGAAGACTAAGTCCCACGTGACTTGTTACAATTGTGGCAAGAAAGGCCACTACAAGAGTGAATGCAGATCTAAGCCTAAACAATCAGAGAAAGGTGAGCCTAATAAGGTTTCATTGGTTTCTAACATTGTTGCTATGATCGGACAGGTCACAACTGTGGGGGTTGACTCTGACTGGTGGATAGACACTGGAGCGACTTGCCATGTCTGTTCAGGCAAGGAATGGTTCGTCACGTACCAGCCGATATCTGAAAAGGTTGTCATGGCGAACCAGGCCCAAGCTGAAGTTCTGGGGATCGGGACCGTGGAACTGAAACTCACTTCTGGGAACACTCTGACGCTTCAAGGTGTGAAGCATGTTCCGGCGATTTCCAAGAACCTGATCTCTGGGAGCCTGCTCTGCAACGCAGGCTTGAGGATGGACATCAATGCTGGTCAGATGGTGATGTCCAAGAAAGGAACATACTTCGGGAAGGCTTATCAAACCAAAAGAATGTTTAAAATTCAGCTTGTTAACCAGTTTGAAGACATTAATGCAGTTGCATTTTCTGATTATTCTCTTGAGTTGTGGCATAATAGACTAGGACATGTTCATTGTAAAAGAATTAACAAAATGTCTAGTCTAGGACTTATCTCCAAATATGGGGGTAAGGTGGAGAAGTGTGAAGTGTGTGCTCAGACGAAGATCACAAGGAAACCCTTTCATCAGGTCAATCGAAGCACAGATCTTCTAGAGTTGGTGCACTCCGATATCTGTGACTTCAAACATTTCTCCACGAAGGCCGGGATGAAGTATTTCATAACCTTCATCGACGACTTCTCAAAATACGCGTTCGTCTACTTGCTCAAGTCTAAAGACGAAGCTTTCGAGAAGTTCAGAGAGTTCAGGGCCGAAGCTGAACGGCAAACTGGACAACAACTTAAGAGGTTAAGGAGTGATCGAGGTGGGGAGTACAGGTCTCATGAATTCGCATCGTTCTGCAAAGAACATAGAATTATATGTGAGACTACTGCTCCATACTCTCCTCAATCCAACGGAGTAGCGGAGAGGAAGAACAGAACGTTGACAGAAATGATGAACTCAATGCTGCTAACCGCGGGTCTTCCTAAATGCTACTGGGGAGAAGCTGCATTGACGGCTACTTTTATTCTAAATAGAGTGCCATATGCAACTTCGGACGTAACTCCTCATGAACTCTGGTTCAAAGTCAGACCAAACTTGAATGTCATTCGAGTGTGGGGGTGTCTGGCGTATGTGAAGCTCCCAGATCTGAAGATTCAGAAGCTAGGGACAAGGACTACGAAGGCGATCTTCTTGGGGTATGCCGAGAAGAGTGATGCTCGGAGATTTCTTGATATTGAGTCAAATCATATCATCGAATCTCGCGATGCTGAATACTTTGAAGACAAGTTTGCAAAAGATAAAAACATTGTTCTTTCGGACATTCCGGAAAATGATGTAGGTGCAAATGAGACTGAAATCTCATATGAGCCAGTAGTCCAAGAAGAAATTGTTGTTGAGGAAACAACTCTTGTACCAGAACTCGCAGAGCCGTCAGCTAAGCGAGCGAGGAGACCGAAAGATTTCGGAGATGACTTTGTCACCTATCATGTGGAAGCAGATCCGCTTACCTATGATGAGGCGATGAAGACCAGAGATGCTATCTTCTGGAAGGAGGCAGTGAATGACGAGTTTGACTCTATCACCTCCAATAACACATGGGTGTTGGTAGATCTACCTGAAGGAGAAAAGCCCATTGGATGTAAATGGATCTTTAAGAAGAAGATGAAGGCAGATGGAACTATTGACAAGTTCAAGGCCAGGCTGGTAGCCAAGGGATTTTCTCAGAAACAGGGGATAGACTACTTTGACACGTACGCTCCAGTAGCCCGGATGACCACCATCAGGATGTTAATCGCTCTAGCAGCTATACATATGTTGGTGATACATCAGATGGATGTAAAGACCGCATTTCTGAATGGGGAGCTGACCGAAGAGATTTACATGCAACAGCCAGATGGATTTGTCATCAAAGGTCTTGAAGACAAAGTCTGCAAGTTGGTAAAATCATTGTATGGTTTGAAGCAAGCTCCCAAGATGTGGCATGAGAAGTTTGACAAAGTTATTAGGTCAAATGGCTACAGAGTCAGCGAGACGGACAAATGTGTTTATACAAAGTTCGCTGATGGAAGAGGAGTCATCGTTTGTCTGTACGTGGACGATATGCTAATCCTAGGTACGGATATAGGCTGTGTCACAGAGACAAAAAAGTTCCTCTCAACCAAGTTCAGTATGAATGACTTGGGGGATGCAGATGTCATCTTGGGCATAAAGATCATCCGGACAGACACTGGAGTAGCGCTGTCACAATCTCACTACATTGAGAAGATGCTCACACGCTATGGGTATAAGGATCTTCCAGGGATCGATACGCCATACAGGTGTGATCAGAAGCTGAAGCCAAATCTAAGGAAAAGCGTCAGGCAGCTGGAGTATTCTAGCGTTATCGGAAGTTTGATGTACGCAACCACTGCCACAAGGCCTGACATAGCTTTCGTCGTGGGAATGCTGAGTCGGTTCACAAGCAACCCAGGGGTTGAGCACTGGAAAGCTGTGAAGCGGGTGATGAGATATCTCAAGAAAACTCAGACATATGCACTGCACTACAACGGGTATCCGACAGTAGTGGAAGGCTTCAGTGATGCTAGCTGGTGTTCAGAGGTGGAAAACGAGAGATCCACAGGTGGATATGTCTTTTCCTTGGGTGGAGCTGCTATATCGTGGAAGTCGAAGAAGCAGACTATACTCTCTCGTTCCTCCATGGAATCTAAATTCTATGTACTTGAAACTGCAGCAGATGAAGCAGAATGGCTTCGGGAGCTCATGTATGATCTTCCAGTGGTTGGGGCTCAGATACCGGCGATACCGATATACTGTGACAACCAGGCGACTGCGGCGGTGGCATCAAATGACCTCTTCAATGGGAAGAAGAGGACTGTGCGGTTGAAGCACAGGGCAGTACACGATCTTATCAAAAGAGGTGTAATTGCAGTGGTTGATGTTCGGAGTCAGGAGAACCTGGCAGATCCGTTCACAAAGGGCCTCAAGCGCCAGTTGGTCGATGACACAGCTTGTAAAATGGGCTTGAAGGCATTCTGATAGTGTGTCTTTGTAATCCTACCATAAAGTTTTATGCTATTAGTTCAAAGAGAAATCTACTAGGCATCTAACTTTTGGTTCAAAGGAGGATCACTGACTGGAAAACTATCAGGTAACAGTGGGTACTTGTTCTCTGGAACATGGAAGGGATACGGACCCATAACCACTGTTGTCTACTATGTATTTTTCTGCAGAAAAAACAGATCCTGTGGAAGGTTGGCTTAAACGCCTTAATGAGTTCTCAGGCAGAGTGAATGCCTGGTGTGCTTTACAGGAAGCACGGTAGAGCAGCACTACAAGGAGTGAAACTCCATGCTACAGTGGGGTGACTCCACCATGAGGTTCCCAGGTAGGGGTAATGCCTAGGCTTTGCAAGCTAAGTCACAGCGGCGTAGCACCGCAAATAGGCAGGTAGCCTAATGCTGTATGACGTAATTAAAGAGTTGTAGACAACACTACAAAGGGGAGGATGGCCCCATGTTATAGTGGCACGACACCACGATAAGGTACCCAGATAGGGGTAAAGCCTCGGCATTGCAAGCCATGTCGTTGCGACGTAACACCGCAAGGAAGCCTTAGGCTTCATACTGGGTAGTTTGGCACTACAAAGAGGCTTGTGACCTCATGCTACAGTAGTATGACACTACGATGAGGTTCCCAGGTAGGGGTAATGCCTCGGCTTCAGGCCATGTCATAGCGGCGTAGCACCGCAAGGAAGCGCAAGGCTTCATGCCATATCTCTTTAATAAAGAACTCACCTATAGTGTATGGAAAGAGATATCAGGCCGTCTCTTGAGGGTAAACTTGTAGACGCCCAAAATTATACACTGAAACCAGGCTGGCACAGGACCTTTAATGTGCAGCCAGAAGCACAAGTAACTACACTTTGTGAGTGGGAAGAATTACAATTGTGGTGCAGAATTCAAGGCGTAGTCCATTCTTGTATCACATTGTTATTTAACCCATGCGGGAAGATTCAAGTTGTCAGCGACATCTATCCTAATGCAAAATGGACAGTTACTGTGGGGAACGCTCAACCCTGGACACATATATATGTTGTGATATGTGGGGGATTGTTGGTGCTTTCTTTACATGGAGAGAGCTTGCTCTCAACATGCCTTGTAAATTTTAGTCCCACATCGGAAATGCACCATGAGTTATCTCAACATATATACTTGGGTGTGTTGTTGAGAGATGCACATGGGGTGGTGACCCTAAGGAGGGAATCATGTGGGTGATTTTACAAGGAGGTAAGAATAAGGCTCCAAGGATTAAGCATTAATGCTTTTGTCATTCTCTTGGATTAATTCCATTGGAGCTAAGCCCCAAAGGGGCTTAGCGACTCGGACTTGGACTCGGACTCGGGCTCATGGGCTCATGAGGCGTAATGTGGCGTTTTGTTGGCGCACTTTGCACGTCAGCAGTCATGCGGTCTTTATGCGGCTCATATGCGGCCATGCGGTCTTATGCGACATGCGGCTCATATGCGGCCTCATGCGGCTCATGCGGCTCATGCGGCACATGCGGCTCATGCGGCACATGCGACACATGCGGTCCATGCGGCTCATGCGGCTCATGCGGTCCATGCGGTCCATGCGGTTCATGCGGTCCATGCGGTCTATGCGTTCCATGCGGCTCATGCGGTCCACACGGCTCATGCGGCCAGGTTGCTGCTGCTGTCGAATGGAGGGATCCGCTGACTGTGCAGATTCAAATCAGTAATGGAAAGGCTGAATTAATGCGATTAAATCAGATCCTATCTTTGTGGGATTTGAATTAATTCAGATCCTATCTTTGTGGGATTTGAATTAATTTCGTGGGATTTGAATTAAATCTCGTTGCTATCTTTTGGGATTTGATTCAATCTTTCCATAACTGAAGAGGCGGCTAGGGTTTACACCCTCTCTCTATATATACTCTCTTCCGACCTCCTTTGTGACAACTACGAAAAATAGAAGTCAGAAAAGGAGAAAGAGAGAGAGAGAGTTGCTGCCGCCATTGCAAGTCCATCCGAGGAGTCAGAACAGAGGTGACTTCGAGCGTTCCACAAGTTCTTCAACTTGCTGGTTCCTGGAAGCAGATCGTGTGGGGCGAATCTTGCTTTGAGCAATGGTGTTTTGACACCCCAGCAACTGTTCTTCATCTAATCTTCCTCCAGATTATTGTAACTTGTTCTGTCCCAATTGCAACACGTTTGCAAGGAAGAACGAGAGATCTTCTCTTCTCTATTTCCCTCCTTCAGATTGTAATTTGGCTATTTGTTTTATTGTACCATCGTAGATCTTGAGTTTGATCACTGCAAAGTTTTGTGTGACATCTCATATCTCGATTGCATCTGTTTTTCATCTTCGATCAAGCCCCGGGACTAACAAAAGATGATCGAAACTAGACCCGTCGATACCGTCGTTCCCATAACTCTTTGCTTCGTCGAATCTCGAACCCAGCCTCCTCACGACCAATTTCCTCCTCTTAATCCGAACCTTAGTCGAAGTACAAGCCACAAGGTGGTTCTTCAAATGGGTGGTGGTCCCGCTGCGGCTGCTCGCAGTCAACTGTTTCTTGCAATGGTTGCAGATAGCGACGCAGTTACCGTCGGGCTTCTTCTCCATACAAGCGACCGCAGTCGCCGCGTCGTCTTTGAATCACCGGACGTGTTGACTGCAACCGCGTTGCTATGACTAACATCCATCTCAAAAATTTCAGACAATGAAACCAGGAAATCAAATAAAACCCTGTGATCGTGAACCAAAATCAGATGAAATTTGTTTGAATTCCATCAGTCATTTGCTTGCCTTGGTAAGTTTTGCTAATTTAGTATTGTTAACACTTGGTAATTCTTCGGGATTAGGGTTAGCATTGCCAAGTTTCAGAAATCTACGAACCAAAAAGAGAAAGGTCCGATTTTTTATTAAGCATTTCCTTGTCCAAGTAACTTTTCTTACTCTAGTAATGTTAAGTCCCTGATAATTTTCAGAAATTAGGGCTTTCCTTCGGGATTTGGGTTGTTTCTGGAGGATTAAGTGACTTGCTAGCAAGAAATTAAGACCTAATTCATGAATTATTTCCATAATATTGGGATTAGGGTTTAGTAATGTTAAGCCCCAGTAATTCATTGGAAAATTAGTTTTATTCTCGCAAGAAAATTAAGTTACAACGAAAGATTTTTTTTTTCTTTCCACGGACGAGTCATTACTGTGAGATTAGGGTTAGGGTTTTGGTTTGGGGGACGGAGGAGGAGAAGAAAGTGGATGGGATTGACCTTTGCGGGTTGCGGGTCGGATTGTCGGAGAAGGGATCCGATTGGGTCGGTGTAAGAAGAGATTGGGGGCGGATTCGTTTTTGGAACCCGATCCGCTCGGCTGGCCTCCTGGAGGAAAGAGTGGGGTGTCTCGTTTCCGTCTTAAACCCGATCCAATTTTTTTTTTTTCATTTTATTTTTAATACATAAGTATGTATAGAGAGCATCAAAGTTTTTTTTGACAAGGGCCCTCAGAGCATAAATTTTTGACAAATTATATTTTGAGATCCAAAACGTTCCTACGGGCGGCGTACTAAATAATTTAGCTGTCAATTTTTTTTTTCAATCAAGATATATGTCCTTCCGAAAGGCATATTGTGCATAAAAAAATCATTATGAAGGATATTTTTCAAGATATACGTCCAAGGTCCCTAGCCCAAGTGGTTAGGGAGGGGGGCTCACTTGGGTTAGTTCCCAAGCAAGGGCAGAGCCACATACAAAAAGTTGGGTCGTTGGAATTGTTCAATAATTAAGGGGCCACACATGTAAAATTAATTGTGTTTGGGCTATCTAAATAATTAAGCCAAATTAAAGTGGTCTATTTGAAAATTGGCTTAAGGGTATAATTGTCATAGAATTAATGTGTAGATACCAGAGATAATTCTAATTTGATGAGGGACCAAATTAGAAATATCACAACACACACACACACACACACACACACACACACACACACACACACACACACACACACACACACATATATATATATATATATATATATATATATATATATATATATATATATATATATATATATATATATATTCATTAGGGTTATGGTCCCCAACTTATACGGCCACCAAAAGATAGGTTTTCTCTTTTTCTCTTCTGCATCCCCATCAACAGAAAGAGAGGGACAAAGGATTCAGATTCTTCTTTGTCATTAAGGGTCGTAGCAAGTTGGAAGATCGAACCCAATAAAGAGACGTTCGCTTCAAGATCCATCAAGTCTAGCAATGGATTCAGGTACGCTTCCGCAATTTAATTTATGTTCTTCATCTCATGAATCGACATGGCACAATAAAAATCTAACAAATGGTATCAGAGCCTCCCTAGTTGGTTTATGAGGTCGAAGTTTTAGAATCCATTTTTTTATTGTTGTTCAGGAACCCTAAATTATTCAATATAATTTAATTTAGGGTTTTGATTGTTCGATCAAAACTTTTATGATCCACCGGTTAGATCCCGCCTTATACATATTATTTTATACAAATAAAATCAATCATGTCACGACCCGCACCCTGATTAGGGGCACGAGAAGTGGGTACGTCCAGCCTACGCCACAGCATTGGCGATAGAATGCTGTCTAGGTCATCTAGAAATACTACAACTAAACAGATAAAGGTACCTGTACAGTATATACACTCCGAATGGAGGTGACATAGCAATACAGTCTCAATCACAAATGTAAAACTAAGGTAGATAGCATGGAAAGGAAATATGATAGATGAAGCAGGAAATAAGTTCGAGATCCACACAAGTCCAAGACTAAACATAACATCACAGAATATAATATAGTACTACATTCTAAAATCCAAAGCTGGATCGCAGTCCAGTTAAGCCTAACAAGTGCTAACTACTCAGGGAGTATAAAATCTAGTGGCCAATCTATCAGGCCACTGCCGTGGCCTGAGTCTCCATCTGTCTCAGAAATATCTGTAAAATTTGACAACGGTATCCTATGAGGAAAATGAGCAAGTACAACCACCAACAACAGTTCTATATGAATTGACAAATACTATAAGAGACAGTATAATGAAATACAAGACAAAGATATAGGCGACTTGGGAACCATTCGAAAGCCGAGTACAACCCTTAAACCAAACAAGGACCGGGGTTGTAACCCTTCCTTCGAACAGAACTTAGTCTCAAATCATAATACAGTATAAAAGCAGGTAGAGCATGTGAGTAAATAAAATCATAGTATGGTGAGAAGTACAGAAAGTAAAGCTGAACTGGATATAAGATACGACAATAAATGTAAAATATGATTTGAATTATTAGAGCGATATGTGATCGGCTAGGGAGTCATGATGGGGTTATCCACTTGGCCCGACAATCACATGAAAATCTGAAAGGGTCATGCCGGCCAACCTGGATAACCCGGCAGGGGGTATCTACTACACCCTACGTGAGGCGAGGGTGGCGCTAGCAAAAAAGGACATGGGGCTTTGATCACATAACCCCTAATAATTCCTCCATCCCCGAATAGTATCACGGATCCGGACATGGCACGTCATGACATGGATTCAAAAGCAGGTGATCAGCCCACTCCCAAATCAATGTCTATATAAGTACATGAAACATGGATATCACACACCAATATACCAAGGAAAATCCGGGAATAACATCTCATGACAGGATCCGACGTATACTAGTCCGTGAACTATCGTGTCGAGAATCAAGTAAGACACTACAACTGAATCAGATATAGTAGATATCAAGATAATAAAAATTATCAGTGAATGTACTCGCCTGTGGTCCTGAGCTGATAAGGTGAACAGACGTTCAGAGTAATCACAGACCTAAAGATGAGATACTACAAGTCAGAACATGGTTTAATAATAAAGAAAAGCTAATCTAATCATGATATGCAAGTCTAAGTCAAAACTAGGTCAAACTAAGTCACACCAAGCTAAACTAGGTCACACTAGGACAACCAAGGTAAAACAAGGTCATAGAAAGTCAATCCAAGTCAAACTAGGTCATACCAGTCATCGCAAGTCAAAACAAGTCGAAGAAAGTCAAACGGGGTCAAGAGTTGGCCTACAGTTGACTTTTGGTCAACTAGTCAACTCTGGTCAACTCTAGGTCAAATCTAGGTCAACCCTAGGTCAAACTGGTCAAATATTGACCAACAGTTGACTTTTGGTCAACCGTTCAAGTCTAATAGAATTTGGGACTAAATTGGTTAAAGTGTTGACCTATAGTTGACTTTTGGTCTAAAAAGTCAACCGTGGTCAACCCAGGTCAAGACTAGGTCCATGCGACTATTCCTAATCATTACCAACCCTTACAACCCATATCCGATTCATCTCAAACTCCTATTCTTCTCCTTCTCCTTATTCCTATTCTCCTTCTCATTCTCCTTCTCATTCTCCTCCTCATTCTCCTTCTCATTCTCCTCCTCATTCTCCTTCTTCCCTCATTCTCCTTCTCATTCTCCTCCTCATTCTCCTTCTCATTCTCCTTCTCATTCTCCTTCTTCCCTCATTCTCCTTCTCATTCTCCTTCTTCCCTCATTCTCCTTCTCATTCTCCTTCTCATTCTCCTTCTTCCCTCATTCTCCTTCTCATTCTCCTCCTCATTCTCCTCCTCATTCTCCTTCTTCCCTCATTCTCCTTCTCATTCTCCTCCTCATTCTCCTTCTCATTCTCCTCCTCATTCTCCTTCTTCCCTCATTCTCCTTCTACTACTGCTGCTCCTGCTAGGGCTATTGCTGCTACTGTAGCTTATTCTCTTCATCTTTTTCTACTTCTTTCACTGCTTCCTTCCCTCTCTCTATAGATATATAAATACATACACACACACACATGTCTATATGTAAATACATACACATATAAATATATATAGACACACACACACTCTCAAATACATATTCAAACACACTCACACTCACACAAACACACACACACTCTCACTCACACACTACCACCACTACTCTCATGACACCACCACCATTCTCATGACACCAATACCACCACCACCACTCTCTATACACACTCAAATACATATAAATATATATACACATATATATACATATATACTCATCTCTAAAGGAAAACCCCCAATTAAATTCTTAAACTAGATTTCTAGGGAAACCTACAAATTCTATGGGCAAAATGTAGAGGGTGGTCTCCTCCTCATTTATGATGAAGGAAATAAATGCAAAAGAGAATTAATGAAGGTTTTAAAAGCATACCTAATTGATCTTCTTGAAGGAGAAGAAACTTCAAAAAGGGGAAATGAAATGGAGAGAGAGAGGTTGCTTTGGAGTGAAGCAAAGGAGAGGGGGTGCTCCACACATGGTCGGCCACATTATAGAGGGTTGGAGGCATTTGACAATTTACCAAAATGCCCTCCAAGTTAAAGAAATGAGTGGTTTGAGTTGGGGTCAAAATGGTAACTTGAAAACTCCTAATTTCAAGTTTAAATCTAATTCTAATCCCTAATCCCACTAAAATCAAATGGGATTAGCCAAATATAAATATCTGGGTTTGGTCATGATAAGTTGGTCGGTTCCAGTTGGGTCCCGATCAGAGTCTAAGCTACCCCGGGTCCCCGATACAAGTCGGAATGAGCTGAAATTCGAACCCGACTCAAATAACCCCAAAACAATATCATAAATAATAAAATAAATTTCAATAATATTCAAAAGTACAAAATGACAAAAATACTCCTGTTCCTAAAAACTGGGGGTGACAAATCTATCCACCTTAAAAAAATTTCGTCCTCGAAATTAAAACAAAGCAATCACAGAAAAACACACGCAGAAAATAATCCCTCTCGAATACTTCCAAAGAGAAAAAAATTCAGCAAAATAAAAATCTCTTAAGACACAACAACACTTGCAAATAAAAACTGTTACGTGTCCGACACGGACACGAAACCATCACAAAATCTCACCTATCAAAAGCCAAATCAACAATCACCAATGCAAAATATCAAAATAAATCAAAGAGGTCCAATGACCAAAATACCCTTGGGCCAGAAATGATACTGAAAATATCCTAATCACATGGTTAGGCTCTAGGTCAAACAGTCTCTAAGGTTTCACTAGCAAAACATTAAAATCACAAATCATGGCTTAAAAATTTAAAATGATTAAAATCTCCAAAATCAAAGCATGAATTTAAATGACAATAATTAAATGACTAAAACTATAAAATTTTAAAATCACTCTCAATTATAAACCTGGTGCTACAAGTCTATCCACCTTAAAAATTTTATCCTCAAAAATTAAAACAAAGTAAACACAGAAAAATCATGCAGTTCGACAATCATACGCGTCTGTCCAGAATCATGATACTCAGAATCTCTGTCATGCTAGTGAGCAAGGCTACGATAATCACAGAGTCCTCAACTACGGTACATACCTCTAGTATTATGGTATTTAAAATTTTCGCATTGCCGCATGCTTGGCAACGAAAACCTTAAATTCCTATACCCGAGAAATACGACCATAATCTGACTATATGTCCTCACTATGCCTGCTAGCATGACCCTAGAGTATTCTAAAATCTCATAATCGAGGCGACCTAGCCCATACGACTTATCTCAGAAGAATATCACATTACAAGGACAAACTTTTCATTAAACAATCAAGGAACAGATGGAATCAAATTTCAAACAGTTTATAATTAAGGAAGCAAATGCGGAAATGAGATCGAAAGATTGGAACCTGCACTCTGCTCTGCTACTGCCTGAATGGGCTCAACTGTCATGGCGAAAGCTCACCCCTGCTGGCCTCCTGTAGCCTGCCGCACTCTGTTATGGCCTGCCTGTCTGGCTGCACGGGCAGCACATTTCTTCATCTGGTGATCTAGAGCTCCACAGAATAAACAAACTCCTAGCTTCATCCTACAAGCCTCCCGGGTGTGCCCCATCTTCTTGCAGAAAGTACACTAGACGGCCTGCCTCTTGCCCTGACCCTGCTGCTGGTCGTCACGTGCTGGTGCCTGATGTACTCTGTCCTGGTCTCTTCGGATTCTACTAGCGTGGCAATCCTTCAGCTGGTGATCGGGCACCCCACAGTATAGGCAAACGCCCAACCTCTTCCTACAAGCCTCTCTAGTGTGCCCTGGCCTCCTGCAGAAAGTGCACCGAGTAGCCTGCCTCTGGCCTGGTCCCTGGTGCTGAACTGGGGTATCCTGAACTGTACCCGGTACAACCCTCTCAAGTGCTGCCATCGCCAGCTGATGGGAGTTCTCCATGCTTTGTCGCAATAGATCTGCCTGCGCGCTCTGAGTCTGCAATATCCGCTGCAGAAGGGCCATCAACCCCTGAGTATCTGTCGGTAGCGGAGGCCGCGGTGGAAGAATATCAGGAACGACCATGGACGGTCCCGCTGCTGGAGGTAGAAGACCTCCTGGAACCGTCGCTGCTGCTCCCGTCTGAAGGGCAGGGACTGAGGCTACTGCTCCTGTAGTCGGAGGTGGAAGGCCTCCCGGATCTGACCTCTCTGGGGCACTAGGCCTTGCTGCTTGAGAACGAGTCACTGTCATCCTGAAGGCGAATTGAACCCAAGAGATCAATATGGCACAAGATAAGATATTATCAAAGGAGGACAATTGAATTCAAATGCAAGAAGAGTTGTCATGGTAATCAAAAGATCAAAATTTTCCTAAAATGTGATTGAGTAACTCCTATCATATCCTAGATCCTATGTCCTAGTCGCAGGCTCGTAATTAGCACTTTAAGTCGAGCACCATTACGAGATCGCACTAATTGTGATACTGACCTGCATGGGCTACCACAAAAACGTATCACGATCCGCACCCTGATTAGGGGCACAAGAAGTGGGTACGTCCAGCCTACGCCGCAGCATCGACGGTAGAACGCTGTCTAGGTCATCTAGAAATACTACAACTAAACAGGTAAAGGTACCTGTACAGTATATACACTCCGAATGGAGGTGACATAGCAATACAGTCTCAATCACAAATATAAAACTAAGGTAGATAGCATGGAAAGGAAATATGATAGATGAAGCAGGAAATAAGTTCGAGATCCACACAAGTCCAAGACTAAACATAACATCACAGAATATAATATAGTACTACATTCTAAAATCCAAAGCTGGATTGCAGTCCAGTCAAGCCTAACAAGTGCTAACTACTCAGGGAGTATAAAATCTAGTGGCCAATCTATCAGGCCACTGCCGTGGCCTGAGTCTCCATCTATCTCAGAAACATCTGTAAAATTTATCAACGGTATCCTGTCAGGAAAATGAGCAAGTACAACCACCAACAGCAGTTCCATATGAATTGACAAATACTATAAGAGACAGTATAATGAAATACAAGATAAAGATATAGGCGACTTGGGAACCATTCGAAAGCCGAGTACAACCCTTAAACTAAACAAGGACCGGGGTTGTAACCCTTCCTTCGAACAGAACTTAGTCTCAAATCATAATACAGTATAAAAGCAGGTAGAGCATGTAAGTAAATAAAATCATAGTATGGTGAGAAGTACAGAAAGTAAAGCTGAACTGGATATAAGATGCGACAATAAATGTAAAATGTGATTTAATTTATTAGAGTGATATGTGATTGGCTAGGGAGTCATGATGGGGTTATCCACTTGGCCCGACAATCATATGAAAATCTGAAAGGGTCATGCCGGCCAACCTGGATAACCCGACAGGGGGTATCTGCTACACCCTACCTGAGGCGAGGGTGGCGGTAGCAAAATAGGGACATGGGGCTTTGATCACATAACCCCTAATAATTCCCCCATCCCCGAATAGTATCACGGATTCGGACATGGCACGTCATGACATGGATTCAAAAGCAGGTGATCAGCCCACTCCCAAATCAATATCTATATAAGTACATGAAACATGGATATCACACACCAATATACCAAGGAAAATCCGGGAATAACATCTCATGACAGGATCTGACGTATACTAGTCCGTGAACTATCGTGTCGAGAATCAAGTAAGACACTACAACTGAATCGGATATAGTAGATATCAAGACAATAAAAACTATCAGTGAATGTACTCGCCTGTGGTCCTGAGCTGATAAGGTGAACAGACGCTCAGAGTAATCACAGACCTAAAGATAAGATACTAAAAGTCAAAACATGGTTTAATAATGAAAGAAAAGCTAATCTAATCATGATATGCAAGTCTAAGTCAAAACTAGGTCAAACTAAGTCACACCAAGCTAAACTAGGTCACACTAGGACAACCAAGGTCAAACAAGGTCACAGAAAGTCAATCCAAGTCAAACTAGGTCATACCAGTCATCGCAAGTCAAAATAAGTCGAAGAAAGTCAAACGGGGTCAAGCGTTGGCCTACAGTTGACTTTTGGTCAACTGGTCAACTCTGGTCAACTCTAGGTCAAATCTAGGTCAACCCTAGGTCAAACTGGTCAAATGTTGACCAACAGTTGACTTTTGGTCAACCGTTCAATTCTAATGGAATTTGGAACTAAATTGGTTAAAGTGTTGACCCATAGTTGACTTTTGGTCTAAAAAGTCAACCGTGGTCAACCAAGGTCAAGACTAGGTCCAGGCGACTATTCCTAATCATTACCAACCCTTACAACCCATATCCGATTCATCTCAAACTCCTATTCTTTTCCTTCTCCTTATTCCTATTCTCCTTCTCATTCTCCTTCTCATTCTCCTCCTCATTCTCCTTCTCATTCTCCTCCTCATTCTCCTTCTCATTCTCCTCCTCATTCTCTTTCTTCCCTCATTCTCCTTCTCATTCTCCTTCTCATTCTCCTCCTCATTCTCTTTCTCATTCTCCTCCTCATTCTCCTTCTTCCCTCATTCTCCTTCCCATTCTTCTCCTCATTCTCCTCCTCATTCTCCTTCTCATTCTCATTCTCCTTCTCATTCTCCTTCTTATTCTCCTTCTTCCCTCATTCTCCTTCTCATTCTCCTCCTCATTCTCCTTCTCATTCTCCTCCTTATTCTCCTTCTTCCCTCATTCTCTTTCTCATTTTCCTCCTCATTCTCCTTCTCATTCTCCTCCTCATTCTCCTTCTTCCCTCATTCTCCTTCTACTACTGCTGCTTCTGCTAGTGCTATTGCTGCTACTGTGGCTTATTCTCTTCATCTTCTTCTACTTCTTTCACTACTTCCTTCCCTCTCTCTATATATATAAATACATACACACACACACACATGTCTATATGTAAATACATACACATATAAATATATATATAGACACACACACTCTCAAATACATATTCAAACACACTCACACAAACACACACACACTCTCACTCACACACTACCACCACCACTCTCATGACACCACCATTGTCATGACACCAATACCACCACCACCACTCTCTACACACACTCAAATACATATAAATATATATACACATATATATACATATATACTCCTCTTTAAAGGAAAACCCCCAATTAAATTCTTAAACTAGATTTCTAGGGAAACCTATAAATTCTATGGACAAAATGTAGAGGGTGGTCTCCTCCTCATTTATGGTGAAGGAAATAAATACAAAAGAGAATTAATGAAGGTTTTAAAAGCATACCTAATTGATCTTCTTGAAGGAGAAGAAACTTCAAAAAGGGGAAATAAAATGGAGAGAAAGAGGTTGCTTTGGAGTGAAGCAAAGGAGAGGGGGTGCTCCACACATGGCCGGCCACATTATAGAGGGTTGGGAGCATTTGGCAATTTACCAAAATGCCCTCCAAGTCAAAGAAATGAGTGGTTTGAGTTGGGGTCAAAATGGTAACTTGAAAACTCCTAATTTCAAGTTCTAAATCTAATTCTAATCCCTAATCCCACTAAAATCAAATGGGATTAGTCAAATATAAATATCTGGATTTGGTCATGATAAGTTGGTCGGTTCCAGTTGGGTCCCGATCAGAGTCTAAGCTACCCCGGGTCCCCGATACAAGTCGGAATGAGCTGAAATTCGAACCCGACTCAAATAACCCCAAAACAATATCATAAATAATAAAATAAATTTCAAAAATATTCAAAAGTACAAAATGACAAAAATACCCCTGTTCCTAAAAACTGGGGGTGACAAATCATGATATGATGCTTCAATTAAGATTCTGCAGATTTTTCGTCACTTTGAACCTCCAGTTTGGATACTTTTGATTTGCCATTAGAATATTTTCTTGTGGGCTCCACAATCGATGGAATTCTCAGTAAAGATTATAATTTTTTTCCATCTCTAGAATTAAAGATCGGCATGGATCTGGAATTAGCAAAAAAAAATTTTCGGTACGAACTTAGGAATTTTCTAACGGTTGATGGTTACATGTGCTTTTCCTAGCACAATTATGTTCTTTCTGGTACATGAATTTTACTTGTTTTCATTCATATTAACAAAAATTATTTTTTATTGCTTTTGGGTTGTACGATGGATTTTATGGGTTAGACGAGATTGGATGAAGTATTGGTTGTAGTTTTTCTTTAATTTTTTAATTAATTGCTTTACTACCCACTAGTATTTTTTTTTTTAAAATGGTTTAAAGAAAATCCGTTCCTTTTGAGTTACTATGTTTTCGATCAATACTGACCCTTTGAATTTGGAATATTATTGTTTATGGTGGTAGAATTGATCTTTGTTATCAGGTGATCTGTTTTCATATATTCTTTTTGAAGAAATTATATACGATGAAAGAACATTTATGGTTAGATATCTTATGTGCATCAATATATCAAAGTAATTTAATTTATATTTAAAGTCATGCAAAGAAATTAACATGTTTATGATTAAATTGATATCTTTTGGCATAATTACATGATTCAATCAATGAAAACTGTTAGATTATTTTATTTTGTCTTTAGTAGATCAATTTTGGTATAATCTTTATAGATTATTTGATGTAATCTGTTAATGGATATATTTGGTCTTCTATATATTATTCTATTTAAAGTAATTCTTATGCATTATTTGATATTATCTTTGGATGCATATCCTCCGTAGATTATTTCATGAATTTTGTTATAGTGATAATGTCCAATTTTGTCAAATTGAAATTCATGATTATGCTTTTGATTACTTTATTTGAGTAATAATCTTATAAATATGCATGTACATAAGGTTTTTTTGGACATGATTCAATTTTGTAAAATTTAGTCAACATTCAATTTTTGGTGCCTTTTATGACTAGCAATAGTTGTCCAATATTCTAAGTAGACTCATTGAAACAAGATGTCGCCAAAGTGACCTCTCTTGCGTAGATAGTCTACGAGGGATGTCAGATGTTTATGTGTGTATATTCATACAGGTATTAGCCGGCCCAAAGAAAGGTTAATACTTGGCCGAATTGCACACATACTTGTGGTGATAAATGTGTGACAATTATACGGTTTACATGTGAATAATAATCTGATCCAAAGATAGGCTTATTATTTGACATGCTTATTGTCAACGTTTGATCACTACACCAAGAGTACCACTTGCAGTTAATATCACTGTCCAAAGACTTGATATTAATGATGTACTAGGTATCTTGAGATGGGGTTCACCATTACTTGAATTTGTTTGACTACATTTTATCCTTTGGTTATTAATTAGAGCATATTTGTTTATTTATTTTTTTGTTCTCTTTTCAGCTAGTGTTGCTTCAATATCTGCTAATCTGAACTCAATTCCAATGCTTAACGGGACAAACTTAAAGGACTGGAAAGAGAACTTTTATATTGTTCTCGGCTGCATGGATCTAGACCTTGCACTTAGGATTGAGCGTCCCACTACTCCTAAGGATGACAGTTCATCTGGTGACAGAGCGAACTTCGAGAAGTGGGAACGCTCAAACCGCACGAGTCTAATGATCATAAAGTGCGGTATTCCAGAGGCATTCAGGGGTGCAGTATCTGATGAGGTTACCAATGCCAAACAATTCCTTACTGAAATCGAGAAGCGAATTACAAAGAATGATAAGGCAGAAACAAGCACACTTTTGCTGCGCTTGATTACCATGAAGTATAAAGGCAAATGTAATATAAGGGAGTACATCATGGAGATGTCTCATATTGCTTCAAAACTTAAGGCACTTAAGTTCGACTTGTCGGATGACTTGCTCGTTTATTTGGTATTGCTCTCACTTCCTACACAGTACAATCAGTTCAAGGTCAGTTACAACTGTCAAAAGGAAAAATAGACTCTAAATGAGCTCATTTCGTACTGTATACAAGAAGAAGAGAGATTGAAGCAAGATAAAATTGAAAGTGCTAATTTGGCTACCACCCCCTAAAGACAAGTATAAGGGTACTAAGCGAAAGAATACAGAAGCTACTAAGGTTCTAGTGCAAAAGAAACAACAAACTGAGGCTAATGGTTATTTCTTTTGTGGTAAGCCGGGACACGTAAAGAAGGAATGTACAAAGTACCATGCATGGCGTATAAAGAAAGGTACATTTCTTAATTTGGTATGATGTTAATTTAGCTTCAGTATCAAGAAACACATGGTAATTAGATTTTGGTGCAACTACTCACATCAGTGTTTCTATGCAGGGTTGCCAGATCTACCGAAAGCCAATTGATGGTGAAAGACACATCTATGTGGGAGATGGCAAGTCAGTAGAAGTGGACGCAATAGGACAAATTTTAGATATTAGTTATTATTGGATTTGATAGACAATTTTATCTAAAGCTTTTATTGTACCGTCTTTTAGACGAAATTTAGTTTCAGTTTTCTTGTTTGACAATCTTATTTATCATTGTTCATTTGGGAACAATAAAGTTTGATCTATCTTTAAATTCAAAATAATGTTGGTATTATTTTTATTTTTTTAAATGTTCGTGACATGCTATTATCACTTGAAACTATTGCGTCCTATAAAGAAACCTTGCATATGGAACCACGTGGTATTAAACACAAAATAAATAATTTTTTTAGACGAGAAGTGTAATATTTTTTTTGAGGATGTTGAGTTTGGGGGAGAAATAAAGTCAATGACATTGTCTTTGAGGAGGAATCGATTGTGATTTCTACTATCACTTTTGAGGATGTGCAAGATTCTGCAGCTGTCATTGATCAAGAAGTGAATTCAGAGCCTCAATAAGACAATATCGAATTACCTCTATAAGTCGATGTTGAGCTACCTCAACAAGACAACATAAAGGCACCCCCCATTCAAGATAAGGTAATTGTTTCTGAGGAACAAACTCAACAACCTCAAAAGAAGAGGAAGGGATTGTTTTTTAAAGAGACTTTCTCTTCGGTTTCTTTGAAAGACTCTTTTAAACCAATCATAGTACTTGTTGTACATTTTAATATTGAGTTACATCAAATGAATGTCAAAACGGTATTTCTCAATGGTAACATTGACAAAATAATTTATATGGTGCAACCAGAAAACTTTGTGTCAAAAGACCCAAAGAATATGGTTCACAAACTGACAGAATCTATTTATAGACTCAAGCAGGCTTCTCGTCAAAGATACTTTGAGTTTTAGCAAGTGACCATCTCGTTTGGTTTTGAGATGAACACTGTTGAAGATTGTGTGTATCACAAGTTCAGTGGGAGTAGAAATAATTTTTTGGTTTTGTATATTGATTGAAGTATTCAATGCAAACCAGGTGACACCTCTCGTTAAAGGAGACAAATTCGGTCTCAAACAAGTGCCCTAAGGTTAGCTTTAAAATTAAGAAAATACAATAAATTTTTCCTTCATGATCAGTTGTAGGGAGTCTAATGTATGCTCAAGTATGTACGCGTCAGGATATTGCGTACATATTAGGATGTTAGACAGATATTTAAACAAATATGGATGGATCATTGGATAGCAGCCAAACTACTTAAGTAATTAATAGAGAACAAGAAATTATATGCTCTTTGTAGGAGATCAAATAATTCTGGAGATCATAAGGTATTCCGACTCCGATTTTGTTGGATGCCAACACAGCAAGAGATCCACATCAGGTTATGCTGACTAATGGAGGTATATTTTGGATGAGTGTCAAACATGCACTCATAATTTCTTCCACCATGAAAGCAAGGTTTATAACATGCTGTGGGGTATCTATTCAGGGAATATGGTTGTAAAATTGTCACAAGGCTGCGTCTACAGTACGGTGTTGAAAGACCACATGAAATTATGGTGTGACAATAAATCAGCAGTACTGTATTCCAATAACAACAGAAACTTGTATAAGTCAAAGGATATTGACATAAAGTTTCTAGTTGTGAAGGAAAGAATTCAGAATGGTTATAGTGTCCATATAGCACATTAGGACAAACTCTATGTTAGCGGATCCTCTCACAAAAGCATTATCACCCAGGGACTTTCATGAGCATATTGCTCATATGGGTGTTAATTAAGAATATGGCAATATAGTGAGAGTTTGTATTTTATGTATTTGGGTGCTATTTGGTTTTGGACACATTTATGTATTAAAATATTTTGGATATTTATCTGATCAGATATATGGAAATTCAGTTCATTCTGTTTTCAATATGTTAAAGTATTGATCTCACTAAAGTTAAGGAGGACCAGTTGGAAATAGACATGTATTGATCACATTGTGTGTAATTTCCATGCTACGCATCCATGATTGATCTATGTCGTTTAGCTATATTGGTATATGTGACCATTGATGGTTTAGTTACGCTATATGTGACGAAGGCCGCTTTGATCCTATGTTGATATGGTTAATGGACGAGATTGTCCGGATATACCCTAAGGATTAAGATAGCAATTTATGAGCTCACTAAGGTTAACACAATTATAAGGTTACATATGTGGCCCAATAGGAGATTGTTAGAATTATTCAATAATTAAGGGTCCACACATGTAAAATTAATTGTGTTTGGGCTATCTAAATAATTAAGCCAAATTAAAGTGGTCTACTTGAAAATTGGCTTAAGGGTATAATTGTCATGGAATTAATGTGTAGATACCGGAGATAGTTCTAATTTGATGAGGGGCCAAATTAGAAATATCACAACACACTCACACAAACACACACACACACACACACACACACACACACACACACACACACACACACACACACACATATGTGTGTGTGTGTGTGTGTGTGTGTGTGTGTGTGTATTCATTAGGGTTATGGTCCCCAACTTATACGGCCACCAAAAGAGAGGTTTTCTCTTCTGCATCTCCATCAACAGAAAGAGAGGGACAAAGGATTCAGATTCTTCTTTGTCATTAAGGGTTGTAGCAAGTTGAAAGATCGAACGCAATAAAGAGACGTTCGCTTCATGATCCATCAAGTCTAGCAATGGATTCAGGTACGCTTCCGCAATTTAATTTATATTCTTCATCTCATGAATCGACAGGGCACAATAAAAATCTGACAGGGTCCACTGCCCCACCAGTTTCTGTGAGTTTTTTAGATTTTTTTTTTAAAAGTTAAGTCATGTACTCTTGCCTACCCCCACAACACCAAGAACAAGGGGGCAACAGCCAGCAGGTCCCAAGTCCCCCAAGAGTCCAAGACTCCCAACGCAGTCGTGCTCCTAACTTCTTCTTCTCCCAAAAAAGAGGGCGACGCCGGCAGGGGCAGAGGTGGCCGGCGACGATCAGGTTAGTTTCTACTTCTCTCTCTCTCTCTCTCTCATCCATCTCCTCTCTAATTTGGAAATCATGTGAATCAAAACTCATCAAGATCAAGGTTCACTACAAGAAAAATGCTATTTGTTGACGGTTTTTTTTATTGACGGTCAGTAATCCCCGTCAACTATTCCGTTTTATTTGACGGATAAGGCCTTGTGTCAACTAAACCCCTTTTTTGTGTTAACTATACAATATTGTACCACTTTAGTTGACGAGTTTGGGGAAACAATCACGTAATCCACCACGTTTAGTTGACGGATAGTTTAAAGCCGTCAACTAAAGTGGGGAAGGATTCCCGTGACTATCTCATATGCCATTATCGTAATTTTTTCAAATTTTTTGGCTTAGTGATGGTTTCCACCAAATATTATATGTGGAGAAAACCTAAATCTTACCGATCATAACCCCGCTCCTCTTCGAATTTTTTTTCCTTCACTCAGAAAGTCCCCTCTTCTCCCTCTCCTCTTAAAATCCAAATTCATTCCCACCTCTCAAAAACCCTTATCTCCCCCGCCTCTTCCTAAAATCCTTTGTCCTCCTTCTGTCTCCTCCCACCCCTGCCACAAAACCTTAACCCTAGCCGAGCTCCATCCTCGTCCTGTCCTTCTTCCTCCTCTCCAGAGAACGTAAGCCCTTCTCCCTTCTTTTTTACTCTTTCTCCGTCGCTCTTTTCTTTTTCGAGTTTTGACCTGAACGACAGATCAAGCTTGATTCTTCCTCACTCCTATGACGCAATCTGAGGTTTTTGTCGTTGGAAGAGGTTAGCCCCTATGCCACCGTCGCTAGGAGCTCGGCAATCAGACTCGATTTTGCTCGAAATAGGGGTTTCGCTGATTTTTTTTGGTTTGGATCAGATTCGGCGGAGGAGGATTTGTACAACGAGCTCTGGCACGCATGCGCCGGGCCTCTGGTGACGGTCTTGAAAGTCGGGGAACTCGTCTTCTACTTCCCGCAGGGGCACATAAAGTAGGTGCAAAGTCGTCGAATTAAGTCTTTTCCATGAGAAATTTGGTCAAAGTTGGTCGATGGAGAAAGGAGGCTGGAAACATAAATGTTGGGACTTTGAGGCATGTTTTTATGCAAGGCCACAATGGGTTGATGGAGAAAAGGTGAGTACTTTACGTTTTCACAGATTTGATGATGCTGTGGTCTTCCCTATTTTAATTATAAAGTTTATTTTCTTAGGCTCCATTGATCTAGGAAGGCACCATGGCCTATGCAGTGGATTTATGTCAATTCTATTTGTCATCTTAAATTTGGATGGGTATTTTTTGTTAGTCAAGAGAATCTATTAATCAAAACGTTGTCCCTAATATTTATCGTAGTCAATTTATTCATTTAGGAGAAATTCTAGCATTCAAAGTAAGCATCAGATTGTTATTTCTAAGAACGATCTTGGCCTATACTTTTCTTCTGGCACTTGGGGAGCTTCCATTCTCCAACTCATCTTGTCCTGATTTTCTCGAGTCCAGTGCTTAATTGACCGTCTAATGTGAGTTTAATCTTCATTTAATTGGGATTAGAATGGATAGATCGAGGCATATTGTTTCCATTACTGTGTAACTATATCTTTGTCTTACATTTTTGATGCTTTCCATTCCTACGTACAAAGTTCAAGTATGAGCGACATAAAACTAGATAGTTACCTAACAATGACATTGGGTTTTCTTTGCTAAGCCAACTTGGTCAGTGCACATAGAAAAATATTATTTACTAGTAGGGCCGAACCAAAGTTTTTGGGTACCATGGACAAAAATATATCCCTCCTAAAAAAACATAGAAAACTTAAATTTCTTAAGAAAAAAACAAGCAAAATGGTGCCCCACCTAAAAATAAATACATAAAAAAAGACTAAAATTTTCTTAAGGGAAAAAATGCAAACAGTATGCCTTGATAATATACTTAGTTATATATTAGAATTCTCTACGTGCCTTTTGTTATTTGAATCAGGACATGAGTTGGAACCCTCCAACACAAGAATTGGTTACGAAGGACTTGCATGGGGTTTGAGTGGCAGTTCCATCACTTATGTCGTGGTAATTACCTGCTATTACTATGTTGCCACAATATTTTTTTACTATTTAAGTGCTATATTTTTCCGGATTTGAATGTTCTACCCAGTCAAATGGTTTGCCATTTTCAAGGTTCAAAACTCTAGTTGCTTACATTTTTATTCAAGTTTGATTTAATCTAACTGTGTAATAAATTTGCAAATTGGCACTTTGGTTACATGGCTAAGAGGGCTTGTGCTATGTTTAGAAATGGGAGGAAAGATTGTTTTGTCATTTTTGTGGAGCTTTTTGGACTTAGAGGTGTGCTCCATATAGTAGTGCATTTAAATAGGTGAAGTCTTGGGTGATCATGATAATGATTGTGGCAGAATCCCTAATTTTTAGGCAGTATATCCTTCCAAATGTGGCTTATTGACTGCCAATATTTTCACACTAATATTTATTGTACTCTTTTTTTGTCTCCATAAGTTTCTAAATTGACCTTTATTTTGCGGTTAGTGGATTATCATGTGTCTTTGCTTTACTATTATTGCAGCTAAAATATTGTATTGCGCGAGTAAGGTAGAAATGTTCTTAGTCTGACTGGTATACTTGTCCCCACCAACACAGGTATATTGCTATTCCAGCCCATAATTTATCCAACATTACATTAATCAATGTTTAAATTAACACTTGATGATTTTTTATTCAAAAAATAATAAAGTTATAGTGTTAATGATCTAGTTGTATAGTATATTAGGATCGATATAACATTACCAACATAACCAAATATTGGACTGACATAAAACTGTTATATTGCCAAAGTATCAGTGGGCCTCACTAATTTTAGGGTATTATATTCAAATTTATTGGTATTGTTGCACAAAATAAACTAGCATAACAAGAACTATCGGTATTGTTTCACAAAAGAAACTGGGATAAAAGCTGGTACAAACCAGTTTACTGGCTGGAGTAAAACCATGTGTTATAATTACTATCTGGAAAACAAAGCATCTGGAACTATTAAAAAAATCAATTTTCTTTTTCCTTTTCTCCACCATATTGAGTACTTTGATATGTGACAACAGTCTTAGTAAGTTGCAAGAAAATGACTTTTAACACGCTTGTTCTCTTTATTTTTGTTCAATTTTTATCCTAAGTTTAGATGGATAATGAATGGCTATAATAAGATATTATAATTAACAATATGCCTGTACTTCTATGTCAAACTGATACTTCAATTCTACTTTCTGCTATAGAAATATTTACTAAATCAGATATCAAATTTGATAGATAAAATTACTGGTTAATTGGCTAATATCACTGTACAAAAGTACTATTCAATACTAGTTGATGGTAACTTGGAAATAATTAAGTTGGATTCCTTTTATTTTTCTTGTTTGTAAAGAAAAATTCTTTCCTTGCATAACCAAATATCCTAGCAATCCTTTATTTATACAACACATCTTTTGATACCTTTTGAGAAAATGAAAATGATGCATCATGCGATGCACTTCTTTATCCACGTAAGTTCTACTTTTCAGTTTTATTCAACTATTTTCTTATAATGTTTTCTTTAGTACCTTGGATTCTAGAGTTCTGTAGAGTAATTTCAAACCCAACACTTATATTAGCTACCTCAACAAGTCCAGTGAGACGTAGTTTTCTTCATTGATTCCTTGTGAATTCAAACTTAATATTGACTTCTTCCAGTGGCCAAATCATTTTATGAAGCTCTTGATAACATGTATCCTTATGGAGCCACTATCATAGATCAACACGTTTGCATCGCACGCTGGGGATAAAATGAAGAAGCTTCTAATTTCTGGGATAGGCCTTCATTGAGTCTTGACAATGATCATGAACCCATGGTATGCATCTTCGTTCTTATTATTGTTAATGTTAGGTTAATGCAAGAGGATGCAGTAAAATAAACTCTTGTTACAAGTATCTAATATTAGGCTTGTGGAGGAAACCTCAATATTACCCCATGTTAGAGATATACATACTAGATACCACTTTAGACATCCATTTTCTTCTGTTCATAGTATTGTTTGTGGCACCTCAAACTTGGAAAGTAATGTCACCGCCAGTTTCATAGAGGCAGGTCACAAAGTTCGTAATTGGAAGAGTAAAGGCCAACTATGTGGTCTGACAAGAATGAAAACATTTGGGAAATTGATCCAATTGAAAATCAAAATGACAGTTTGAGAAATTCATCTCCATTGATCATATTCTATAATATTTAAATTCTAAAGAAATTCCAAATACTTTGGAATTTTTTTTTTGCATATTCATCCAGGACTTACAGATTCAACTACTTCTAAATGAAAAGATGATAGCAAATGGTCAAGAAATTTTCAAGTGCTCAGGATGCCCACACCTATAAAAAATATTGGTTTATCATGGTTTGAGATACCAGCTTGTTCCCCACCTTGAAGCATTTATTTTCTCGTGTTGTTCATTGTTCATTTTTTGATATGATATAGAAATTGTAGTTATAGTAATAGTAAGGAAGACCTGGAAGCAAATCTGATTGGTATTACTTGATATCAATTGTTTTTCACCTTCAAGCCACTACTAGTAGATATTAGCTCTGATACTTTGATAGTAACTATACCAAGTAGATATTAGCTATGATACTTGTACTTCACTAAACTTTGAAACTAATATTGTTTTTTAATTGGACACAAGGATTCGACGAATGATGGTTTGCGAAGCTGCGGGCTTCAGTTTTGGGTATCTTGTATTTTGAAGCTACGGGCTTCGATTTCGGGCATCTTATGTTTGTGAAGCTGCAGACTTCGATTAATGGTATTTTGTTGTATTTTAGCACTTTAGTCTTTGGTGATGGGGTTGTATCACGTATCGAATGTGGTTCTATGAACAAGTTTTTTGTTTGTTGATGTACTGTGTTATAAGTTATTTGATGTTTATGCGAGTTTCTGAATTTATATTATGTGTTTCTGTAATTTATATTATGCGTGTATCTGGTGACGTAAATGGGAACCAGCGGGAATCGGCAACGTAAATGAGAATTGATAAACATTGTCTCTTGATGGCTAAAAACGTTAACAAAAATAACTTATGTTGATGGTCATTAATCGTCAGCTAGGCCACAGTCAGAAAAAGTATGCACCTATATTGACGGTCAAAAAATTAGGTTTAGTTGATAGCTAAAACCCATCAACTAAAGTCACTCCGGCAACCGTCAACTAAAGTAGGGACTTTTGCTGACACTGGCCTAGTTGACAGAAGGGAAACCGTCAACTAAACCCTTTGGTGATAGGGAAAAACCGTCACCAAAAGTCATTTTTCTGGTAGTGATTTAATTATTTGTCTTGGTTTGTTTGGAATTTTAGATTTTATAAATTGATTATTTGTGTATTGTGTTGTCATTCGACAAGGGACCAGGGTTGAAATTTATCACTAGATTTAGGGTTTAGGTATATGACACTTAGATTTTGAACTTTTTTAATTTTAATGATTAGGTATGACACACTTGATAAATTTGTTGTGAAACTAAAAAGATTCGAGCTACCTTATTCTCTTAATCAAGAAAGTAGGATTGCATTGATGAAGATGAAAGACCACAGTTGTCTAGACATAGACGTATTGAAATTAATTCAAAAACTCTTCCATCGGATCCGGCTTTTCGACAACAAATTTCAGAATAGCATCCTAATCAACACGAGCAAATTCGTAGAGTGTAACACCCACTTTTCCAAAATAAGGGTAAATTTGAGATTTTGTATTTTAAATCATTAAAGTATTTGATTTTAGTCATGATATGATTTTTGGTGATTTTTAGTTATTTTAAAACTATTTAATTGAGTGAAATGTGAATTGGTGTTTTGCTAGTGTAACATTAGTCATACATGACCTAGAAGACTAATCATGACCAATGAGACCTAATCATGTGTTTAGGATTTTAATTTTCTACTTTTAAGCCTAGGGGTATTTTAGTCATTTTGACACTTTTGTGAATTGGTGAATTATATTAATTAAATATGTGTTAGTTAAATTGTTGAGTCTTGACCTAGAAGTTAGCCTAATCTACCTTGTTAATCATGACCCTTGAGACTAAGTTAGAGGGTTTCATTAAAGTAATTACATTAGTGAATATCTAGATATTTGTTAAAAGATATTTTAGGCTAAAGGTTAAAGGATGCTACTTTAATTGTGAGCCCTTAGATTAGCTAGAAATTGTTGGAGAAACCTTAGCCCCTCATCCTAAACCCTAACCCTAACTTAATGGCAGCCAACACACATCCCCACCCCCTATAAATGCATCCCATTAATCATTTGCATCATTTTTTAATTCATTCTATTTGCCTCTTTTGTGTTCTTCCCTAAACTTCTCCCCAAATATCCAATCAACTCCAAATTGAACCATACTTCTTACATTGGGATCCCCTACCATTGAAGGTGCTAAGGGGAGCTAGCTAGCAAGGTTGCACAAGCTTTGGGCATCATCTTTTGAAGAAGAACACCCCCCTTTTCTTGGTTTTTATTGAGTTTTCACTCAATAGGTAAAATGCCTCAAAACCTATTAATATTGTGATTTCTCTTCATGAATGCATGCATATAGGTACCAGGGATCTATAGGCTAAGTTTGGTAGAAATTAGATTGTGATTGGTGTGTGATTGCTAGATTAGGCTTGGTTAGGCCTAGTGAGACTTGTTAGACTTGTTTGGGCTAGGACTTGACCTAGTTTGACTAGTGTGGTTGACTAGAGTTGGCCAAGTGTCGACTTTAGCCTAGTTTGACCTAGACAGCATGCAGATGCATTGTACATTTCATATCTCACCCTCTGTATACATCTTGACTTGTGTTGCTCTAACTAGGAGTCAGGTACCTCATCTCGGACAGTACATTTACTTCAGACATTCAGATACGAGGCGAGTACATTCTCTGATCGTTTCATACTTGTCACGATTTATATTCTCGCTCTAGATTACTTTTACTTGATGCTGTCACGTTATCATCACGGATTAGTACTATACGGATCTCTTCTTGGGATGTTATCCCCCTTAGCGGGAGCATCGGATACTTTATGACATGTGTTTCATGTACATCATGTATTCCTCGCTTCGGCGTATTCATGTACACTCATGTTCTCTCATGTTCTTACATGTACGTTCATGTACTCTCATGTTCTTCCATGTACGCTCATGTTTCCTCATGTGTTTCCTGTATAACCAAAACATCATGTACGTAACGTAATGGGACTAGATCCTTGTGTACTGATTGTGGGTAGGGGTGAGTATAAATGGTCATGTGATTTACCCATCATGTTCACTCTGTTACTTTTCATGTTTTATCATACGCATCAGCCTTATTGGCTGATGTCCCACATGTTCACTCATGTACATCATGTTCAACCTAAGCCAATTACATGCCATCTCGTACTCTAAATCACTAGTCACTTACTGTTCTTACTTATCATGTATATATTTCCAGTTATCAAATATCTCCTGTTTCATGTACATCGTCTTACAGCATTTCATGTATCTTATTCTATTGCCTGCTTATATTTCCTGCCATGATATGAACTGCATGAGATGTACTGTACTCGCTCCCGTCCTGACTGGACCTGTTGAAAATTTTACAGAGGATGATGAGGAACCCTGCACCCCTTACTTGGAGCTTGCCTAGATGACACTCGCGACCTGGACCCCTGGCGAGGTTCAGCAGCTGCTCAGGATGATACCTTGTATAGAGTAGATAGCTTAGACTATTTCCTTTCATGTTTAGCTTATGTCTTTGTTTCAGAGTTGTATTGTAGAGATGTCGAGACTTGTATTTAGTTTCTGTTGTACCTCAGTTGAGGATTTCCTTATCTATTTTATCGTACCATTTTCTATCTATAGATTGTGATTGAGTTATACCTCTGTGTTGGCCTCCTTATGGAGAGTATTCGTATTATGTTAGTTATAGTTCATGACCTAGAACAGCGTTCTACCGCCGACACTGCGGCGTAGGCTGGACGTACCCACTTCTCGTGCCCTTACTCTAGGGTGCGGGTCGTGACATAGAGCCTATTCACAAAGAGGTCCACCAACTTCATGGTCATAATTTCCACAAAGTGAGATTGGAAAAGTAAAGCGTCGATTCAATTTAGATTGGTTTGATGAGTTTGGTAGTTGGTTAGAGTATATCATTCAAATAGATGCTGTTTTGCTTATGTTGTTATCTCATGAGAGTTCATATTGGAGGCTCAAAAAAAGGAACTGTTCTTTCATAACAAGGGGTTTCACTAATTGAAAGAAAAAGAGATATTAGGCACTCATGCCAAATACAATGAAAACAAAGTTTTGGAACAAGTTTGTAAGTTTGATGAACCAAAAGCAACATATTGAAGCTTCTTTGTTTAAGCAGTCGAAACAAAAATGAAAGGATTTGTCATACCCCGGTTCGGAGAACCGATCGTCCTTGTTGGGCACGATGCGCGCGGGCCTAGGTTGCGCTCGTACAAGACAATTTCCATAACGGTCGATTACACAGGCTAAGCGACGGGGTCGTTGCACAGAAGTCCCAAGCAGAAGCATTGAATAATAAAGAAAACACAAGCATTCAAACAAAAAAGAAAACTTTTATTGATAACGAGCAG
Organism: Iris pallida; assembly: GCA_029216955.1. Lineage (NCBI taxonomy): Eukaryota > Viridiplantae > Streptophyta > Magnoliopsida > Asparagales > Iridaceae > Iris > Iris pallida. The sequence continues at coordinate 611,014 of JANAVB010001597.1, forward strand.
AATTTACAAGGGCACGAGGCCCAGATTACAATCACTCAATCACAATCTTCTGAATACATCACCTCTCTCTCAGCTCTCAATACAAGGTTCAAGGCTTGCCACTTTGTGGATACTTCAGAAGGCGATGTCCATACATTATGTCATGTATAGATGAAGACTTCAACACGGCCGCATGACTTGAAACGTCAAGGAACTTCATGTCCTCAGCACGTCCAAGCGAGCTTCGCCTCAAGCGTGCTGATACCTGAACCTACATAAGAAGACTGGTGGAGTATCAGTACACAATCGTACTGGTGAGTGAGCTCCTCATCCACCCACATAAAACCAATATGTTTTTATTTAGTGAGTGCGATCTATACATTTAGTTGTCTTTCTAGTCTTGCCTTAGGATCAATTCAATTGCATGGTCTACTAGCATATTTATGTCTCTAGACCATCAGCGGACCTTGCACCGATAACTTACTTATCTTTATGACTTTATATTCGTCGCCAAGGTGTTTTCGACGTATTTTGCACAAAACCAACATGTTTTCATTTAGCTAGCGACTATTTTCGACGCATTAGCGACGGAATATCCGTCACCAATGTTCTAGAAAGGTCAAACATTTCCAGAATCGGATCGACGGATCTACCGCCGCTATTCCGACGGATTATCGACGGACAATCCATCGGTAATACGCTATATCACTCACTTTCTGATACTTGATTTGACGAAAAACTGTCGACAAGTCGTCGCTAGTTGTACGAATAAGGCTGACGGAAGTCCGTGCTAAATCGTCGTCGGCGATAACCTAGCGACGGATAGATTCAGCGACGAGCTGTTTGTCGATGGATTTTTTTGGTCAATATCCGTCAGTGATCCGTCACTAAACTGGTTTAGCGACGGATCGGCGACGGATATTGCCGTCGCTAAATCAGTAAATTTTGGTACTGTTAGACCATTTCTGTGCCAACAATAGTAATGTATTGACTCATGCTGGCCCTTTGGACCATACTTGTTTATACTTGCAACATAATCCAAAATGTGGGACTCACGACGTAGCCCAAAATGTGGGAACTCAGTGCTAAACACTAAACAAATATACTATACTTCGTGCCGAAGCAAGTGTCTCTACTATAGCCAGATTTTAGGCTCCATATTTGTGTTGCATAACATGCACACCTTGCTTGACTCATTTGTCTTGCTTACACTTCTTGTGACTCAAACGACACCGTACATGCGGATTACTGCTCAGCACACCAACTCATCTATATGAAAGGTCACTGGCAATTCAAGCAATCTTGGAAGTTTATAGCTTGGTACAGACAAGGTCGTTAGGCGCGAGTAGAGAGCCCCATCGAAAGCTTTGAATCACTTGAGCGTTATAATCCAGCTTAGCTATCTTGCTTTTCTCCTAGGCCGAAATGGTTATGTGGCCCTAGGCTGTAGAATCTAGGATGTGAAACCTTGTGCACAAGTTGTCCATGACCACGCACCTATGAGAACTTCTGGACTCAACGTAAATGCATGGCCTAACCAATAGTACGACCTAAATCTTTGCTTCACTTCCTCCTCTTAATACTTCCTGGCAGAGCCCGAACCAGGGATTGCATTGGCAACCAACCTACAGTCCCAAGAACTTTCAGTGTTTCCATACCTTTTTGACTCAAATTTAGGAATGACTAATTGATAGCCTTTCAGCATAATTTGCACCAACCGTGTTCCATTTCAGTGCCACGATGGTGCCAACCATGTAATACAACTTAATTCATAGGACGGATAAAAGCTATGCCAAGCCTTGCGACTATGGAAACGTGCACGTACTCAACTTGAACAATCGTATTCTTTTAGTGCCTTAACCTTTGCCCTAAATCGTATGGCCCGTATTGAAATCATGGGGACGCACATGCTATAATAAGCAATGTGACTATGGCAACATCTAGATTATGACTACAAGTCGATAATTTATGTGCCAGTATAAATGTGATCTACTTTTGTCCAAGTCATCTCTTCTTTATCCAAGCCGTTGGATTGAAGGACCAAGTGCCAACTTTGAAAGCTATCGTGGAGTGATATATAGGCAACAATTTAACCATTCCATGTTTTATACACCTTTGACTCAAGCGGGATTACTTTCTTTAGCTATATGGGTTCGTCTCTTTTATTAGCATACCAACTCAGTGGAATTGAAAACATTCATTTATTAGTGTGAAGGTCAAGCTGAGGCAAGTTCACCGAAGCCATCCACTTGAGCGAGGAGTTGCCTCGATCGAGCAAAATTTCGAGCAAGTCATTGCATGGCTAAGTCCAAACGTCGCTGCATTTTGATTCCTCCGGTTGACGTGAGCGGGACAAGACATTACATAATACACCACTCAAAACAAGTTTCATCCTGAAAAGTTAATGAGTGCACACTCATCAACTTATTACTTATTTCTCAACTCGAACTTGTCTGGCGTACATCAAAGATCTCTCGAACACACTCCCTACACGTTTCATCCATCAAAGTCGCGCTCCGCGCCTTAGCCAATTTTATCTATAAACTATATCATAAAATAATCACCAAGTCCTATCTTTATCCATACTGTGCCTCGTGCTGCTATCTTAAACACATGGTATCTATAACTCGCAGCACACACAAGCAACTTAGTTCTAGGGCAAACTTATACGAGCGTTGTTCCTTTTTTATTTCGAATCAACATAACCCAATCGATCATTCGCTATATTCTAGTCGAAACCCAGTATTACCCCTCCTTAACCAATCTTTGAAACATGACTTGCATCAATGCCTTAATCAATATTCACACGTATCCATATTCAAGTATTTTGCCTATCGATTTTACTATCTTTCGAATTCATTAATTTTGACTCACTACAATTAATACACAATAGTTCTTTCGATCACTCTCTTATGACATCAACATAATCATCCCGAGTATCCAGCCTAAGAAATTGACTTGTTTACCTCAGACCCGATCAATCAACATTCAAGTTTATTTCAAATCCAACGATCGTACTACCATCAATATTTTCTTTGAAATACATGATTTCAAAATCCTGATACCTTTTCGTTCCTTTAGTTTTACTTGAATTCAATGTATCACTTAGTTGGATTGTACACATATTTAAGGCGTCCCCAAAATATATGCATTTCAGCCAAACTTTGTGATAGGGAATCCAATTACACATATTTGATTTATCCTATCAATCCTAAAATCAATCGTACCGATGCTACCTCTCTAAACATGGACGTCTGCCTAACCGCTATGCCATATCTCCAGGATAAAGTCAACGCTAGTATTGGAATCACCATTCCCAAACAATAATATTAACACTGACCCCCAATCCTAAGGCCAAACCACATTTGATAGTACGAGATTTTCTACCCAAGCTCGCATCACTCCGATTTCTAAACATCGAGCATAAATTCTCCTATTCGTACTTACAACACTTAGTCCAAGGGGTCTGAATCGTTTAACAAAGCCATTCCTATATTGCTCATGATCATCCTCGATCACACCCTATAGTTTATCAACACAAATCGTATAATCTCAAAAATCATAATCCTCAACTCGTTTGATAGACCTACCAATCCTGTAATGCCCTAGTCCCAATATACGTAGGACTAGGCATATGAAATATGCCAGCTGCGTACATACGAAGAATACTCCAATATATGGAATCCTCGTACATATACATAAGCTGTAATAAATATAAATCATGGGCCAAAACAGAATAACTACATCTCATCCACAGAACATAAGAGATCACAGAAGTCCATATAGAATAAATAAACAAGTCAAAAGATATAGCCGAGTGGAAACAGATCCACTACCAAACAGATATGAAAGATAGTCTCAGATGATTGGAGTCCGACCTCCTAAAACAAAATAAAAGAACCATAAAAGATGTCCATTATAAAGTCTCAAATCATAACTGAGAACTAGATCTCGGAAGGCGAGACCTCATCATCAACGAAGGATGGATCCAGTGCAGAACCTTACTCCTGGGGGAAGTCTTGATCGTCTAAGCCTGAAGAATTCACCAGGTCCTCAGCAGAACGTAACAAGATACAAGAAAACAACATGCCATATAAACTGTAAAATAAAATAAAGATGCATATAATAGGGTGCTTAACCGTTCTACTATGAATATGCAGTTAAGAACAAACCTCCAATGCATGGGCACTCTGGCTATAATGGGTATGGTATGGTCCCCACTATGAGCACCAGGGACCTCAAAGCATAACATTCCACGAACATCAGAGGCCACAAGAATATGATAAAGGGTAAGAAAGACCGTATCTCCAGCGGAGCTTCTAGTAATAAAAGGAAGTGCATACTTGGCCCATACGTCAAGGAACTGTTCTTCCCACCCAATGCCTATCTATGTCATCTCCATAACATACATGAACCTCTAATAACTGCCAAGTCCACTAATCATGCAATGTCTATTGGCAGTTACTTTCTAACCGTATCACGTCTCATACGTATCGGTGGCCAGCCGACTACGTGAGTCCGTGTCCTACATGTGACTCTCAACTCATGGTAAAGCAAGTGTCAAGGCCATATGAGATATACTAATACCTCATTTTAGTGGGTTCATCTAGTACTAAGTCATTATGCATAAAAATAAAGTAAAGTCATAAAAACGACTAATAGAGTCGCCCGCACCCAAGTATGACTTGGACGCACAGTGTGATAGAAACATACGGTATATAATAAAACAAAATAAAATAACAGAAATAAAATAGTAATAAATGATAGAATATATTGGCAAGGTATCTTGCCTGGAGGTGGTGTGCAAAGGATAATATCCAGCAACTCAAATCAATAGCAATGTATGTCAACTCCCGCAAACGTCCTCGGATACTGAAATAAACATCATAAACATTTTTTGTATAAAGAATGTCTAAAAATGCCTTAAAAAGTCCACTTATGGACAGAGACAAAATCATAATTTCGGGTCAAAACGATGTCCGCTGTTGGACCCGCTTTGCACCGAAAGTGTGTCATACCTATGGTCTCTAAAGTTATCAAACTATATGTCTACGGGTCCGGTTTGATGATACAAACCCAACCACATGTCCAAAGTTGGATTTTAGTGGGTCGTGCACAAATTCGTCCATTGGAACGGGTCGCAGGCCCGCCAAAATAGCGTTTCAATCGACCTTCTCAGAATCGGACCAAACTTGGGTCACAAGACCAGAAAAATAACATGGACCCAATTGCACAAGTTTTATCTCGAGTTAACAGACGTGCACGAAGTTATGGGTTAGTTTGCAAAGGGGCCGATACGAAATATCTCGATCGATACGTCTCGATTTCGTCGTGCACGCACAACGAAATTGAGTTTCGTCGAATCCCACACGTTGACAACATCTATATGCGTCTTTGGATACTCATGGGTTGTGACTATGTTGCCTGGTTTGTCAGGACGCATGCCGTATCGAGAAATTTTCTAGAATTTTTAGTTTTGAAAATAGGTTTTTTCTCAACTTTGGAAGAGATAGACGAAAAGTGAATCTCCAAAAAGGTTTTAAACTCCTATAGGTTGTCTAGGGTTGTGATCAATTACTCTTAATTTTTTTTGCAGTAGTTGATCGAAATCGATCCTCGAACTGGTCACAAAAACTGTTTTTAGTTGTTTTTCGTAACCGTTTTTTGTGGGTTTTTGGATTGGTTTCCTGGGTCGATGGCATGACTATACCTTGAACTATTTGCTAGGGTTTTGAGAGTCATCTAGGCTTCATAGGATTTAATAGAATAAAAATAATCAAGTATGTTTGAAGAAAAATGAGAAAAGAGGGGTACCTGCTACTAGCTAAAATAGAGTTTTCTTCTGTTTGCGGTCGGATCCGGTGGTTTTTGCCGACGTTCAGTCGGTCAACGGCGGTGGCAGAGGGTCGGGAAGGCACGCCTAGGGTTGTAACTCCTCTGGGCTCAGGAAATTTTTGATCACGAGAAGTTTCTTGCGGTTTCTTCCTTTAAACGTCGATAACCTAGGGGTTTAAATACCCAGTATTTAAAACCCAAATTTAACTAGGATTTAAATTCAATCCTTGATTGGATTGAATCTCTGGGAATAGATTCGAATATCATTTGTATTGCAAGAGTTTTGAATGAATTTGAATTGGATTTTTGTTTGAATTTCTGAACTATTCCTCCCCTTTTCCAAATCGACTTCAGGATCGTGAAAGCTGTCTTTGGCTGTCTCGCAAGATTTTACAAATCTCGCGAGAAATTGAAGGGAAAATCTTTTTTACTATGTATAACTATTTTCTAACCTATCAATTAATATCAAAAATAATAAAATATCAAAATAAAATATACTAAAATTATAAAAATAGGGGGGTGTACAAATCAGAGTACCCCGAGTTACAGCACATCGATCTTTGATACGCCTTAATACTGTCGATGATATACTGTCACGACCCGCACCCGCTTTTCGGGATACGAGTGCGTATCCAAGCCAGCCTAAGCCGCAGTGTTGGCAGTGGAACGCTGTCTAGCCACAATACTCTAAAATTATATGAAGAATAACTTTATTGCTCATTCACAAGACTAAATTAGCTTTATAAAATTTACAAGTTTTACATTTTGAAGAAGAATATAAACTTTTACAATTATAGAAAACTACCTTACATCTAACTAGTCTTCCATGGTTGACCTCAGCATATACCCTTATCTTCCAATGCTAAGGGAAGCCACGGCTAACCTAAAAATATTGGTTTCCAGTCAGGAATGGAACAAGCACACAGACCGATGGACTATTCAAAAATATAATAGAATTTACAAGACATGAAAATAGCATATGTGAAAGAATCTAGTAAATAAACCTGATATTGTGGCAAATTAAGAAATGATGTAGATAACTCTACAACATGATATAGCAACTAGAAGAACATATAAATAGGGTGACATGACATGTGGTGAAGAGACAAGGAGAAT
>JANAVB010001597.1:622943-625443 GCA_029216955.1 Iris pallida
CATATTTTTAATAGTATATGACAACCCACGCATACCTGAAATTACTTCAACTTAGGGGTCATGTCTCGCCAGTGCGCTGCTGGCTGCAGTGAACCCACAGTCTCCATAAGTCAATAAATGGCGACAGTGCGCTGTTGTCTTGCAATTATGAGTCATTGAAAACTATTCCAACTATATCCATAAAATTTTAAAGGAGCTTCTAGAACTTCAACAGTTTGATCATGATAGAAAATATAAGTATCCGTTCCTAAGTATCAATTCTTGAAAAATAAATGATCGAAAAAATGTAATATATGTTCCTGAAGAAAGATATCCATTTTGAAAAGAAAACGATCGAAAAGTTTAAAAAATACGACTAAGGAATTAATAAAATATCATTCTAGTAGTCAAGACGATAATAAAATTAAATCAAATATATTGAATCCAACACATTCTAGATAATAAAATCAATCCATAATACTGGTATTACTAATAATATTTAAGATATGTTTAACAAGATCTAAATTTATTAATTTTGTAAATACTTTGAAATAATACTCAATGTTAAATAATATTACAATATGTTTTGTAAATTTAAATCGTAAAACAATGATAATACCAACCAAATTATCCTAGAAGTACATGGTAAAATAAAATTAGTAAATATATATATTTTCTTTCAAAAATATATACATTATCTTCTCAACCATAAAATATGTTATTATATATATAATATATATATATATATATATATATATAAATTATATATATTTTTATATATAATTTTTTATATATATTATATATTATATAAAAAATATTATATATATAATTCTATATAATATATATATATATATATATAATATTAATATATATATATATATATAATATATATTTTTTTTTTTATATATATATATAAAAAATATTATATATATCAAATAAAGTTGTCTAACTAGAAATTGTCTAACTAGAAATTATTTAAAGCTAAAATTAAATAAAAAATTTCAACAAAAAAAGGGGAAGTGCAAGTATCTGTCCTTCAAGTATCGGCTCTGAAATAAAACGAGTGAATAGAAAGTGAATATATATATATATATATATATATATATATATATATATATATCTATATATATATATATATATATTATATATATATATTCAACACGAAATTATCGACATAGTAATTAAATCAATAAAGTGGTCTAACTAGAAATTGTCTAACTAGAAATTATTTAAAGCTAAATTAAATAAAAAAATTTCAGCAAAAAAGGGGGAAGTGCAAGTATCCGTCCTTCACGTATCGGCTCTTGAAAATAAAACGAGTGAATAGGAAAGGTAAATATTATATATATAGATATATATATATTATATATATATATATATATATATATAATATATATATATATATATATATATATATATATATTCAACACGAAATTATCGACATAGTAATTAAATCAAATAAAGTGGTCTAACTAGAAATTGTCTAACTAGAAATTATTTAAAGCTAAATTAAATAAAAAAATTTCAACAAAAAAAGGGGAAGTGCAAGTATCTGTCCTTCACGTATCGGCTCTTGAAAATAAAACGAGTGAATAGGAAAGGTAATGATTGAAGTAAAAATAAGTATAACTCGTTCTAGTCCCTATTGCACGGATACTTAATGATTGAGGAAAACTTATATACCTTTAAAGAGTTGAGATCAATGTATGAATAATTGAATAAAAATTATTTAAAATAATTCCTTATGCCCAAAGAAATAACTATGCAATATGAATTCTCTGATATGATGATGATTGCAGGGAAAACTTGCACAACGATCAAGATTAGGAAAGGGGATTGAAGACAATTTGAAATGTAAACTTTAATTTATCACTTTATTATTCGAAGATTGAGGGGAAAATACAGATATGAATTTCAACTAAGTTAACTCGGAGTAGGTATACGGATAATGGATCATGCTAGGCTCAAACTCAATGGATGGAAATAGAATATAGACTCTTAGGAAAAAATAGTTACTTATGGCCAATGGAAGATAATTAGGCAATACGATTGTTATGATATGATGATGGTGATTAGAGGGGAGCAAAAAAATTGCACGAATGATTAGAAAATGATAGGGAGGCCTAATTACCAAGCGAAAGTCTACCCTCCTTGGGTCATACCCTCGTATTAAATACAATAATAGCCTTCTAGGAGAATTCCTCAAGTATCGAATAGGAATTCAATCAATCCTACCTAAATCAGTGGTCTATATAGCAACCTTAACTACCCAATACTCAGATTAATAAGGGACTCCTAGTCTTAGTCATTTTTCTAAAATCAAATTAATCCTAGTTGTGAATGAGCACATCCTAATCGCAGGCTCGTAATAGTACGAATAACTTAAATACTATCACGAATTCACAATCTTTTGCGAAGATGACCTGCATGGGCCACCATAAAAACTTGTCACGATCCGCATCCGTTTTTTGGGATACGAGTGTGTGTCCAAGCCAGCCTACGCTATAGTGTCGATGGTAGA
>JANAVB010001597.1:630443-632920 GCA_029216955.1 Iris pallida
AAATTTGGGCACACCTGCATCTACAGATGAGCCGATTCAAAACAAATCAGTCATAAAAGAAATAGTAAGCTCATATTCATCAATTTTTATGAATTGCGTACAAGATCTGCGGTACTAATACATATTGTATTCTGGTAATTGTAGCTTTCAAATTTGAATCTCTTTCTCGAAGAAAAGATTTTGAAGTTGAGAGATATAGGTTCAACTTTTCTACTTTTGCCATAAAACGTCGTCCTTATGTTTCCCGCCAAGGCAATACATTTGATTGTAGGATTTTTGTAATTGTATTCAAGAAAGACGGATGTAGTATGGACTCCCGTTCTCTTAGTGTAAGTCTAAAAATATGTCGTCAAAAACTTACACTTTTTAGAGCAATATTTTTGATGTTATATTTGTTATATGCAGTTTGATTAGGGAATGGAAAGACGCAAAGCTGCTGAATGGATTGCAACTTTAGAGCACAATGAAGAACTATCCAAGTTGCACAACAATATAATATAATTAAGCAGAAAGGAGTCCAAACTAAAATAATTGAATATGGAAGACGATAATTTTTTCTTCTTCTTTTATCTAATGTATTATGTTCATTTGTTTTCTTGAGTTATAATGTTCTTAAAATGTGGGATAAAAATGATATCAAAATGTTCATTGTTTCATAATCTTGCTGTCATATAATCCTAAAATATCCTAACCCGAGCCTCTGACCCTATGGGTATACCCTCTCTTCGTGCTAAAGTAATTTATGCCTCTGACCCTATGGATATACCTCATATTGGAGAAATAGTATAGTTGTTGCCCTTCAATAGAAAAAGAAAGAAGGTGGTCACCCAGTCCGCTTCTTTAGAATCGTAGTAGCGCCCTTTGAAGGATTTTTTAGCTATAACTAGAAAGAGTTCTAGAATGGGTTTTCACACTCTGTAGCTCTAGCTGTAGGCTATGTAGTGGTCTGGTCGGCCTTTCTAATGAACGCGAAACCCTCCTTGCCCCGTTCTTTGCTATAAGGAATTTGTTTGTCTATTCGCATGCTTACCTAAAAGCAAAAATCCTGGCCCACTCGCCACGGTCCACTCGTTCACTCACTGCTTCAAGTAAACCACTCGATGCTCTCTCGCAATCGATTAGTCTCGCTTGGTCTATTGCGATGAAGCTTTTTAGATACTCCGCTATGCGCCTTTATGCATGCAGGATTTTTTTTTTTATTCATTGTTATGTCGTATCAGATTTAGGGGCAAGGGTACATCAGATTTGACTCACTGTATACATTCAGGAAGAGGAGGAACGAAGTCACTCGACAAAAGAAAAGGGAGAGGTACTTAATGAAAGGAGGGAATGGAACATTTTGCCGATATTAAAGCGCTGCTAGAGCTTGAAGAATTCCCAATGGTCCGGCATATTTCGGACCAATACGTTGTTGTATTGCTGTGGATATTTCTCTTCTAACCAAACAATTACCAGTACCCCCATTGTGACTCCCAATATAAGGGTTAAAATGGGGATGAAAATCAGTTGTTGACTCAGCCTTCACTAAAGGCGGTTCCAAACCCGCTTTGAAAGAGAAGACGGTTGCTTATTGACCGCAATGTTGCCCTGTGACGGCGGGAATAGAGTTTGAATGGTAGTGGGGGAGGCTTTTCGTGCTAAAGTCATTTCTGCGTGAGCATGTATCGAGAAAAATTCTCAAGTTATTGACAAGAGAAAATTTATAAAATGCGCAAAAACCGCAAAAGTGTTATGAAAAAACCCACTGCAAAATAACATTTCGTCGCGTGCCCATAATTAGCTAAAAATATATAAAGGGTGCAGCATGACCTTATTGCCTTTCTAATTTTTTCAAAAGACTACGAAACCTACTCTTCAAACCAAAAAGTTATTCTTCCTCTTCTTCCATACGCTTTTCGTATCTAGATTTTATCCTCCAAATCTTCAAACCCTATTTCAAAAACTCGTCAGTGACTCTCCATTCGTAATCTTCACACCATGTCGCAAACATCAGCATCAAATGGAATCCCAGTTAGAGAAGAGGGAGAAGATGTAGATATGCAAGAGGAGAGAGCTGTTGAGATTTAAGAAGGTTGCACATGAGCCAGAGGCTAGTAATCAAGAAGGAGGGCAAAAAGAAGGACAAAAAAGGTATAACTATAAGTTGTGTTCATGATTCTGTTAAGACAACGGAGGGGAATAGTCATTCTCCGTCTTAATACAACGGAGGGGTATAGTCATTCTCCGTGTTAAAATGCAGGAGAATGGCCATTCTTCATGTTATATGACAGAGAATGGTCATTCTCTGTGTAATATTACGGAGAATGACCATTCTCCTTGTTAAATTGAAGGATTAATTCCATTCTCCGTGTTGACTTGACGGAGGATGGCCATTCCCATGTTAAAATAAAGGGGAACTGCCATTCTCCGTGTTTAAAACCCGAAAAATGGCCATTTTGTATTTAAAATGACGGAGAATGGTCATTCTTCGTGCAAAT
>JANAVB010001597.1:632933-660433 GCA_029216955.1 Iris pallida
CCAAGTCAAACTAGGTCATACCAGTCATCGCAAGTCAAAACAAGTCGAAGAAAGTCAAACGGGGTCAAGAGTTGGCCTACAGTTGACTTTTGGTCAACTAGTCAACTCTGGTCAACTCTAGGTCAAATCTAGGTCAACCCTAGGTCAAACTGGTCAAATATTGACCAACAGTTGACTTTTGGTCAACCGTTCAAGTCTAATAGAATTTGGGACTAAATTGGTTAAAGTGTTGACCTATAGTTGACTTTTGGTCTAAAAAGTCAACCGTGGTCAACCCAGGTCAAGACTAGGTCCATGCGACTATTCCTAATCATTACCAACCCTTACAACCCATATCCGATTCATCTCAACTCCTATTCTTCTCCTTCTCCTCCTATCTATTCTCCTTCTCATTCTCCTTCTCATTCTCCTCCTCATTCTCCTTCTCATTCTCCTCCTCATTCTCCTTCTTCCCTCATTCTCCTTCTCATTCTCCTCCTCATTCTCCTTCTCATTCTCCTTCTCATTCTCCTTCTTCCCTCATTCTCCTTCTCATTCTCCTTCTTCCCTCATTCTCCTTCTCATTCTCCTCTCATTCTCCTTCTTCCCTCATTCTCCTTCTCATTCTCCTCCTCATTCTCCTTCATTCTCCTTCTTCCCTCATCTCCTTCTCATTCTCCTCCTCATTCTCCTTCTCATTCTCCTCCTCATTCTCCTTCTTCCCTCATTCTCCTTCTACTACTACTCTGCTGCTCCTGCTAGGGCTATTGCTGCTACTGTAGCTTATTCTTCATCTTTTCTACTTCTTTCACTGCTTCCTTCCCTCTCTCTATAGATATATAAATACATACACACACACACATGTCTATATGTAAATACATACACATATAAATATATATAGACACACACACACTCTCAAATACATATTCAAACACACTCACACTCACACAAACACACACACACTCTCACTCACACACTACCACCACTACTCTCATGACACCACCACCATTCTCATGACACCAATACCACCACCACCACTCTCTATACACACTCAAACATATAATATATATACACATATAATACATATATACTCATCTCTAAAGGAAAACCCAATTAAATTCTTAAACTAGATTTCTAGGGAAACCTACAAATTCTATGGGCAAAATGTAGAGGGTGGTCTCCTCCTCATTTATGATGAAGGAAATAAATGCAAAAGAGAATTAATGAAGGTTTTAAAAGCATACCTAATTGATCTTCTTGAAGGAGAAGAAACTTCAAAAAGGGGAAATAAATGGAGAGAGAGAGGTTGCTTTGGAGTGAAGCAAAGGAGAGGGGGTGCTCCACACATGGTCGGCCACATTATAGAGGGTTGGAGGCATTTGACAATTTACCAAAATGCCCTCCAAGTTAAAGAAATGAGTGGTTTGAGTTGGGGTCAAAATGGTAACTTGAAAACTCCTAATTTCAAGTTTAAATCTAATTCTAATCCCTAATCCCACTAAAATCAAATGGGATTAGCCAAATATAAATATCTGGGTTTGGTCATGATAAGTTGGTCGGTTCCAGTTGGGTCCCGATCAGAGTCTAAGCTACCCCGGGTCCCCGATACAAGTCGGAATGAGCTGAAATTCGAACCCGACTCAAATAACCCAAAACAATATCATAAATAATAAAATAAATTTCAATAATATTCAAAAGTACAAAATGACAAAAATACCCTGTTCCTAAAAACTGGGGGTGACAAATCTATCCACCTTAAAAAATTTCGTCCTCGAAATTAAAACAAAGCAATCACAGAAAACACACGCAGAAAATAATCCCTCTCGAATACTTCCAAAGAGAAAAAAATTCAGCAAAATAAAAATCTCTTAAGACACAACAACACTTGCAAATAAAAACTGTTACGTGTCCGACACGGACACGAAACCATCACAAAATCTCACCTATCAAAAGCCAAATCAACAATCACCAATGCAAAATATCAAAATAAATCAAAGAGGTCCAATGACCAAAATACCCTTGGGCCAGAAATGATACTGAAAACCTAATCACATGGTTAGGCTCTAGGTCAAACAGTCTCTAAGGTTTCACTAGCAAAACATTAAAATCACAAATCATGGCTTAAAAATTTAAAATGATTAAAATCTCCAAAATCAAAGCATGAATTTAAATGACAATAATTAAATGACTAAAACTATAAAATTTTAAAATCACTCTCAATTATAAACCTGGTGCTACAAGTCTATCCACCTTAAAAATTTTATCCTCAAAAATTAAAACAAAGTAAACACAGAAAAATCATGCAGTTCGACAATCATACGCGTCTGTCCAGAATCATGATACTCAGAATCTCTGTCATGCTAGTGAGCAAGGCTACGATAATCACAGAGTCCTCAACTACGGTACATACCTCTAGTATTATGGTATTTAAAATTTTCGCATTGCCGCATGCTTGGCAACGAAAACCTTAAATTCCTATACCCGAGAAACGACCATAATCTGACTATATGTCCTCACTATGCCTGCTAGCATGACCCTAGAGTATTCTAAAATCTCATAATCGAGGCGACCTAGCCCATACGACTTATCTCAGAAGAATATCACATTACAAGGACAAACTTTTCATTAAACAATCAAGGAACAGATGGAATCAAATTTCAAACAGTTTATAATTAAGGAAGCAAATGCGGAAATGAGATCGAAAGATTGGAACCTGCACTCTGCTCTGCTACTGCCTGAATGGGCTCAACTGTCATGGCGAAAGCTCACCCCTGCTGGCCTCCTGTAGCCTGCCGCACTCTGTTATGGCCTGCCTGTCTGGCTGCACGGGCAGCACATTTCTTCATCTGGTGATCTAGAGCTCCACAGAATAAACAAACTCCTAGCTTCATCCTACAAGCCTCCCGGGTGTGCCCCATCTTCTTGCAGAAAGTACACTGACGGCCTGCCTCTTGCCCTGACCCTGCTGCTGGTCGTCACGTGCTGGTGCCTGATGTACTCTGTCCTGGTCTCTTCGGATTCTACTAGCGTGGCAATCCTTCAGCTGGTGATCGGGCACCCCACAGTATAGGCAAACGCCCAACCTCTTCCTACAAGCCTCTCTAGTGTGCCCTGGCCTCCTGCAGAAAGTGCACCGAGTAGCCTGCCTCTGGCCTGGTCCCTGGTGCTGAACTGGGGTATCCTGAACTGTACCCGGTACAACCCTCTCAAGTGCTGCCATCGCCAGCTGATGGGAGTTCTCCATGCTTTGTCGCAATAGATCTGCCTTGCGCGCGCTGAGTCTGCAATATCCGCTGCAGAAGGGCCATCAACCCCTGAGTATCTGTCGGTAGCGGAGGCCGCGGTGGAAGAATATCAGGAACGACCATGGACGGTCCCGCTGCTGGAGGTAGAAGACCTCCTGGAACCGTCGCTGCTGCTCCCGTCTGAAGGGCAGGGACTGAGGCTACTGCTCCTGTAGTCGGAGGTGGAAGGCCTCCCGGATCTGACCTCTCTGGGGCACTAGGCCTGCTGCTTGAGAACGAGTCACTGTCATCCTGAAGGCGAATTGAACCCAAGAGATCAATATGGCACAAGATAAGATATTATCAAAGGAGGACAATTGAATTCAAATGCAAGAAGAGTTGTCATGGTAATCAAAAGATCAAAATTTTCCTAAAATGTGATTGAGTAACTCCTATCATATCCTAGATCCTATGTCCTAGTCGCAGGCTCGTAATTAGCACTTTAAGTCGAGCACCATTACGAGATCGCACTAATTGTGATACTGACCTGCATGGGCTACCACAAAAACGTATCACGATCCGCACCCTGATTAGGGGCACAAGAAGTGGGTACGTCCAGCCTACGCGCCGCAGCACGCGGTAGAACGCTGTCTAGGTCATCTAGAAATACTACAACTAAACAGGTAAAGGTACCTGTACAGTTATACACTCCGAATGGAGGTGACATAGCAATACAGTCTCAATCACAAATATAAAACTAAGGTAGATAGCATGGAAAGGAAATATGATAGATAAGCAGGAAATAAGTTCGAGATCCACACAAGTCCAAGACTAAACATAACATCACAAATAATATAGTACTACATTCTAAAATCCAAAGCTGGATTGCAGTCCAGTCAAGCCTAACAAGTGCTAACTACTCAGGGAGTATAAAATCTAGTGGCCAATCTATCAGGCCACTGCCGTGGCCTGAGTCTCCATCTATCTCAGAAACATCTGTAAAATTTATCAACGGTATCCTGTCAGAAAATGAGCAAGTACAACCACCAACAGCAGTTCCATATGAATTGACAAATACTATAAGACAGTATAATGAAATACAAGATAAAGATATAGGCGACTTGGGAACCATTCGAAAGCCGAGTACAACCCTTAAACTAAACAAGGACCGGGGTTGTAACCCTTCCTTCGAACAGAACTTAGTCTCAAATCATAATACAGTATAAAAGCAGGTAGAGCATGTAAGTAAATAAAATCATAGTATGGTGAGAAGTACAGAAAGTAAAGCTGAACTGGATATAAGATGCGACAATAATGTAAAATGTGATTTAATTTATTAGAGTGATATGTGATTGGCTAGGGAGTCATGATGGGGTTATCCACTTGGCCCGACAATCATATGAAATCTGAAAGGGTCATGCCGGCCAACCTGGATAACCCGACAGGGGGTATCTGCTACACCCTACCTGAGGCGAGGGTGGCGGTAGCAAAATAGGGACATGGGGCTTTGATCACATAACCCCTAATAATTCCCCCATCCCCGAATAGTATCACGGATTCGGACATGGCACGTCATGACATGGATTCAAAAGCAGGTGATCAGCCCACTCCCAAATCAATCTATATAGTACATGAAACATGGATATCACACACCAATATACCAAGGAAAATCGGGAATAACATCTCATGACAGGATCTGACGTATACTAGTCCGTGAACTATCGTGTCGAGAATCAAGTAAGACACTACAACTGAATCGGATATAGTAGATATCAAGACAATAAAAACTATCAGTGAATGTACTCGCCTGTGGTCCTGAGCTGATAAGGTGAACAGACGCTCAGAGTAATCACAGACCTAAAGATAAGATACTAAAGTCAAACATGGTTTAATAATGAAAGAAAAGCTAATCTAATCATGATATGCAAGTCTAAGTCAAAACTAGGTCAAACTAAGTCACACCAAGCTAAACTAGGTCACACTAGGACAACCAAGGTCAAACAAGGTCAGAAAGTCAATCCAAGTCAAACTAGGTCATACCAGTCATCGCAAGTCAAAATAAGTCGAAGAAAGTCAAACGGGGTCAAGCGTTGGCCTACAGTTGACTTTTGGTCAACTGGTCAACTCTGGTCAACTCTAGGTCAAATCTAGGTCAACCCTAGGTCAAACTGGTCAAATGTTGACCAACAGTTGACTTTTGGTCAACCGTTCAATTCTAATGGAATTTGGAACTAAATTGGTTAAAGTGTTGACCCATAGTTGACTTTTGGTCTAAAAAGTCAACCGTGGTCAACCAAGGTCAAGACTAGGTCCAGGCGACTATTCCTAATCATTACCAACCCTTACAACCCATATCCGATTCATCTCAACTCCTATTCTTTTCCTTCTCCTTATTCCTATTCTCCTTCTCATTCTCCTTCTCATTCTCCTCCTCATTCTCCTTCTCATTCTCCTCCTCATTCTCCTTCTCATTCTCTCTCCTCATTCTCTTTCTTCCCTCATTCTCCTTCTCATTCTCCTTCTCATTCTCCTCCTCATTCTCTTTCTCATTCTCCTCCTCATTCTCCTTCTTCCCTCATTCTCCTTCCCATTCTTCTCCTCATTCTCCTCCTCATTCTCCTTCTCATTCTCATTCTCCTTCTCATTCTCCTTCTTATTTCCTTCTTCTCCTCATTCTCCTTCTCATTCTCCTCCTCATTCTCCTTCTCATTCTCCTCCTTATTCTCCTTCTTCCCTCATTCTCTTTCTCATTTTCCTCCTCATTCTCCTTCTCATTCTCCTCCTCATTCTCCTTCTTCCCTCATTCTCCTTCTACTACTGCTGCTCTTCTGCTAGTGCTATTGCTGCTACTGTGGCTTATTCTCTTCATCTTCTTCTACTTCTTTCACTACTTCCTTCCTCTACTCTACTACTCCTTCCTCTCTCTATATATAAATACATACACACACACACATGTCTATATGTAAATACATACACTATAAATATATATATAGACACACACACTCTCAAATACATATTCAAACACACTCACACAAACACACACACTCTCACTCACACACTACCACCACCACTCTCATGACACCACCATTGTCATGACACCAATACCACCACCACCACTCTCTACACACTCAAATACATATAAAATATATACACATATATATACATATATACTCCTCTTTAAAGGAAAACCCCCAATTAAATTCTTAAACTAGATTTCTAGGGAAACCTATAAATTCTATGGACAAAATGTAGAGGGTGGTCTCCCTCCTCATTTATGGTGAAGGAAATAAATACAAAAGAGAATTAATGAAGGTTTTAAAAGCATACCTAATTGATCTTCTTGAAGGAGAAGAAACTTCAAAAAGGAAATAAATGGAGAGAAAGGTTGCTTTGGAGTGAAGCAAAGGAGAGGGGGTGCTCCACACATGGCCGGCCACATTATAGAGGGTTGGGGCATTTGGCAATTTACCAAAATGCCCTCCAAGTCAAAGAAATGAGTGGTTTGAGTTGGGGTCAAAATGGTAACTTGAAAACTCCTAATTTCAAGTTCTAAATCTAATTCTAATCCCTAATCCCACTAAAATCAAATGGGATTAGTCAAATATAAATATCTGGATTTGGTCATGATAAGTTGGTCGGTTCCAGTTGGGTCCCGATCAGAGTCTAAGCTACCCCGGGTCCCCGATACAAGTCGGAATGAGCTGAAATTCGAACCCGACTCAAATAACCCCAAAATATCATAAATAATAAAATAAATTTCAAAAATATTCAAAAGTACAAAATGACAAAAATACCCTGTTCCTAAAAACTGGGGGTGACAAATCATGATATGATGCTTCAATTAAGATTCTGCAGATTTTTCGTCACTTTGAACCTCCAGTTTGGATACTTTTGATTTGCCATTAGAATATTTTCTTGTGGGCTCCACAATCGATGGAATTCTCAGTAAAGATTATAATTTTTTTCCATCTCTAGAATTAAAGATCGGCATGGATCTGGAATTAGCAAAAAAAATTTTCGGTACGAACTTAGGAATTTTCTAACGGTTGATGGTTACATGTGCTTTTCCTAGCACAATTATGTTCTTTCTGGTACATGAATTTTACTTGTTTTCATTCATATTAACAAAAATTATTTTTTATTGCTTTTGGGTTGTACGATGGATTTTATGGGTTAGACGAGATTGGATGAAGTATTGGTTGTAGTTTTTCTTTAATTTTTAATTAATTGCTTTACTACCCACTAGTATTTTTTTTTTAAAATGGTTTAAAGAAAATCCGTTCCTTTGAGTTACTATGTTTTCGATCAATACTGACCCTTTGAATTTGGAATATTATTGTTTATGGTGGTAGAATTGATCTTTGTTATCAGGTGATCTGTTTTCATATATTCTTTTTGAAGAAATTATATACGATGAAAGAACATTTATGGTTAGATATCTTATGTGCATCAATATATCAAAGTAATTTAATTTATATTTAAAGTCATGCAAAGAAATTAACATGTTTATGATTAAATTGATATCTTTTGGCATAATTACATGATTCAATCAATGAAAACTGTTAGATTATTTTATTTTGTCTTTAGTAGATCAATTTTGGTATAATCTTTATAGATTATTTGATGTAATCTGTTAATGGATATATTTGGTCTTCTATATATTATTCTATTTAAAGTAATTCTTATGCATTATTTGATATTATCTTTGGATGCATCCTCCGTAGATTATTTCATGAATTTTGTTATAGTGATAATGTCCAATTTTGTCAAATTGAAATTCATGATTATGCTTTTGATTACTTTATTGAGTAATAATCTTATAAATATGCATGTACATAAGGTTTTTTTGGACATGATTCAATTTTGTAAAATTTAGTCAACATTCAATTTTTGGTACCTTTTATGACTAGCAATAGTTGTCCAATATTCTAAGTAGACTCATTGAAACAAGATGTCGCCAAAGTGACCTCTCTTGCGTAGATAGTCTACGAGGGATGTCAGATGTTTATGTGTGTATATTCATACAGGTATTAGCCGGCCCAAAGAAAGGTTAATACTTGGCCGAATTGCACACATACTTGTGGTGATAAATGTGTGACAATTATACGGTTTACATGTGAATAATAATCTGATCCAAAGATAGGCTTATATTTGACATGCTTATTGTCAACGTTTGATCACTACACCAAGAGTACCACTTGCAGTTAATATCACTGTCCAAAGACTTGATATTAATGATGTACTAGGTATCTTGAGATGGGGTTCACCATTACTTGAATTTGTTTGACTACATTTTATCCTTTGGTTATTAATTAGAGCATATTTGTTTATTTATTTTTTTGTTCTCTTTTCAGCTAGTGTTGCTTCAATATCTGCTAATCTGAACTCAATTCCAATGCTTAACGGGACAAACTTAAAGGACTGAAAGAGAACTTTTATATTGTTCTCGGCTGCATGGATCTAGACCTTGCACTTAGGATTGAGTGTCCCACTACTCCTAAGGATGACAGTTCATCTGGTGACAGAGCGAACTTCGAGAAGTGGGAACGCTCAAACCGCACGAGTCTAATGATCATAAAGTGCGGTATTCCAGAGGCATTCAGGGGTGCAGTAGCTGATGAGGTTACCAATGCCAAACAATTCCTTACTGAAATCGAGAAGCGATTACAAAGAATGATAAGGCAGAAACAAGCACACTTTTGCTGCGCTTGATTACCATGAAGTATAAAGGCAAATGTAATATAAGGGAGTACATCATGGAGATGTCTCATATTGCTTCAAAACTTAAGGCACTTAAGTTCGACTTGTCGGATGACTTGCTCGTTTATTTGGTATTGCTCTCACTTCTACACAGTACAATCAGTTCAAGGTCAGTTACAACTGTCAAAAGGAAAAATGACTCTAAATGAGCTCATTTCGTACTGTATACAAGAAGAAGAGAGATTGAAGCAAGATAAAATTGAAAGTGCTAATTTGGCTACCACCCCTAAAGACAAGTATAAGGGTACTAAGCGAAAGAATACAGAAGCTACTAAGGTTTAGTGCAAAAGAAACAACAAACTGAGGCTAATGGTTATTTCTTTTGTGGTAAGCCGGGACACGTAAAGAAGGAATGTACAAAGTACCATGCATGGCGTATAAAGAAAGGTACATTTCTTAATTTGGTATGATGTTAATTTAGCTTCAGTATCAAGAAACACATGGTAATTAGATTTTGGTGCAACTACTCACATCAGTGTTTCTATGCAGGGTTGCCAGATCTACCGAAAGCCAATTGATGGTGAAAGACACATCTATGTGGGAGATGGCAAGTCAGTAGAAGTGGACGCAATAGGACAAATTTTATATTAGTTATTATTGGATTTGATAGACAATTTTATCTAAAGCTTTTATTGTACCGTCTTTTAGACGAAATTTAGTTTCAGTTTTCTTGTTTGACAATCTTATTTATCATTGTTCATTTGGGAACAATAAAGTTTGATCTATCTTTAAATTCAAAATAATGTTGGTATTATTTTTATTTTTTTAAATGTTCGTGACATGCTATTATCACTTGAAACTATTGCGTCCTATAAAGAAACCTTGCATATGGAACCACGTGGTATTAAACACAAAATAAAAATTTTTTTAGACGAGAAGTGTAATATTTTTTTTGAGGATGTTGAGTTTGGGGGAGAAATAAAGTCAATGACATTGTCTTTGAGGAGGAATCGATTGTGATTTCTACTATCACTTTTGAGGATGTGCAAGATTCTGCAGCTGTCATTGATCAAGAAGTGAATTCAGAGCCTCAATAAGACAATATCGAATTACCTCTATAAGTCGATGTTGAGCTACCTCAACAAGACAACATAAAGGCACCCCCCATTCAAGATAAGGTAATTGTTTCTGAGGAACAAACTCAACAACCTCAAAAGAAGAGGAAGGATTGTTTTTTAAAGAGACTTTCTCTTCGTTTCTTTGAAAGACTCTTTTAAACCAATCATAGTACTTGTTGTACATTTAATATTGAGTTACATCAAATGATGTCAAAACGGTATTTCTCAATGGTAACATTGACAAATAATTTATATGGTGCAACAGAAAACTTGTGTCAAAAGACCCAAAGAATATGGTTCACAAACTGACAGAATCTATTTATAGACTCAAGCAGGCTTCTCGTCAAAGATACTTTGAGTTTTAGCAAGTGACCATCTCGTTTGGTTTTGAGATGAACACTGTTGAAGATTGTGTGTATCACAAGTTCAGTGGGAGTAGAAATAATTTTTGGTTTTGTATATTGATTGAAGTATTCAATGCAAACCAGGTGACACCTCTCGTTAAAGGAGACAAATTCGGTCTCAAACAAGTGCCCTAAGGTTAGCTTTAAAATTAAGAAAATACAATAAATTTTTCCTTCATGATCAGTTGTAGGGAGTCTAATGTATGCTCAATATGTACGCGTCAGGATATTGCGTACATATTAGGATGTTAGACAGATATTTAAACAAATATGGATGGATCATTGGATAGCAGCCAAACTACTTAAGTAATTAATAGAGAACAAGAAATTATATGCTCTTTGTAGGAGATCAAATAATTCTGGAGATCATAAGGTATTCCGACTCCGATTTTGTTGGATGCCAACACAGCAAGAGATCCACATCAGGTTATGCTGACTAATGGAGGTATATTTTGGATGAGTGTCAAACATCACTCATAATTTCTTCCACCATGAAAGCAAGGTTTATAACATGCTGTGGGGTATCTATTCAGGGAATATGGTTGTAAAATTGTCACAAGGCTGCGTCTACTACGGTGTTGAAAGACCACATGAAATTATGGTTGTGACAATAAATCAGCAGTACTGTATTCCAATAACAACAAAACTTGTATAAGTCAAAGGATATTGACATAAAGTTTCTAGTTGTGAAGGAAAGAATTCAGAATGGTTATAGTGTCCATATAGCAATTAGGACAAACTCTATGTTATTAGCGGATCCTCTCACAAAAGCATTATCACCCAGGGACTTTCATGAGCATATTGCTCATATGGGTGTTAATTAAGAATATGGCAATATAGTGGAGTTTGTATTTTATGTATTTGGGTGCTATTTGGTTTTGGACACATTTGTATTAAATATTTTGGATATTTATCTGATCAGATATATGGAAATTCAGTTCATTCTGTTTTCAATATGTTAAAGTATTGATCTCACTAAAGTTAAGGAGGACCAGTTGGAAATAGACATGTATTGATCACATTGTGTGTAATTTCCATGCTACGCATCCATGATTGATCTATGTCGTTTAGCTATATTGGTATATGTGACCATTGATGGTTTAGTTACGCTATATGTGACGAAGGCCGCTTTGATCCTATGTTGATATGGTTAATGGACGAGATTGTCCGGATATACCCTAAGGATTAAGATAGCAATTTATGAGCTCACTAAGGTTAACACAATTATAAGGTTACATATGTGGCCCAATAGGAGATTGTTAGAATTATTCAATAATTAAGGGTCCACACATGTAAAATTAATTGTGTTTGGGCTATCTAAATAATTAAGCCAAATTAAGTGGTCTACTTGAAAATTGCTTAAGGGTATAATTGTCATGGAATTAATGTGTAGATACCGGAGATAGTTCTAATTTGATGAGGGGCCAAATTAGAAATATCACAACACACTCACACAAACACACACACACACACACACACACACACACACACACACACACACACACACACACACACACACATATGTGTGTGTGTGTGTGTGTGTGTGTGTGGTGTATTCATTAGGGTTATGGTCCCCAACTTATACGGCCACCAAAAGAGAGGTTTTCTCTTCTGCATCTCCATCAACAGAAAGAGAGGGACAAAGGATTCAGATTCTTCTTTGTCATTAAGGGTTGTAGCAAGTTGAAAGATCGAACGCAATAAAGAGACGTTCGCTTCATGATCCATCAAGTCTAGCAATGGATTCAGGTACGCTTCCGCAATTTAATTTATATTCTTCATCTCATGAATCGACAGGGCACAATAAAAATCTGACAGGGTCCACTGCCCCACCAGTTTCTGTGAGTTTTTTAGATTTTTTTTTAAAAGTTAAGTCATGTACTCTTGCCTACCCCCACAACACCAAGAACAAGGGGGCAACAGCCAGCAGGTCCCAAGTCCCCCAAGAGTCCAAGACTCCCAACGCAGTCGTGCTCCTAACTTCTTCTTCTCCCAAAAAAGAGGGCGACGCCGGCAGGGGCAGAGGTGGCCGGCGACGATCAGGTTAGTTTCTACTTCTCTCTCTCTCTCTCTCTCATCCATCTCCTCTCTAATTTGGAAATCATGTGAATCAAAACTCATCAAGATCAAGGTTCACTACAAGAAAAATGCTATTTGTTGACGGTTTTTTTATTGACGGTCAGTAATCCCCGTCAACTATTCCGTTTTATTTGACGGATAAGGCCTTGTGTCAACTAAACCCCTTTTTTGTGTTAACTATACAATATTGTACCACTTTAGTTGACGAGTTTGGGGAAACAATCACGTAATCCACCACGTTTAGTTGACGGATAGTTTAAAGCCGTCAACTAAAGTGGGGAAGGATTCCCGTGACTATCTCATATGCCATTATCGTAATTTTTTTCAAATTTTTTGGCTTAGTGATGGTTTCCACCAAATATTATATGTGGAGAAAACCTAAATCTTACCGATCATAACCCCGCTCCTCTTCGAATTTTTTTTCCTTCACTCAGAAAGTCCCCTCTTCTCCCTCTCCTCTTAAAATCCAAATTCATTCCCACCTCTCAAAAACCCTTATCTCCCCCGCCTCTTCCTAAAATCCTTTGTCCTCCTTCTGTCTCCTCCCACCCCTGCCACAAAACCTTAACCCTAGCCGAGCTCCATCCTCGTCCTGTCCTTCTTCCTCCTCTCCAGAGAACGTAAGCCCTTCTCCCTTCTTTTTTACTCTTTCTCCGTCGCTCTTTTCTTTTTCGAGTTTTGACCTGAACGACAGATCAAGCTTGATTCTTCCTCACTCCTATGACGCAATCTGAGGTTTTTGTCGTTGGAAGAGGTTAGCCCCTATGCCACCGTCGCTAGGAGCTCGGCAATCAGACTCGATTTTGCTCGAAATAGGGGTTTCGCTGATTTTTTTTGGTTTGGATCAGATTCGGCGGAGGAGGATTTGTACAACGAGCTCTGGCACGCATGCGCCGGGCCTCTGGTGACGGTCTTGAAAGTCGGGGAACTCGTCTTCTACTTCCCGCAGGGGCACATAAAGTAGGTGCAAAGTCGTCGAATTAAGTCTTTTCCATGAGAAATTTGGTCAAAGTTGGTCGATGGAGAAAGGAGGCTGGAAACATAAATGTTGGGACTTTGAGGCATGTTTTATGCAAGGCCACAATGGGTTGATGGAGAAAAGGTGAGTACTTTACGTTTTCACAGATTTGATGATGCTGTGGTCTTCCCTATTTTAATTATAAAGTTTATTTTCTTAGGCTCCATTGATCTAGGAAGGCACCATGGCCTATGCAGTGGATTTATGTCAATTCTATTTGTCATCTTAAATTTGGATGGGTATTTTTTGTTAGTCAAGAGAATCTATTAATCAAAACGTTGTCCCTAATATTTATCGTAGTCAATTTATTCATTTAGGAGAAATTCTAGCATTCAAAGTAAGCATCAGATTGTTATTTCTAAGAACGATCTTGGCCTATACTTTTCTTCTGGCACTTGGGGAGCTTCCATTCTCCAACTCATCTTGTCCTGATTTTCTCGAGTCCAGTGCTTAATTGACCGTCTAATGTGAGTTTAATCTTCATTTAATTGGGATTAGAATGGATAGATCGAGGCATATTGTTTCCATTACTGTGTAACTATATCTTTGTCTTACATTTTTGATGCTTTCCATTCCTACGTACAAAGTTCAAGTATGAGCGACATAAAACTAGATAGTTACCTAACAATGACATTGGGTTTTCTTTGCTAAGCCAACTTGGTCAGTGCACATAGAAAAATATTATTTACTAGTAGGGCCGAACCAAAGTTTTTGGGTACCATGGACAAAAATATATCCCTCCTAAAAAAACATAGAAAACTTAAATTTCTTAAGAAAAAAACAAGCAAAATGGTGCCCCACCTAAAAAATAAATACATAAAAAAAGACTAAAATTTTCTTAAGGGAAAAAATGCAAACAGTATGCCTTGATAATATACTTAGTTATATATTAGAATTCTCTACGTGCCTTTTGTTATTTGAATCAGGACATGAGTTGGAACCCTCCAACACAAGAATTGGTTACGAAGGACTTGCATGGGGTTGAGTGGCAGTTCCATCACTTATGTCGTGGTAATTACCTGCTATTACTATGTTGCCACAATATTTTTTTACTATTTAAGTGCTATATTTTTCCGGATTTGAATGTTCTACCCAGTCAAATGGTTTGCCATTTTCAAGGTTCAAAACTCTAGTTGCTTACATTTTTATTCAAGTTTGATTTAATCTAACTGTGTAATAAATTTGCAAATTGGCACTTTGGTTACATGGCTAAGAGGGCTTGTGCTATGTTTAGAAATGGGAGGAAAGATTGTTTTGTCATTTTTGTGGAGCTTTTTGGACTTAGAGGTGTGCTCCATATAGTAGTGCATTTAAATAGGTGAAGTCTTGGGTGATCATGATAATGATTGTGGCAGAATCCCTAATTTTTAGGCAGTATATCCTTCCAAATGTGGCTTATTGACTGCCAATATTTTCACACTAATATTTATTGTACTCTTTTTTTGTCTCCATAAGTTTCTAAATTGACCTTTATTTTGCGGTTAGTGGATTATCATGTGTCTTTGCTTTACTATTATTGCAGCTAAAATATTGTATTGCGCGAGTAAGGTAGAAATGTTCTTAGTCTGACTGGTATACTTGTCCCCACCAACACAGGTATATTGCTATTCCAGCCCATAATTTATCCAACATTACATTAATCAATGTTTAAATTAACACTTGATGATTTTTTATTCAAAAAATAATAAAGTTATAGTGTTAATGATCTAGTTGTATAGTATATTAGGATCGATATAACATTACCAACATAACCAAATATTGGACTGACATAAAACTGTTATATTGCCAAAGTATCAGTGGGCCTCACTAATTTTAGGGTATTATATTCAAATTTATTGGTATTGTTGCACAAAATAAACTAGCATAACAAGAACTATCGGTATTGTTTCACAAAGAAACTGGGATAAAAGCTGGTACAAACCAGTTTACTGGCTGGAGTAAAAACCATGTGTTATAATTACTATCTGGAAAACAAAGCATCTGGAACTATTAAAAAAATCAATTTTCTTTTTCCTTTTCTCCACCATATTGAGTACTTTGATATGTGACAACAGTCTTAGTAAGTTGCAAGAAAATGACTTTTAACACGCTTGTTCTCTTTATTTTTGTTCAATTTTTATCCTAAGTTTAGATGGATAATGAATGGCTATAATAAGATATTATAATTAACAATATGCCTGTACTTCTATGTCAAACTGATACTTCAATTCTACTTTCTGCTATAGAAATATTTACTAAATCAGATATCAAATTTGATAGATAAAATTACTGGTTAATTGGCTAATATCACTGTACAAAAGTACTATTCAATACTAGTTGATGGTAACTTGGAAATAATTTAAGTTGGATTCCTTTTATTTTTCTTGTTTGTAAAGAAAAATTCTTTCCTTGCATAACCAAATATCCTAGCAATCCTTTATTTATACAACACATCTTTTGATACCTTTTGAGAAAATGAAAATGATGCATCATGCGATGCACTTCTTTATCCACGTAAGTTCTACTTTTCAGTTTTATTCAACTATTTTCTTATAATGTTTTCTTTAGTACCTTGGATTCTAGAGTTCTGTAGAGTAATTTCAAACCCAACACTTATATTAGCTACCTCAACAAGTCCAGTGAGACGTAGTTTTCTTCATTGATTCCTTGTGAATTCAAACTTAATATTGACTTCTTCCAGTGGCCAAATCATTTTATGAAGCTCTTGATAACATGTATCCTTATGGAGCCACTATCATAGATCAACACGTTTGCATCGCACGCTGGGGATAAAATGAAGAAGCTTCTAATTTCTGGGATAGGCCTTCATTGAGTCTTGACAATGATCATGAACCCATGGTATGCATCTTCGTTCTTATTATTGTTAATGTTAGGTTAATGCAAGAGGATGCAGTAAAATAAACTCTTGTTACAAGTATCTAATATTAGGCTTGTGGAGGAAACCTCAATATTACCCCATGTTAGAGATATACATACTAGATACCACTTTAGACATCCATTTTCTTCTGTTCATAGTATTGTTTGTGGCACCTCAAACTTGGAAAGTAATGTCACCGCCAGTTTCATAGAGGCAGGTCACAAAGTTCGTAATTGGAAGAGTAAAGGCCAACTATGTGGTCTGACAAGAATGAAAACATTTGGGAAATTGATCCAATTGAAAATCAAAATGACAGTTTGAGAAATTCATCTCCATTGATCATATTCTATAATATTTAAATTCTAAAGAAATTCCAAATACTTTGGAATTTTTTTTTGCATATTCATCCAGGACTTACAGATTCAACTACTTCTAAATGAAAAGATGATAGCAAATGGTCAAGAAATTTTCAAGTGCTCAGGATGCCCACACCTATAAAAAATATTGGTTTATCATGGTTTGAGATACCAGCTTGTTCCCCACCTTGAAGCATTTATTTTCTCGTGTTGTTCATTGTTCATTTTTTGATATGATATAGAAATTGTAGTTATAGTAATAGTAAGGAAGACCTGGAAGCAAATCTGATTGGTATTACTTGATATCAATTGTTTTTCACCTTCAAGCCACTACTAGTAGATATTAGCTCTGATACTTTGATAGTAACTATACCAAGTAGATATTAGCTATGATACTTGTACTTCACTAAACTTTGAAACTAATATTGT
Source organism: Iris pallida (assembly GCA_029216955.1). Lineage (NCBI taxonomy): Eukaryota > Viridiplantae > Streptophyta > Magnoliopsida > Asparagales > Iridaceae > Iris > Iris pallida. The sequence goes on from JANAVB010001597.1 coordinate 650,098, forward strand.
TTTTTAATTGGACACAAGGATTCGACGAATGATGGTTTGCGAAGCTGCGGGCTTCAGTTTTGGGTATCTTGTATTTTGAAGCTACGGGCTTCGATTTCGGGCATCTTATGTTTGTGAAGCTGCAGACTTCGATTAATGGTATTTTGTTGTATTTTAGCACTTTAGTCTTTGGTGATGGGGTTGTATCACGTATCGAATGTGGTTCTATGAACAAGTTTTTTGTTTGTTGATGTACTGTGTTATAAGTTATTTGATGTTTATGCGAGTTTCTGAATTTATATTATGTGTTTCTGTAATTTATATTATGCGTGTATCTGGTGACGTAAATGGGAACCAGCGGGAATCGGCAACGTAAATGAGAATTGATAAACATTGTCTCTTGATGGCTAAAAAACGTTAACAAAAATAACTTATGTTGATGGTCATTAATCGTCAGCTAGGCCACAGTCAGAAAAAGTATGCACCTATATTGACGGTCAAAAAATTAGGTTTAGTTGATAGCTAAAACCCATCAACTAAAGTCACTCCGGCAACCGTCAACTAAAGTAGGGACTTTTGCTGACACTGGCCTAGTTGACAGAAGGGAAACCGTCAACTAAACCCTTTGGTGATAGGGAAAAACCGTCACCAAAAGTCATTTTTCTGGTAGTGATTTAATTATTTGTCTTGGTTTGTTTGGAATTTTAGATTTTATAAATTGATTATTTGTGTATTGTGTTGTCATTCGACAAGGGACCAGGGTTGAAATTTATCACTAGATTTAGGGTTTAGGTATATGACACTTAGATTTTGAACTTTTTTAATTTTAATGATTAGGTATGACACACTTGATAAATTTGTTGTGAAACTAAAAAGATTCGAGCTACCTTATTCTCTTAATCAAGAAAGTAGGATTGCATTGATGAAGATGAAAGACCACAGTTGTCTAGACATAGACGTATTGAAATTAATTCAAAAACTCTTCCATCGGATCCGGCTTTTCGACAACAAATTTCAGAATAGCATCCTAATCAACACGAGCAAATTCGTAGAGTGTAACACCCACTTTTCCAAAATAAGGGTAAATTTGAGATTTTGTATTTTAAATCATTAAAGTATTTGATTTTAGTCATGATATGATTTTTGGTGATTTTTAGTTATTTTAAAACTATTTAATTGAGTGAAATGTGAATTGGTGTTTTGCTAGTGTAACATTAGTCATACATGACCTAGAAGACTAATCATGACCAATGAGACCTAATCATGTGTTTAGGATTTTAATTTTCTACTTTTAAGCCTAGGGGTATTTTAGTCATTTTGACACTTTTGTGAATTGGTGAATTATATTAATTAAATATGTGTTAGTTAAATTGTTGAGTCTTGACCTAGAAGTTAGCCTAATCTACCTTGTTAATCATGACCCTTGAGACTAAGTTAGAGGGTTTCATTAAAGTAATTACATTAGTGAATATCTAGATATTTGTTAAAAGATATTTTAGGCTAAAGGTTAAAGGATGCTACTTTAATTGTGAGCCCTTAGATTAGCTAGAAATTGTTGGAGAAACCTTAGCCCCTCATCCTAAACCCTAACCCTAACTTAATGGCAGCCAACACACATCCCCACCCCCTATAAATGCATCCCATTAATCATTTGCATCATTTTTTAATTCATTCTATTTGCCTCTTTTGTGTTCTTCCCTAAACTTCTCCCCAAATATCCAATCAACTCCAAATTGAACCATACTTCTTACATTGGGATCCCCTACCATTGAAGGTGCTAAGGGGAGCTAGCTAGCAAGGTTGCACAAGCTTTGGGCATCATCTTTTGAAGAAGAACACCCCCCTTTTCTTGGTTTTTATTGAGTTTTCACTCAATAGGTAAAATGCCTCAAAACCTATTAATATTGTGATTTCTCTTCATGAATGCATGCATATAGGTACCAGGGATCTATAGGCTAAGTTTGGTAGAAATTAGATTGTGATTGGTGTGTGATTGCTAGATTAGGCTTGGTTAGGCCTAGTGAGACTTGTTAGACTTGTTTGGGCTAGGACTTGACCTAGTTTGACTAGTGTGGTTGACTAGAGTTGGCCAAGTGTCGACTTTAGCCTAGTTTGACCTAGACAGCATGCAGATGCATTGTACATTTCATATCTCACCCTCTGTATACATCTTGACTTGTGTTGCTCTAACTAGGAGTCAGGTACCTCATCTCGGACAGTACATTTACTTCAGACATTCAGATACGAGGCGAGTACATTCTCTGATCGTTTCATACTTGTCACGATTTATATTCTCGCTCTAGATTACTTTTACTTGATGCTGTCACGTTATCATCACGGATTAGTACTATACGGATCTCTTCTTGGGATGTTATCCCCCTTAGCGGGAGCATCGGATACTTTATGACATGTGTTTCATGTACATCATGTATTCCTCGCTTCGGCGTTATTCATGTACACTCATGTTCTCTCATGTTCTTACATGTACGTTCATGTACTCTCATGTTCTTCCATGTACGCTCATGTTTCCTCATGTGTTTCCTGTATAACCAAAACATCATGTACGTAACGTAACGGGACTAGATCCTTGTGTACTGATTGTGGGTAGGGGTGAGTATAAATGGTCATGTGATTTACCCATCATGTTCACTCTGTTACTTTTCATGTTTTATCATGTACGCATCAGCCTTATTGGCTGATGTCCCACATGTTCACTCATGTACATCATGTTCAACCTAAGCCAATTACATGCCATCTCGTACTCTAAATCACTAGTCACTTACTGTTCTTACTTATCATGTATATATTTCCAGCTATCAAATATCTCTCCTGTTTCATGTACATCGTCTTACAGCATTTCATGTATCTTATTCTATTGCCTGCTTTATATTTCCTGCCATGATATGAACTGCATGAGATGTACTGTACTCGCTCCCGTCCTGACTGGACCTGTTGAAAATTTTACAGAGGATGATGAGGAACCCTGCACCCCCTTACTTGGAGCTTGCCTAGATGACACTCGCGACCTGGACCCCTGGCGAGGTTCAGGCAGCTGCTCAGGATGATACCTTGTATAGAGTAGATAGCTTAGACTATTTCCTTTCATGTTTAGCTTATGTCTTTGTTTCAGAGTTGTATATTGTAGAGATGTCGAGACTTGTATTTAGTTTCTGTTGTACCTCAGTTGAGGATTTCCTTATCTATTTTATCGTACCATTTTCTATCTATAGATTGTGATTGAGTTATACCTCTGTGTTGGCCTCCTTATGGAGAGTATTCATATTATGTTAGTTATAGTTCATGACCTAGAACAGCGTTCTACCGCCGACACTGCGGCGTAGGCTGGACGTACCCACTTCTCGTGCCCTTACTCTAGGGTGCGGGTCGTGACATAGAGCCTATTCACAAAGAGGTCCATGCCAACTTCATGGTCATAATTTCCACAAAGTGAGATTGGAAAAGTAAAGCGTCGATTCAATTTAGATTGGTTTGATGAGTTTGGTAGTTGGTTAGAGTATATCATTCAAATAGATGCTGCTTTTTGCTTATGTTGTTATCTCATGAGAGTTCATGTTGGAGGCTCAAAAAAAGGAACTGTTCTTTCATAACAAGGGGTTTCACTAATTGAAAGAAAAAGGAGATATTAGGCACTCATGCCAAATACAATGAAAACAAAGTTGTTTGGAACAAGTTTGTAAGTTTGATGAACCAAAAGCAACATATTGAAGCTTCTTTGTTTAAGCAGTCGAAACAAAAATGAAAGGATTATTTGTCATACCCCGGTTTCGGAGAACCGATCGTCCTTGCTTGGGCACGATGCCGCGCGGGCCTAGGTTGCGCTCGTACAAGACAATTTCCATAACGGTCGATTACACAGGCTAAGCGACGGGGTCGTTGCACAGAAGTCCCAAGCAGAAGCATTGAATAATAAAGAAAACACAAGCATTCAAACAAAAAAGAAAACTTTTATTGATAACGAGCAGAATTTACAAGGGCACGAGGCCCAGATTACAATCACTCAATCTCACAATCTTCTGAATACATCACCTCTCTCTCAGCTCTCAATACAAGGTTCAAGGCTTGCCACTTTGTGGATACTTCAGAAGGCGATGTCCATACATTATGTCATGTATAGATGAAGACTTCAACACGGCCGCATGACTTGAAACGTCAAGGAACTTCATGTCCTCAGCACGTCCAAGCGAGCTTCGCCTCAAGCGTGCTGATACCTGAACCTACATAAGAAGACTGGTGGAGTATCAGTACACAATCGTACTGGTGAGTGAGCTCCTCATCCACCCACATAAAACCAATATGTTTTTATTTAGTGAGTGCGATCTATACATTTAGTTGTCTTTCTAGTCTTGCCTTAGGATCAATTCAATTGCATGGTCTACTAGCCATATTTATGTCTCTAGACCATCAGCGGACCTTGCACCGATAACTTACTTATCTTTATGACTTTATATTCGTCGCCAAGGTGTTTTCGACGTATTTTGCACAAAACCAACATGTTTTCATTTAGCTAGCGACTATTTTCGACGCATTAGCGACGGAATATCCGTCACCAATGTTCTAGAAAGGTCAAACATTTCCAGAATCGGATCGACGGATCTACCGCCGCTATTCCGACGGATTATCGACGGACAATCCATCGGTAATACGCTATATCACTCACTTTCTGATACTTGATTTGACGAAAAACTGTCGACAAGTCGTCGCTAGTTGTACGAATAAGGCTGACGGAAGTCCGTTGCTAAATCGTCGTCGGCGATAACCTAGCGACGGATAGATTCAGCGACGAGCTGTTTGTCGATGGATTTTTTTGGTCAATATCCGTCAGTGATCCGTCACTAAACTGGTTTAGCGACGGATCGGCGACGGATATTGCCGTCGCTAAATCAGTAAATTTTGGTACTGTTAGACCATTTCTGTGCCAACAATAGTAATGTATTGACTCATGCTGGCCCTTTGGACCATACTTGTTTATACTTGCAACATAATCCAAAATGTGGGACTCAGCGACGTAGCCCAAAATGTGGGAACTCAGTGCTAAACACTAAACAAATATACTATACTTCGTGCCGAAGCAAGTGTCTCTACTATAGCCAGATTTTAGGCTCCATATTTGTGTTGCATAACATGCACACCTTGCTTGACTCATTTGTCTTGCTTACACTTCTTGTGACTCAAACGACACCGTACATGCGGATTACTGCTCAGCACACCAACTCATCTATATGAAAGGTCACTGGCAATTCAAGCAATCTTGGAAGTTTATAGCTTGGTACAGACAAGGTCGTTAGGCGCGAGTAGAGAGCCCCATCGAAAGCTTTGAATCACTTGAGCGTTATAATCCAGCTTAGCTATCTTGCTTTTCTCCTAGGCCGAAATGGTTATGTGGCCCTAGGCTGTAGAATCTAGGATGTGAAACCTTGTGCACAAGTTGTCCATGACCACGCACCTACGAGAACTTCTGGACTCAACGTAAATGCATGGCCTAACCAATAGTACGACTTAAATCTTTGCTTCACTTCCTTCCTCTTAATACTTCCTGGCAGAGCCCGAACCAGGGATTGCATTGGCAACCAACCTACAGTCCCAAGAACTTTCAGTGTTTCCATACCTTTTTGACTCAAATTTAGGAATGACTAATTGATAGCCTTTCAGCATAATTTGCACCAACCGTGTTCCATTTCAGTGCCACGATGGTGCCATAAACCATGTAATACAACTTAATTCATAGGACGGATAAAAGCTATGCCAAGCCTTGCGACTATGGAAACGTGCACGTACTCAACTTGAACAATCGTATTCTTTTAGTGCCTTAACCTGTGCCCTAAATCGTATGGCCCGTATTGAAATCATGGGGACGCACATGCTATAATAAGCAATGTGACTATGGCAACATCTAGATTATGACTACAAGTCGATAATTTATGTGCCAGTATAAATGTGATCTACTTTTGTCCAAGTCATCTCTTCTTTATCCAAGCCGTTGGATTGAAGGACCAAGTGCCAACTTTGAAAGCTATCGTGGAGTGATATATAGGCAACAATTTAACCATTCCATGTTTTATACACCTTTGACTCAAGCGGGATTACATTCTTTAGCTATATGGGTTCGTCTCTTTTATTAGCATACCAACTCAGTGGAATTGAAAACATTCATTTATTAGTGTGAAGGTCAAGCTGAGGCAAGTTCACCGAAGCCATCCACTTGAGCGAGGAGTTGCCTCGATCGAGCAAAATTTCGAGCAAGTCATTGCATGGCTAAGTCCAAACGTCGCTGCATTTTGATTCCTCCGGTTGACGTGAGCGGGACAAGACATTACATAATACACCACTCAAAACAAGTTTCATCCTGAAAAGTTAATGAGTGCACACTCATCAACTTATTACTTATTTCTCAACTCGAACTTGTCTGGCGTACATCAAAGATCTCTCGAACACACTCCCTATACGTTTCATCCATCAAAGTCGCGCTCCGCGCCTTAGCCAATTTTATCTATAAACTATATCATAAAATAATCACCAAGTCCTATCTTTATCCATACTGTGCCTCGTGCTGCTATTCTTAAACACATGGTATCTATAACTCGCAGCACACACAAGCAACTTAGTTCTAGGGCAAACTTATACGAGCGTTGTTCCTTGTTTTATTTCGAATCTAACATAACCCAATCGATCATTCGCTATATTCTAGTCGAAACCCAGTATTACCCCTCCTTAACCAATCTTCGAAACATGACTTGCATCAATGCCTTAATCAATATTCACACGTATCCATATTCAAGTATTTTGCCTATCGATTTTACTATCTTTCGAATTCATTAATTTTGACTCACTACAATTAATACACAATAGTTCTTTCGATCACTCTCTTATGACATCAACATAATCATCCCGAGTATCCAGCCTAAGCAAATTTGACTTGTTTACCTCAGACCCGATCAATCAACATTCAAGTTTATTTCAAATCCAACGATCGTACTACCATCAATATTTTCTTTGAAATACATGATTTCAAAATCCTTGATACCTTTTCGTTCCTTTAGTTTTACTTGAATTCAATGTATCACTTAGTTGGATTGTACACATATTTAAGGCGTCCCCAAAATATATGCATTTCAGCCAAACTTTGTGATAGGGAATCCAATTACACATATTTGATTTATCCTATCAATCCTAAAATCAATCGTACCGATGCTACCTCTCTAAACATGGACGTCTGCCTAACCGCTATGCCATATCTCCAGGATAAAGTCAACGCTAGTATTGGAATCACCATTCCCAAACAATAATATTAACACTGACCCCCAATCCTAAGGCCAAACCACATTTGATAGTACGAGATTTTCTACCCAAGCTCGTATCACTCCGATTTCTAAACATCGAGCATAAATTCTCCTATTCGTACTTACAACACTTAGTCCAAGGGGTCTGAATCGTTTAACAAAGCCATTCCTATATTGCTCATGATCATCCTCGATCACACCCTATAGTTTATCAACACAAATCGTATAATCTCAAAAATCATAATCCTCAACTCGTTTGATAGACCTACCAATCCTGTAATGCCCTAGTCCCAATATACGTAGGACTAGGCATATAAAATATGCCAGCTGCGTACATACGAAGAATACTCCAATATATGGAATCCTCGTACATATACATAAGCTGTAATAAATATAAATCATGGGCCAAATAACAGAATAACTACATCTCATCCACAGAACATAAGAGATCACAGAAGTCCATATAGAATAAATAAACAAGTCAAAGATATAGCCGAGTGGAAACAGATCCACTACCAAACAGATATGAAAGATAGTCTCAGATGATTGGAGTCCGACCTCCTAAAACAAAATAAAAGAACCATAAAAGATGTCCATTATAAAGTCTCAAATCATAACTGAGAACTAGATCTCGAAAGGCGAGACCTCATCATCAACGAAGGATGGATCCAGTGCAGAACCTTACTCCTGGGGGAAGTCTTGATCGTCTAAGCCTGAAGAATTCACCAGGTCCTCAGCAGAACGTAACAAGATACAAGAAAACAACATGCCATATAAACTGTAAAATAAAATAAAGATGCATATAATAGGGTGCTTAACCGTTCTACTATGAATATGCAGTTAAGAACAAACCTCCAACGCATAGGCACTCTGGCTATAATGGGTATGGTATGGTCCCCACTATGAGCACCAGGGACCTCAAAGCATAACATTCCACGAACATCAGAGGCCAGCAAGAATATGATAAAGGGGTAAGAAAGACCGTATCTCCAGCGGAGCTTCTAGTAATAAAAGGAAGTGCATACTTGGCCCATACGTCAAGGAACTGTTCTTCCCACCCAATGCCTATCTATGTCATCTCCATAACATACATGAACCTCTAATAACTGCCAAGTCCACTAATCATGCAATGTCTATTGGCAGTTACTTTCTAACCGTATCACGTCTCATACGTATCGGTGGCCAGCCGACTACGTGAGTCCGTGTCCTACATGTGACTCTCAACTCATGGTAAAGCAAGTGTCAAGGCCATATGAGATATACTAATACCTCATTTTAGTGGGTGCTCATCTAGTACTAAGTCATTATGCATAAAAATAAAGTAAAGTCATAAAAACGACTAATAGAGTCGCCCGCACCCAAGTATGACTTGGACGCACAGTGTGATAGAAACATACGGTATATAATAAAACAAAATAAAATAACAGAAATAAAATAGTAATAAATGATAGAATATATTGGCAAGGTATCTTGCCTGGAGGTGGTGTGCAAAGGATAATATCCAGCAACTCAAATCAATAGCAATGTATGTCAACTCCCGCAAACGTCCTCGGATGCTGAAATAAACATCATAAACATTTTTTGTATAAAGAATGTCTAAAAATGCCTTAAAAAGTCCACTTATGGACAGAGAGACAAAATCATAATTTCGGGTCAAAACGATGTCCGCTGTTGGACCCGCTTTGCACCGAAAGTGTGTCAATACCTATGGTCTCTAAAGTTATCAAACTATATGTCTACGGGTCCGGTTTGATGATACAAACCCAACCACATGTCCAAAGTTGGATTTTAGTGGGTCGTGCACAAATTCGTCCATTGGAACGGGTCGCAGGCCCGCCAAAATAGCGTTTCAATCGACCTTCTCAGAATCGGACCAAACTTGGGTCACAAGACCAGAAAAATAACATGGACCCAATTGCACAAGTTTTATCTCGAGTTAACAGACGTGCACGAAGTTATGGGTTAGTTTGCAAAGGGGCCGATACGAAATATCTCGACCGATACGTCTCGATTTCGTCGTGCACGCACAACGAAATTGAGTTTCGTCGAATCCCACACGTTGACAACATCTATATGCGTCTTTGGATACTCATGGGTTGTGACTATGTTGCCTGGTTTGTCAGGACGCATGCCGTATCGAGAAATTTTCTAGAATTTTTAGTTTTGAAAATAGGTTTTTTCTCAACTTTGGAAGAGATAGACGAAAAGTGAATCTCCAAAAAGGTTTTAAACTCCTATAGGTTGTCTAGGGTTGTGATCAATTACTCTTAATTTTTTTTGCAGTAGTTGATCGAAATCGATCCTCGAACTGGGTCATAAAAACTGTTTTTAGTTGTTTTTCGTAACCGTTTTTTGTGGGTTTTTGGATTGGTTTCCTGGGTCGATGGCATGACTATACCTTGAACTATTTGCTAGGGTTTTGAGAGCATCATCTAGGCTTCATATAGGATTTAATAGAATAAAAATAATCAAGTATGTTTGAAGAAAAATGAGAAAAGAGGGGTACCTGCTACTAGCTAAAATAGAGTTTTCTTCTGTTTGCGGTCGGATCCGGTGGTTTTTGCCGACGTTCAGTCGGTCAACGGCGGTGGCAGAGGGTCGGGAAGGCACGCCTAGGGTTGTAACTCCTCTGGGCTCAGGAAATTTTTGATCACGAGAAGTTTCTTGCGGTTTCTTCCTTTAAACGTCGATAACCTAGGGGTTTAAATACCCAGTATTTAAAACCCAAATTTAACTAGGATTTAAATTCAATCCTTGATTGGATTGAATCTCTGGGAATAGATTCGAATATCATTTGTATTGCAAGAGTTTTGAATGAATTTGAATTGGATTTTTGTTTGAATTTCTGAACTATTCCTCCCCTTTTCCAAATCGACTTCAGGATCGTGAAAGCTGTCTTTGGCTGTCTCGCAAGATTTTACAAATCTCGCGAGAAATTGAAGGGAAAATCTTTTTTTACTATGTATAACTATTTTCTAACCTATCAATTAAATATCAAAAAATAATAAAATATCAAAATAAAATATACTAAAATTTATAAAAATAGGGGGGTGTACAAA
>JANAVB010001597.1:667933-930433 GCA_029216955.1 Iris pallida
AGAGAAATAACTATGCAATATGAATTCTCTGATATGATGATGATTGCAGGGAAAACTTGCACAACGATCAAGATTAGGAAAGGGGATTGAAGACAATTTGAAATGTAAACTTTAATTTATCACTTTTATTATTCGAAGATTGAGGGGAAAATACAGATATATTGAATTTCAACTAAGTTAACTCGGAGTAGGTATACGGATAATGGATCATGCTAGGCTCAAACTCAATGGATGGAAATAGAATATAGACTCTTAGGAAAAAATAGTTACTTATGGCCAATGGAAGATAATTAGGCAATACGATTGTTATGATATGATGATGGTGATTAGAGGGGAGCAAAAAAATTGCACGAATGATTAGAAAATGATAGGGAGGCCTAAATTACCAAGCGAAAGTCTACCCTCCTTGGGTCATACCCTCGTATTAAATACAATAATAGCCTTCTAGGAGAATTCCTCAAGTATCGAATAGGAATTCAATCAATCCTACCTAAATCAGTGGTCTATATAGCAACCTTAACTACCCAATACTCAGATTAATAAGGGACTCCTAGTCTTAGTCATTTTTCTAAAATCAAATTAATCCTAGTTGTGAATGAGCACATCCTAATCGCAGGCTCGTAATAGTACGAATAACTTAAATACTATCACGAATTCACAATCTTTTGCGAAGACTGACCTGCATGGGCCACCATAAAAACTTGTCACGATCCGCATCCGTTTTTTGGGATACGAGTGTGTGTCCAAGCCAGCCTACGCTATAGTGTCGATGGTAGAATGTTGTCTAGCCACAATACTCTAAAATTACATGAAGAATAACTTTATTGCTCATTCACAAGACTAAATCAGCTTTATAAAATTTACAAGTTTTATATTTTGAAGAAGAATATAAACTTTTACAATTATAAAAAACTACCATACATTTAACTAGTTTTCTATGGTTGACCTCAGCATATACTCGTATCTCCCAACGGTAAGAGAAGCCACGACTAACCTAAAAAATATTAGTTTCCGGTCAGGGATGAAAAAAGCACATAGACCGACAGACTATTCGAAAATATAATAGAATTTACAAGACATGAAAATAGCATATATGAAAGAATCTAGTAAATAAAACCTGATATCATGTCAAATTAAGAAAGGAAGTAGATAACTCTACAACATGATATAGCAACTAGAAGAACATGTAAATAGGGTAACATGGCATGTGTTGAAGAGACAAGGAGAATCAAGTAAATGACAACTATCTACGAGTTTTAAAATATCGGGTTCGACGTGTGAATGGCTAGGGATAAATCAGGCACCCCGCACGTGTAGTGTGCGGCTGCTATTCTCCACAAAAGACACGGAAGATGTTTTTGGGTAGTTCACAAGTCTACTAAGATATTTTCTCTCTCGACTAGTACTCATGGATTCGAACAAGTCACGAAACACGGAAACATGATAATCAAGAAATATAGTATGTAGAGATCTATGATACTAATTCGTGTAACCACGTGTCAACAAACAGGAGAGCATATATATAAACATGAAGTAGAAAAACTACTAGAAATTGAAAGCAATCAGTATATGTACTTGCCTCAGGTCCTTTGCTGGTAAAATCGATAATACCCAACTACTGAATGAGCTACAAAAGTCCAACTTGCGCAACAGTCTTCGAATGATGAAATAGACATTACCAACGAGTTTGGCATAAGAAATGTCTAAGAATGCTTGTCCAAAAGTCTAATTCTGGACACAGGGGCAAAATCATAATTTCGGATCAAAATGATATCCGTCGTTGGACCTGCTTTGCAGCGAAAAGTGTGTCAGAGCCTACGGTCTCTAAAATTAGCAAACTACATGTTTACGGGTCTGGTTTGATGACAGGAACCCAACCGTGTGTCCCAAGTTGGATTTCAGTGGGCTGTGCACAAGTTCACCTGTTAGATTGGATCACGGGCCCGCCAATATAGCGTTCCGGTGACCTTCTCAGAATTGGACCAAACTTGGCATAAAGGACCAGAAAAATGACGCGGTTCTGTTGGCGCATGTTTTGTCACGAGATGGAGAATGTGCACGAAGTTATGGGCTAGTTTGCTAAGGGGTCGATATAGGATATCTCGACGGATATGCCTCGATTTCGTCACGTACGCACAACAAAATTGAGTTCCATCGATTTTCACACGTCGACAACATCCATACGCGTCTTTCAATGCTCATGGGTTCCGACCACGTCATCCAGTTTATCGGGACGCATGTCATATCGGTGAAAATCATTAAAATTTATGGTTTTGTAAAACTGTTTTTTTGTCAATTTGAGGAACCGATTTTTTGGTGCATAGTAAATAAAATTGACTTCTAAAAAATACGTTGCAAAGCCCTATAGGTTGTCTCTAAGTCTCTTCAAATCAATATTAAGAGTTCGTAATATACTGGTTGAAAAACAGAGTTAAACAGGGGCTTTGGCTTGTGAAAATTTGTTATAACGACTGTGACTTTTCCTAAAGTTTCAGGATTTTCCCTGAGATGCACATGTAAAATTAAATCATTCTATCTACCGTGATTGGTAGAGGGTCGACTACGCTCTCTGAAACAATTTACGGATTCAAATTTCATGGAGTATTCGGGGAGAAAGATGATGGGGAACTGGAGTACCTTGGCTATGTTGTTCCTGTATCCGTTGGGGCTGCTGCACGCGTGCGACACGTTCGGCCGACTCTGACAATCGCCGACATCTCGCAGGTGGTCAGGGAGGCCGCTCCGAGGGTAGAGATGGTGTGGCGAGGGTTTAGGCTTGGGTTTGGCATTTCTTCTCTCGCTCTCTCTAGTTATATACTGTCGGGTTAACGGCCCCATTAGGCTCGGGCTGATGGGGGGGGGGGGGGGGCTGTGCTCTGTTCCTTGGTCAGCTAGCTTAGGGTGTGTGTGTGTGTATGTATATATACACACTTATATATATATATATATATATATATATATATATATATATATATATATATATATATATATATATATATATATATATATATATATATATATATATGTAGGTATGTATACAATTTACACAATTATATCTCCTACTAATTCTAAAACCCATGAATAAACATAAAATTGTTATAACATTTTCTAAAACAAATATTAACCAGGTAAAATATTATTTATTATATATAATAATTATTGATTTATAGAAAATAATAATTAGACCATTAAATGAATACGAAGTATATATATATATATATATATATATATATATATATATATATATATATATATATATATATATATATATATATAAAGATATACGCACACACATGTATACGTATACTATAAACCCTATACACCTATATACATAGCATATTAGTTCCAAATAAAATCTAACCAATTATTTTTAGCAATACTTAACATTTTTCCAAAATAAAATATTGATATTGATATTGATATTAATATCAATATATATATATATATATATATATATATATATATATATATATATATATATATATATATATATATATATATATATATATATATAGGAAAATATATATATATATAGGAAAATATATATATATATATATATATATATATATATATATATATATATATATATATATATATATATATATATATATATATATATATATAGGAAAATTCTACAATACATCCACCCTTTTGGGATGTATCGATACATCCCAAATCTGAACCATTGGATGTTCATCCAATGGTTCAGATTAAATAATACAGGAGACATTATTTAATGCTGTTTTTGACTTTTGACCTCTTGTTAACTTGCTATAGCAGGTCATTCTTCAATGTAATTTTTTTAATGAACACCCTAAATTAACTCATATTTACTTTTTCTTTTGTCCATGTAATTTAATATTTTGTGCAACTACGTATATATAACAATAATTGTGTGTCGGCCGGAAAGGAAGGACACAGTGTGTCCAGGTCTATAGGCGATGTAGACGATGACACCACCGATGCTCCGATAGCTGCTGGCGATCTAGATGATGACATCGACGATGACATGGATGAAGATCCTGTAGCCAATGTGGATAATAGTAAGGGAAGAATTCAGAGGAAGAAGAGGGGTAGGAAGCCGATAAAAGCTCGTTCTCTCAAATCTTTTCTTTGTGTAAATTAAATCCAAGGAGGACACAATCCCAAATTTTAGTTATTGCTTAGTAGAGTCTGCTTAGTTGTTGTAAAATTATGGTATTGATTCTGTAACATTTTTATCTTTAGTCTCATGTTTTCTATGAATATGTGTTCTGTTTGATTTTAATTTAGTAATCTTTTCATAATTTGTTTTTTGTTTTATCTAACAATTTAATATTTTGGTTATAAAGCTACAGGCCATGGTGGTGGTGGTGGAAGGAGAAACGGAGATGAAGAAGGAAAGAAGAAGAAGTTCCGGTTCGCGGTGGACTTCGTCGAGCCCTTCTCGAACAAAGAGGAGTACTAGCGAAATTAAACATCTTATAGAGTTCCTCAAATTGTTAATCATGATAACCTTTCATGATAACCCTTCAAATGGCTAGTAGATTCTTTGCTAGTCTCAAAATTTATTTATCTTTCTATCTTTCTCACTTTTTGTACTTTTCTCTTGTTATATATATAATAGTTTTCTTGTTTCAACTATTATTTATTCTGAAATACATAGAATAGTTTTCTTATTTCATTTTGTAGTACTGGAAAAAGATGTCTACTCATATGGAACATGTAGAAGACATAGAAGATTGGATGCCAGCTCCAAATAAAATCTTCATTCCGCGTATGATTTGCAGGTTTGAAGAACAACTGTCGAAGATTTCAGATCAACTTGTTTCAATCAATTCTAAGCTTAGTTCAATCAAAATTGAACAAATAAATATATCTCGACGTTTGGAAAAGATGGAAGAATCTTCAGCTTTGAAGAAGGCATCTTTATTTGTAGTAATTAATAATGTGGAGGAGATTTTCGTTGAATCTTCCGATGAGGAGGACGTGCGGCTAAAGAAACATGGTAAAGCAATGGACCGAATTCTTGAAATGTATACTCTAGAAGAAACTGACTTTAGCAGTTCTTTGAAAAGAATGCGAGAAAATTTAGATCCGATCACACCTTTAAAAAGTTTAACAAGAACTTCAACCTCAAAGCCTAGCCAATGTATAAGTATTTCTTCGAGTTTTTACGACTATATTTTTGTGGATGATAGACCTGACAAGTAAGTAATATGAGTTTTCATTTAATTCCAACAATTTTTTTCCTAATCTATTTGTTTCTTTTCTTAGTAAAATAATATCATCTTGCAACAAAATCTATGTGTCTCGGGGTGAGATGAAGTCCTTAGCTCCAGAAATGAGAATTAAAGATGGGGTATGTATAGATAGTATATTTCTTCTTAGATGCCATCTATGTTTACTTCGATTCCATCGCTGATATTTTTAATAAGATACTCAGATTGTAACCCTTGTCACTGCTCTTCTTACCGCAGATGAATGGAAAAGAACTTTCAATAAAGCTAATGTACGGTATTTACCAATAAGGTTAACGATGAGTGAGCATTTTATTCTTCAATGATTATGCATTAACAATTTTCTCGTTTATTTGTCCTTCGTAATGTATTAATTGATGTGATGTAGAGAGCAAAGTTACCACAATCTGACAAACAACTTCATGAAATATGGAAGAAGTACAAATATTTTCAGGATTATATGGGATCTTTAAGCATTTGTAATGAGGTATTAATGTATTTCTGTTTAATTATTAATCATAATTTTCTAAAAATTTACTAATTTGTTTTACCTAATTAATCCTGATTCAGATATACATACTCATTCTTTTGTCTGACCACTATACTCTTACAAGAGTTATGGTTAAAACAATGACTGTTGAAATTTGGGGCACACCTGCATCTACAGATGAGCCGATTCAAAACAAATCAGTCATAAAAGAAATAGTAAGCTCATATTCATCAATTTTTATGAATTGCGTACAAGATCTGCGGTATACTAATACATATTGTATTCTGGTAATTGTAGCTTTCAAATTTGAATCTCTTTCTCGAAGAAAAGATTTTGAAGTTGAGAGATAATAGGTTCAACTTTTCTACTTTTGCCATAAAACGTCGTCCTTATGTTTCCCGCCAAGGCAATACATTTGATTGTAGGATTTTTGTAATTGTATTCAAGAAAGACGGATGTAGTATGGACTCCCGTTCTCTTAGTGTAAGTCTAAAAATATGTCGTCAAAAACTTACACTTTTTAGAGCAATATTTTTGATGTTATATTTGTTATATGCAGTTTGATTAGGGAATGGAAAGACGCAAAGCTGCTGAATGGATTGCAACTTTAGAGCACAATGAAGAACTATCCAAGTTGCACAACAATATAATATAATTAAGCAGAAAGGAGTCCAAACTAAAATAATTGAATATGGAAGACGATAATTTTTTCTTCTTCTTTTATCTAATGTATTATGTTCATTTGTTTTCTTGAGTTATAATGTTCTTAAAATGTGGGATAAAAATGATATCAAAATGTTCATTTGTTTCATAATCTTGCTGTCATATAATCCTAAAATATCCTAACCCGAGCCTCTGACCCTATGGGTATACCCTCTCTTCGTGCTAAAGTAATTTATGCCTCTGACCCTATGGATATACCTCATATTTGGAGAAATAGTATAGTTGTTGCCCTTCAATAGAAAAAGAAAGAAGGTGGTCACCCAGTCCGCTTCTTTAGAATCGTAGTAGCGCCCTTTGAAGGATTTTTTTAGCTATAACTAGAAAGAGTTCTAGAATGGGTTTTCACACTCTGTAGCTCTAGCTGTAGGCTATGTAGTGGTCTGGTCGGCCTTTCTAATGAACGCGAAACCCTCCTTGCCCCGTTCTTTGCTATAAGGAATTTGTTTGTCTATTCGCATGCTTACCTAAAAGCAAAAATCCTGGCCCACTCGCCACGGTCCACTCGTTCACTCACTGCTTCAAGTAAACCACTCGATGCTCTCTCGCAATCGATTAGTCTCGCTTGGTCTATTGCGATGAAGCTTTTTAGATACTCCGCTATGCGCCTTTATGCATGCAGGATTTTTTTTTTTATTCTATTGTTATGTCGTATCAGATTTAGGGGCAAGGGTACATCAGATTTGACTCACTGTATACATTCAGGAAGAGGAGGAACGAAGTCACTCGACAAAAGAAAAGGGAGAGGTACTTAATGAAAGGAGGGAATGGAACATTTTGCCGATATTAAAGCGCTGCTAGAGCTTGAAGAATTCCCAATGGTCCGGCATATTTCGGACCAATACGTTGTTGTATTGCTGTGGATATTTCTCTTTCTAACCAAACAATTACCAGTACCCCCATTGTGACTCCCAATATAAGGGTTAAAATGGGGATGAAAATCAGTTGTTGACTCATCCTTCACTAAAGGCGGTTCCAAACCCGCTTTGAAAGAGAAGACGGTTGCTTATTGACCGCAATGTTGCCCTGTGACGGCGGGAATAGAGTTTGAATGGTAGTGGGGGAGGCTTTTCGTGCTAAAGTCATTTCTGCGTGAGCATGTATCGAGAAAAATTCTCAAGTTATTGACAAGAGAAAATTTATAAAATGCGCAAAAACCGCAAAAGTGTTATGAAAAAACCCACTGCAAAATAACATTTCGTCGCGTGCCCATAATTAGCTAAAAATATATAAAAGGGTGCAGCATGACCTTATTGCCTTTCTAATTTTTTCAAAAGACTCACGAAACCTACTCTTCAAAACCAAAAAGTTTCTATTCTTCCTCTTCTTCCATACGCTACTCCTTTTCGTATCTAGATTTTATCCTCCAAAATCTTCAAACCCTATTTCAAAAACTCGTCAGTGACTCTCCATTCGTAATCTTCACACCATGTCGCAAACATCAGCATCAAATGGAATCCCAGTTAGAGAAGAGGGAGAAGATGTAGATATGCAAGAGGAGAGAGCTGTTGAGATTTAAGAAGGTTGCACATGAGCCAGAGGCTAGTAATCAAGAAGGAGGGCAAAAAGAAGGACAAAAAAAGGTATAACTATAAGTTGTGTTCATGATTCTGTTAAGACAACGGAGGGGAATAGTCATTCTCCGTCTTAATACAACGGAGGGGTATAGTCATTCTCCGTGTTAAAATGCAGGAGAATGGCCATTCTTCATGTTATATTGACAGAGAATGGTCATTCTCTGTGTTAATATTACGGAGAATGACCATTCTCCTTGTTAAATTGAAGGATTAATTCCATTCTCCGTGTTGACTTGACGGAGGATGGCCATTCCCATGTTAAAATAAAGGGGAACTGCCATTCTCCGTGTTAAAACCACGAAAAATGGCCATTTTCGTATTAAAATGACGGAGAATGGTCATTCTTCGTGCAAATATCACGAAGAATGACCATCTCCGTTTTAAAATATAGGAGAATGGTCATTCTTCGTGCAAATATCACGAAGAATGTTCATTCTTCGTACAGATATCATGGAGAATGACCATTATTCGTGTTAAAGTCATAGGAAATGGCCATTCTTCGTGTTAGATTGACATAGAACAGTTGACAGAAACCTAATTTTGTCTTTTTTGTAGTAAAAAAAACTGTCAGAAATAAAGATTCAAGAGTTTTCCGTTCTTCTTTCAAGATGATGCAAACTCTTATAGATGATATCAAATAAGATGGCGGCCGTTTGCCCGAGCCAGTTATAATTTTTTGAAGAATACCGGTTACTACAATTTTGTCGAGGTATTCTACAAAAACAAAGTTCGCACTCAAGAATTGGCCAAGGTTTCAGAAGGTCTTGAGAATTTGATAGTAACTTATGTGGAAGATAAATCTGGTATCAGATACTTTCAACTGAGCACTACTGTTAAAATAATGCCGATAGTGGGCGATATGGCAGCTATTTTTGGTCTACCGCTGAAGGATGATAGTGAGGATGATGCTAATTGTAGAAGCATGGAAAATATTAGAATAATGATCCATGCGGCTCTGAGTAAGAAGCTTATGCGGCCCACCCAGGAGCGGCCCTATGCGGTTCAAAGAAGACTCTCAATCGCATGCGGCTCGGGAGCGTATGCGGTTCAGCAAGGCATAAGCGGCTCGATGAACGCCATGTGTGATCTTTCCCTACAACTGGTCGTTTGAGGAGTGGCCTCATTTATTGTTCCAGCACGATTCACTGTGGCGGCCCTGACATAAAGTTTCATAATGGCCTTGCCATAATGACTGACTCCTCGGGAAAAGAAGAAAATCTCTGACCAAATCCGTCAGAAGTCCCAGATTGCCACGTGGCAATCAGTCATATGCGGCTCCCTGAGAACCCGTTCCATGCGGTTCGATACAACGCTAGCTCATGCGGCTCCCTGGGAACACATTCTCTGCGGCCCAATACAACACCAGCTCATGCGGCTCACAAAGATTACGAATATGCGGCTCGATAAAGCATCGTCCTATGCGGCTTACAAAGAGTATCTCTCTACGGTTTGAGGATAGTCAATCCTATGCGGCTCTGACAGGATTCACAATTAAGACACGTGGCATGGGCTCAATAAGAGATTTAACCGAATCTCAACAAATATATTTGACATCATCGTCATAATTACTGAGATCAGGGCATATCATTTATCATCAAGCTAATAGGACACGTGGCGAGCAATCAGACATTGGCATAATCAATCACGAGGAGTTAAAGCAGCTAGCATTAATTGCTCATGAGATACGATGCTATCCACATTAATGGCCGAGATTCATTGTAATCAGGATCAAGGGTTCAGATAGAATGAAGGAGCGCCGACATTTCAAACAGATAATCATCAGCAAACCCTAATGATCGCCCCCCACTCTTATAAATAGCCAGCATCATTCCCTTGAGAAAAAAAAGAGAGAGAAGAGGTCGGCAATAAAAGAATAAAAAAAATAAGAAGAGAGAGATCTACACAGAGAGAGCTCCCCCTTTCTTCTTGATAATCACAGAGAGAGAAGCCAGGAGAGCAATCCGAGGAGAGCAAGAAGAGCATTTTTTCATCAACGTCGAGCAGATCTTCCCCGAGCCAAGGCTACATACTGATCGTCCAAGGAGTAAGGCAGAGCGGCCGTCGCTTTCCCGAGCCTCTATCGTCACCCCCCAGAATCAAAAACAAACAATCGTACTTAGTCTGCTGTACCTAGGTTTTCGTTCCTAGGCTTTCTTTGTACGAGCGAGTTTGTATTGTGAGTCTAAGTTCAGTCCTCCGATAATTGTTCTGTTCTTTTACAATCAATGGCAAACACGATGGCGACTATGCTGGGAACTAACTTCTCCACGGCTGAGGAGTTGGTGACGCAATCAGATACAGCCAAACTTGGCTCCACACAAAAGAAGATGGTCGTCCGCTTCGACCAACAGGCGTTCGAAGAGATGCTCTCTGAAGGCAGCGCTGGCCCGGCCCAGAAGCGCACCCGCACCACGAAGGCTTGCAAAGAATGGAGACCGAAGTCATTTGCTCCTCCTCAAGCCCTCGATGGGATGTCCTCTGCTGCTCAAGACGGCGAGAAGGATTCTCCTGCGGTCCTACTTCAGATCGTAGACAACTCTGCTGTCCCCAAGTCCGGCAGAAGAAAACATTATGATGCTGGACTTGCAGGGACAAAGAGGGACTCTACGCGGACCGAACCGCAGAAGAGTATTAGCCGCAAGGAGAAAGCCCATGCGGCTACATCCGCCAACCGCATGAAGAAAACTCATGCGGCTACTTCTGTCAGCCGCATAACTTATGCGACTACAGTTTCCGACAGCATGGATGAGACTCATGCGGCCAGTAAAGTCAATCGTTTGCAGAAAACCCATGCGGCCACAGATGCCAACCGCATGCGGCCAGCCTGCACGGTCGTGACCCCTAGCCACGTAAGAACTCGTCCGACGACAGGAGACAACCGTATGCAGACAGCCTGCACGATTTCCGCTCCTAGCCGCATAGCATCTGCTCCATGCTCCTCTCGATCAGTTTTCGACCGTCTCTCGTACTGTCCGAACCCTGATGACTCTCTGGATGATAAGCCAGACTCTGTGATGTTCAACTTGGACTCTTCCTATTATGCACCCACGAGTGCTAGAAAGAAGAAGTCTAGGGCAGCGCGAGCTCATCAAGTCCAGACAGCTGCCCCAACCTCTGACTATCAGGGCGTCCCGCTGATTATAACGCGGGCCTCTGATAGGAAGTTGTACAGAACTGCTCAAGTCCAATCCCCGGCGGCGAACGGACAGAGTGGTTCCTCTGACCTGCGTGAGGCGATCCTCCACAAGCGCAAGGAAAGAGAAGGGGCCTCGGCGTGCAAAGAATCCTTACATAGACGTCACTGCACCCAGATCATCGTCAACTGCTGCTGCAACAATACGGCAGTGACGGAAGATCGTCCGTCCGTCTTCCACAGACTACAGCACCCGAACTCAGAAGATGAGGCACCTCCTGTTGTCTCCTGCAATTCCGCTCAGAAGGTCCCCGCCGAGGGGAGAGGGAAGAAGACAAGCATCTCCAGTCCAAAGATATCAGCCACTACAGCTAAGAAGTTGTCGGCTAAACGGTTACCCTCCACCGGAGTATATCAACACACCCGTTCGAAGACAAAATCTGCTGCAACAGGAGGCTCATCGTCCCCGACCTTGAGGGTCGTAGGAGCTGGGGGTAGTACTCCTCCGAACATCCACAATAATCTAATGTTTCAAGGAGACGAACCCCGAGAAACAACCCTCCCATCAGGTACAACAGATGCTGATGTCCCCGAGGACATCCATGATTCTCTAGACGAAGCAAGCTCCGAAGTTGGGGGTAGTGTTCCTTCCGAGTCCGAACCTGAAGAGAACATCCCCACATATCCAGATGATTTCTCGACGCATGGGTACGACTCGGAGGGTACATCCTCCACCATTCCCTCCGTCACTCCTCATGTAAAGACGGTATTCATGACAGACAACAATCAAGGCGGTTCCAGCGATCGCCAGCGCATCGATACGTTGGAGGCCATATTGCATGCCTTGGTCAAGTCTGTAGACGAGATCAAAGCAGCACTTCCTACTCTGCAGGGAGTGACACCTGGCCAGACAAGCACGGGTCCCGCAATCAACGTAGATTCAAATTCAGCGGCGCCAAACCAGGGCAATAATCCTCCCGAGATAACGGCCCCTACCGCGACAGATGAGGCCCGAGAAGTAAGAAGTGAGGTTCAGAAGCTCCGAGCAATGTTCTACGCCCGAGAAAACTCTCAAGACCTCAGAATACGGCAACCATATCCTGCTGAATGGAGGGATGTTCCCTTTCCGCCAAGATATAAGCCGTTCAATATCAACTCATATGATGGCAAGACTTCAGCAAGTCGATACATCACTTACTTTGAGGTCACTACCGACCATCTGCCCCATGATGACGCTATCCTCACGTGGTTATTAATTGGGGCATTGGAAGGAGTCACCTTCGATTGGTACCACAACCTGCCAGACAATTGTATCCACTCCTTCGCTGGCTTCAAATGCTTGTTCTTGGAGAGGTTCTATGAGGTAGGACAAGACGTGACGATGTCTACCCTCATGGACGTCGTTCAAGGAGAGAAAGAACTGACGAGAAATTACATTGAGCGATTTCGTTAAACCGCAATGAAGTTACCATCTGGCAACCCGGACTCTTCTTTGATTGAAATTTGCCAAAAGAGACTACTTCCAACAATTAGTCTCTGGATGGGCGAAAGTCAGTTCAAGGACTGGAAGGCTTTTATCATCAGTGCTACAAGTGCTGAAGAACGATTGAAGAAGGCTCGCCAACTGGGGTTGCATATCTCGGAGGGAGAGAACAAGAGCAAGCGTCCCAACACCAGCAACGACAATGGGGGTAGCCCCTCCAACAACCGGGACAACAAAGGCAAGCAGGCTATGGTGACCGATACAGCCCAGAAGCTCGAGCCACAGCCAGCAGACAAACAATGGCCTCAAATCACTTATTCCTTTGAAGACGGCCACGTCAAGCCTATCTTGGACATGCTTATACAAGGGGATAGGATTCAGCTTCCTCCACCAAGACGGGAGCCTCGGCCGGCTGATCTGGAGAACCCAAAGTTCTGCCATTACCATCGCTACGTCCACCATGCTACACACGACTGCTACCAACTGAAACGGTATATCCAAAACCTCATCGATTCGAACGCCCTGGCCATCGATTTCGAAGAGGTAACCGTGGCAGCCAACATGGTGTCCGTACAATTCGGCAGCTTCCTTCCAACAGAGACTCAGGACGGGGTTATACCCATCCCTCTGGCAACAATGGAGATTGCTAATCTGCCGCCTGCTCGCGATCAAGCCACTGGTCTAGTACCCCTCACCACATCACGAGGGGAAATCATGTGGGTCCATTCGGACCTAGTCCATGAGGTAACTCAGCCCTCTCCACCTTCTAAAAGGAAAAGTGAAAAAGTCAGATCCTGCCGCACTGCCTCGACGGAAGAAGAGGAAGTCTCGGCCGTCACTACTCGATCTGGAACACAAGCCCAACCGGTAATCGAAAGCGCGACTGATGATCATCCGCCCACTACCACGGATGCTCCGGGACCGGCTCAGCCTTCGACGACCGACAAGCCTAGGCCGAAGGAGACTCGCTTCGACAAGTCCCTCCAGAAGGAGACACCTCAGGGGCTGGAGAGGCCCTACAACTTTGACATCTTAGCGCAATTAACTAATACCCCGGCCAAATTGTCCTTATATGAACTCCTCAGGATCTCAAAGGATGTCCGCACGGCTTTAAGTGAGGCGCTCCAAAATGCCGACGCATACTTGGCTCAGGTCAACCTCACGGGAGATAACCAACCTACAGAGCTCCAAGATAGTGCGTGTACGGGAGCAATGCCCAATATCGTCTTATCTCCGCATGATATGCTCATCAAAACTAACCTGCATGATCGCCCGCTATACTACACTGGATACATCGACGACGTAAAGGTGGACCGAATGCACATTGATCCTGGGTCCTCTATAAGCATCATTCCGAAGGGTCTGCTACATCATTTTCGCATTCCGATGTATCACCTGACACCTACAAGCACCGCCATTAGCGGTTTTAATTCGGGCAGGAGCTACCCAATAGGGAAGATCCGTTTGAAGTGTCAGATCGGCGATCTCCAATCAGAAGTCACCTGTTATGTCATAGATGCCGACACTTCTTACAATATCCTTCTGGGGCGGCCTTGGATACACGATTACATGATCGTGCCTTCCACGCTACACCAGTGCTTCAAATATGTCGATAAGCACGGCTTCGTGAGGACAGAGTTTGCCGATATCGATCCCTTCAAGGGGGTCGAATCTTATTACTCAGACTCCTGTCTGTACGAAAAATCAAAGAAGCATCTGGTCGAAGAAGATGTGCAAGCTCACAACAAGACGACTACAGGATCAGAAGAACCTCTAACGATCCACCTTCAGGCTCGCAAACCGGGCAATTCCGTACCCCTTACGGCCACTCTGCGTAAGGACGCAATCAGTCTCTCCGCGCAAGAAGAACACATGATAATCCGGCTGCCAAGGTCCGGCCAAGCGCCGAGACCCATAACAGGGCCACTTACCATCAGACTACCGAGAGTCGGTCAGCTCCAAACGGAAAAGCCCAATCCCTCCGACAGACCGCTCACAATACGCCTTCCCAAGAAGATTCTTCACCCCGATGCGAGGTCTGACACTTCTAGCGAACCAGTCACCCTTCGCCTAACATCAAGTACCAAACTGGGGGTTGCTAGTTTACCAACAACTCCACAATCTGCTCCGCCAGTTGAGCCTCTGAAGATCAAGCTGACTAGGTCGTCCTCTCAGTCTTCATTTATACAGGAGGTGGCCGAAGAAGAACCAGAATTGGCCAAGTACGTGGCTGCCCACTCCGATACCCCTTCCGCAGATGATGTAATCCCTCTAGAAAAGATACCTTACTTCATCAATAAAGGGTTATCTTTGAACTACACCGAGCTCAATAAGCTATGTACAATGTATGCTATGGAACACGGTATAGGCACTCACCTACATACACAGGTGACAAACGTGTACACCGCCATCCGACTTACTCCAGTAGAAGACACTTACCGAATAGTCAAGGGAGGGGACCACCCGATCATCTTCGGCCGGACGAACAACCCACATCCCCCCGCCATGGAAGAAGTCGACTTCGGGTCAGATGCCGGAAGACTGCCTCTGTATCTCTATAGCCCTCAATCCAAATATCTCATGCAGAAACAGGGGTATGATCTAGAGACAACGTCAGGACTGAACTACGACACTGGACGACGATTACCTTTGAAGATGCCAGCCCCGGCGGGCAAACCACGGAACTACTATAACAAAACCCGATGCGGTTTAGGGTATGTAACGCCTACTACGACCCCTGAAAGCTCAGATGAAGAATGCGACTGGCAGTCACATTCAACCGGATCACCGACTTCCGACTCAGATACCAGCATCGGAGATGTGTTCAGACAAGTCATATCAGTCAACATGGCATTCATCGACGCTTACGAGGAAGATGAAGACATCCCCGAAATCCTTGAGCTAGAACCATGGGCCCAGCAATTAGACGCACAATGGGAAAAGCAGTTCGAACTGAGAGAACCTCCTAGCAAAGATGAGGTCATATAAGTGGATCTCGGCAGCGAATCTTCTCCAAAGCCGATCTTTATCAGTAAAAGCCTAACTGACGAAGAACGAGAATCGCTGTTAGCGCTCGTCAGAGAATACATTGATGTGTTCGCCTGGAGCTATGAAGACATGCCGGGGTTAAATCCTGACATTGCTCTCCACAAACTCAATATACGGCCAGATGCAAAGCCAGTCAAGCAGCAACAACGACGCTTCCGCCCAGGTGTCATGGACGCGATCGAAACTGAAGTCAACAAGTTAATAGCCAGCGGTTTCATTTGTGAAGAGCAATATCCTGATTGGGTCGCCAATATAGTACCCGTCCTCAAGAAGAATGGGAAGATTCGAATCTGCATCGACTTCCGCAACCTGAACGAGGCATGCCCCAAAGATGAATTTCTCCTTCCCATCACAGACATCATGATCGACAACACATGCGGCTTCGAACGTATGTCATTCATGGATGGATTCTTGGGGTATAATCAAATCAAGATGTCTCCCGACGACGAAAAGCACACATCATTTCGAACGTCGATTGGTACATACTGCTACACAGTCATGCCATTCGGTCTGAAGAATGCTGGCGCTACATATCAGCGGGCCATGAGTATCATTTTCCGAGAATATTTACGCAAAACAGTAGAATGCTATATCGACGACATCGCCGTCAAGAGTCGCCATAAGGAAGATCATCTGCAAGACCTGAGAACGGTATTCGACCTGATGAGAGCCCACAACCTGAAGATGAACCCTACAAAATCATTCTTGGGCGTATCCAGCGGGAAGTTCTTAGGCTTCATCATCACGGCACGGGGCATCCATGTAGACCCTGAGAAGACGAAGGCAATCATGGAGATGGGTCCCCCGAAAAATCTCCGCGAACTCAGAGGCCTCCAAGGGAGGCTAGCTTACATCAGGAGGTTCATTTCCAACCTCTCCGGGCGATGCCGACCGTTCACACACCTCATGAAGAAGGGAGTCTCATTCATATGGGACGAGGAATGCCAGCGTGCTTTCAACGACATCAAAGAATATTTGTCGAATCCCCCAGTCCTGGTGGCCCCGGTCCCCGGAAAACCATTCCTGCTCTACGTACGAGCAATGGAACACTTCCTTGGTGCCCTGCTAGCACAAAATAACGATGCAGGCCACGAACAGGCCATATATTATCTCAGCTGAATGATGATCGGGCCAGAACATCGGTACACCGCCGTAGAGAAGGAGTGTCTCGCCCTGGTATTCGCTATTCAAAAAACGTGGCACTATGTCACAGGACAAACCATACATGTGATCTCGCGAGTCAACCCCCTCAGAGTCCTCATGACTAAACCAGGGGCCCTCAGCTCTCGCCTCGCCACATGGGCAATATTGCTGTCCCCCTATCATATGATCTTCGTCCCGCAAAAGGCTGTTAAGGGTCAAGCCCTAGCAGACTTTTTGGCAGCCCACCCAGGATCGGAGTCATCCAGAATCTATGAAGAGATCCCAGACGAGGTCGCCGATTCGAATACAGCCACCCACGATAACATATGGCGAATGTTCTTCGATGGCGCCTCAAGGACCGAACCCAAGGGAAACATCGTCGTCGGGGTCGGAGTGGTATTAATTTCTCCTACTGGGTTGGTGATCAATCGCGCCTACTCCCTCACGGAACCCTGCTCCAACGATGTGGCTGAATATAACGCTCTGGTCATTGGCCTCCAACTTGCAAAAGAGCTGGAGGTAGAATACCTTGAAGCATACGGCGACTCCCAACTAATCGTCAATCAGATCGGGGGCTCATACGAGGTTCGCCATGAAGACATGATCTCCTACCATCAAATTGCGATCAACATTATCTCATCATTCGAGGGATTCTTCATCGAGCACGTCCCAGACTCCAAAATATCGAAGCTGATGCCCTAGCAGGCCTGGCTGCTTCCCTAGCAGTGCCAAACCACTCCCATCATTCGGTCGATGTAATCGGCCATGAGCTGGTCTGCCCCAAGAACAACGTTCAAGCCATGGCGAGTTATTCTGCTCAGATGATCGATGAAGCGCCAGACTGGAGACAACCATTCATAGACTTCATGGTCTACGACATCCTGCCCGAGAACCCGAAGGAGGCTACTTCTATCAGACGGCGTTCTCTCAGGTTCTTCTACGATACAGAGACGAAAATGCTGTATCGCCGCTCCTACGACGGATTACTACTTCGGTGCTTGTCGAACGCAGAAGCCAAAGAAGCCATACGAGAGGCTCATGATGGTGTCTGCGGGGCCCATCAGCCTGGCCCTAAGCTGTAAGACCGCCTTCGCCGGATGGGCTACTACTGGCCGACGATGGTGGCTGATGCAATAGATTATGCCCGAAAATGCAAGACCTGCCAAGTCCACGCGGATTTCATTCACCAACCATCCGAGTTTCTGCATCCAACGGTGGCATCCTGGCCATTCGAAGCATGGGGGATGGATATCATTGGTCCAATCACCCCACCTTCCTTCCGAGGACATCGCTTCATACTTGCGATCACTGATTATTTCTCCAAATGGGCGGAAGCTGTCCCACTCACAGAAGTTAAAACTTCAAACGTGATCAGCTTCCTTAAGCATCACATTATCTACCGCTTCGGACTACCACGAAGAATCATCCATGATAATGGTCCACAGTTTATAAGCCATGCATTCTACCGATTCTGTGATAAGCACCGCATTCAGAATGTCGCTTCGACACCATACAACCCGACAGCAAACGGGTTGGCAGAGGCATTCAACAAAACAATCATCAAGCTCCTCAAGAAGTTCGTCTCCTCCAACAAACGCGACTGGAACGAGAAGCTCGGCGAGTGCTTATGGGCTTATCGCACCACGGTTCGAACAGCCACCGGGAATACACCATTCTCTCTGGTGTACGGGAGCGAAGCAGTCCTTCCTTTGGAGACTCAGATCCCCTCACTCCGCGTCGCCCTCACTTATCAATTGACGACGGATGATAACTACCGACGACGACTACAAGAGTTGGAGGCTTTAGATGAAAAGCGCCTCCTAGCTCAGCAAAGGATCGAGCTATACCAAGCACGCATCTCCAGAGCCTTCAACAAGAAAGTTAAAATCAGAACATTCCAAGTGGGTGATCTTGTTCTGGCAGTCCGGAGGCCGATGGTCATGACTCACAAGACCACCGGTAAGTTCCAGCCAAAATGGGAAGGTCCATTTGTCATCGAGACCGTGTTCTCCAATTGCGCCTACCGCCTCACTAAGCAGAACGGAGATTTGCTCATGTTGCCCGTCAACGGCAAGTTCCTGAAGAAATACTATATTTAAACATCATTCTCCAGATTATCGAGTCATGTACCCCCTTTAGTACCACTGAACTCTCATCCATCATTTTCCAGATTATCAAGTCATGTACCCCTTTAGTACCACTGAACTCTCATCCACCCTATTTCAGATTATCGAGCCATGCACCCGCTGGTGGCGCTGAACTCTCACTCCTTCAATAGTACAAATTACCAAGTTATGTACCAGCTGGTGCCTCTGAACTTACATTTTGATCACTCTTTCAGATAGTAAGTCAAGTATGATTATACCTCTGAACTTTCTTCCTGGCAGAGATCCTCCCTCAGGATTCACTACCCGCACTCCCAGTGCACAAAAAGGGTAGTCGATCCACCAATTTCCGAAACGACCATGTCCTCATTACCTCTGAGTCGTCTTCACTTCCACCAAAAACAAACCGCCCCCTCGCATAGAACTTCCACATTCTCCTACCTCTGAGTCGTTCTATGTACCCAATCTTCATTGAGCCCACTCCTGCCATGTCCTCACTACCTCTGAGTGGGAAGGCTCCGTCGAAGAAATTGTCATATTTGCCATGTCCACATTACCTCTGAGCAAGTATGTCGATCCTTTTTTAACCTATTATCTGTACCCACAACCGGTACGACAAGGATAATAGGTCCACAAATGTCCCCTGTTGATCACAAATGTCCTCTGTTGACCACAAATGTCCTCTGTTGACCACAAATGTCCTCTGTTGACCACAAATGTCCTCTGTTGACCACAAATAGCTTCCGTAAAGTCTCTCCTGCCATGTTCTCATTACCGCTGAGCAGGAAGATTTCACGATAAAACCTTCATGTTTGCCATGTCATCATAACCTCTGAGCAAATGTGATCGGTTCCCTTTCACCCCATTATCCGCATCCTGAACTAGGGTACGCCAAGGGTAATAGGTCCACAAATATTCATTCGCTAAACTTCTTAGCATAAATCCACCATCTTACCATGCCCCGGGAGCCCAGCTGCTCTACGGCATTCTTTCCCCCAGTACCGAGAATATCCATGACCACTTTGTCGTGGCTGTCCCGGACATCCTATCTAAACTGTTATCCGTACCTAAAACCAAGGTACGCCTAGGATAACAGGTCCACAAATAAATCCCCCAGCAAGTCCAAATTCCATAAACACCCAAGTGCAAGAAAGAAAAGATGAGTTGAAACATGCTCATTTATTCGTAAATCAAAGGGCTATATCAGCAGGGATCACACCCCCTTGCAAAAAAATTAAAAAGAAAAAAAAGAGAGAAAGAGAGAAGAAGAAGAAGACAGAAAGCCGATCACTGCTCTGGAACACATAACGCCGTAAGACGGTCCTTTATCAAGGCAACTGACCGCTCAAGCTTCTGTCTGGCTCGGCGCTCCGCTTCCTGATTCAACACCGCCGCATCCTCCAGATGAGCATGGGCTCGCCAGTTATCCTCAAACTTCTTGAAGGCCCGTTCCAGGTTGACAGAGGATCGGGAAATTCTCTCGGTCTCTCGAGCAATCAACTCTTGTTCTGCACGAGCAGCCTCCCGCTCTGACTCTAAGAAGACCAACTCCTTCTGGAGTGCGAGAATCCGCTCCTTTGTATCAGCTACTCCACGAGAGGCAGATTCTTCCCGGGCTCTACAAGCCTGACTCCGACGACCCAGTCGGTCATAAGAGACGGAGAACTTGTCAAGGTCCTCCTGCACAGCCGGTCCGGCAGTTTCCCGAGCGAGCTTAATCCTGTCCCTAGCAGCGACCAGGAAGCTCCGCTCCCGTTCAGTCGCGACGGGCAAGCCAGCCTGCCGTACTGCCAGCAGTTGGGTCACAAACTGATCAGCCTCTGTCAACTTAGGCTCCAGGAGCGCTGCTAACCCCAGCCCGCCAGGAAGACCCTTCAGAGTGTCAATTTGGCCCCGAGCTCCCCGTAGAGACAGAGAAAAAGGGACCCCCCGTTCCACGGCAGCGTTTACACCCCTCCCTAAGTGGCGATAGAAGCTGTCGACCACATCCTACGTCACCTCGTTCAGAGCCTCCGAGGAAACCGGTGTCAACGGGAGTGTGGCTGGTAGCACGAAAGAAGACGCGACGGAATCTGCCGCTCCTGCCACAAGAGAAACCAACTCCGTACGGAAGGACTCTTGAACATCGGTCAATTCCTCTTCAGCGGCCCGCAGAATTTGGATGCTCGGCAGGGTCGAGAAGTCAATCTCCGGAGCCGTATAAGCAGCCAAAGACGAGGCCGGGGCCAGCACCAACTCCATCCCCATCTGCCCAGAGCTGGCAGGATGTCCCTCAACATGCGATGACGAAGGGGAGGAAATGCTCATTTCCTCCTGATCACGGCAGACCGGGCCTTCCCCAAGAACATCAGCGGCAGGAGATAAAGGGTCAGGACCTGCACGGCCAAGGCAACCATGAATCGACTTGACCCGAAGGATATGCTGATAGAGCAAATAAGCCCCCTCGGTGGTCAATATGTGGCTCAGCTTACCAGTGGAGGAATATGGAGGCTGAGGTTCGCCTACAGCCATCACGACCTCTTCACCAACAGCCTCCGAGTCAGGAATAAAAGACTCATCCGCCCTTGCATCCTCGGGAGGGGATGCACCGAGGATGGCGTCATCTTGCTGAAGTTCGGAAATCTCGGAGACGGGCCCAAGGAAACTTTCGTCACCCCGGGCTGGGGCCTCAGCAGCTTGGGAGTCCTTAGCCGCCGCTGAGAGAGCCCCCGCAGAGAGGACCGCGGCACACATGTCGCTAATCAAAGCGGCAAGGGCGGGATCAACTACTGAGGCAGCAGATGGTTCAGGAGAGCCTGGTTCGTCAGACGCCTACAAAAAAAAATGATCAAGTCATATCCCCGAAAGGAAATAAAACTACAACAAAGATATAACTCCGACTTGGACTTACCTCCGGAACATCGTCTACACCCTCACCCTTCTACGTAATAAGCAGCCTACGGGGACCGACAGCCGCTCTCTTTACAGAAAAAGTTACCTCTCCGCCGGTAGGCTCATGCCTGCCTCGCTTACGCGAAGGACCAGGCATGGCGGGCGATAGATCTACCCGTACCTCCTCCGACGCAGACGGTAACGGGCCCAATACTTCGTCAAATACGGCCGACGGTTGTTCCGTCGCCATCTCAGCCGCCATAACGGGAGGCTGACCTGCCATTACCCCATCACCCGAAGAAAAGGAGTCTTTTCCGTCCCGCTCATTATCTTCCTCAATTGTGTCGAAGGATTCAGAATCGGGCGAAGGAACCCTATTCGTCCTTTTCTTCTTTGCTCTCGACGTCATAGCCTTCTCCGCTAGGCGAGTGCCCACAATGAAGCTAGTCCTCAAGTCAAAATCGAGGGGAGGAGGATTCGCCGTGACATGATACAGGGCCGCCATATACAGGATTTCATCCATCACATTTGCGGCAGGGACCAAGAAGCTAGTCCGAGTATGACATGTGTCATAGTAGCTCCATGCTCTGATACCATCAAGAATGCTGCCTTCAAATCCCATGTGAGAACTGGGGTGCCCGAGGAATAGCTGACTATACCCAAATTGACGGGCAAACCTACTAGGCAAGTAGGGCTCCAAATACACAGTGGTGCGATTCCGGTAAACTAGATGCGCCGGGCGAATATTGTGCAGCCAGAAACGTATCTTTTCAGGCAAGAAATGAGGAGGTCCGACCCCATCAACATGAACACTCTTCACCTCTTGATCAGTGAAACGAGGAACGGATACGAAGAAATTGTACCCATCCGCCCTCGCCAGCATCCTCCGACACGCCGGCATGGTACTATATTCCCAAGGCTGGTGGTGATACTTGAAAAGAAATGCGTCATCACCTGTAACGCCATCTCCCGTCCCGGGTCTCATCAAGGATTGATAATGCAGCAATAGCCATCCCAGCAAGTAATGGTAAGGCAATTCTACACGTTCAAAATCCATTGCCACGTCACGAGCAATGACCTTGGACGAGAAGGTGCGAAGACCATGTTGAATACTGCACACCATGGCAGGAAGGATGGCCAGCCTGACCCCAAAGGCCAACTTCACGGCAGGAAGAATGAAATGGCGACTGATCCTCTCAATAGAGCCTGCCCCTCCTGAGACCACGCAATTGCGCAGCCACACCATTAAAAATTCGGCCAAGAGTGCCTTCTCTGACAACCGCCGAGTACCATAACGAAAGTAGCTAAAGGAGTCAATCTGGCTCCCGAACCTGTCACTTTGAGACTTCGACCTCCTGGCAGTCGACATCAAGACCTCTACTTCTTTAGGAGTTAAACGATCTCGAAAAGTAACCCGGCCAGTCGCGCTAAATTTGAAAAGGTATACAATCCAAGATTTAGTATGGGGAGAGTCCCCCTCCGAGCTATCATTTTTCTGGATAGTCGTCTGGTGACAGGTGCTATGATGGCATAATAATTCTTGATACACGGTGACGAAACCGGGGAATCGCTGATCCAAATCTTGGAGCTCCTCATTCGTCGGCATATACACTTCGAAGGGTTCATCCCCCCAGGGGAGCTTGGAGACAGCATACATCTCGTGAAGAGCGAGCCCTAATTCTCCAACAGGGATAAAAAAGGTCCCCGTTCGATGATTGTACATCTCCAAAAGGGCCATGAACAGTGGCTTATTAACGGGCAACCCGTGGCTGGTACCCCGTATAGCTTCATAAAGGTTGACTCCCCGCAAAAACTCTTCATACTTTCGTAGGATCCATGAGGACAGATTAGCCCACGGAGGAATGGGGTGTACCCAGCTCGGCAGGACCAACCTACCAATAGGATAGGACCCTTTGCGAGCAAGCTGACTCAGGAAGGTATCAGCCTGGAAGAATGAAAAGTTAGGACCAGGGGTGTTGATGAAGGTACCTGGAACTAACCCCATCACGGACCGACTGGCCGGATCTTTGACTGCGCGCACTGACCCAGTGGCTCTGTTATAACGGATATTACCAACAAACATCCCCGGTCTGGTTGGAGTGAGGGTGTCCGGCATCTGCCTATCCAGAACGATCATATTGAACCACTCAAAAGGGAAATGGCGCTTCATAATAAGGATGTGAATCGACATCCCGTCCAAGTCAAAATCCCAACTCTCTGAAACATCCAACACTCGGGAGTTTTCTACAACCAACGCATCCCCAAAGAGGAAGACCGATTTCAGATACTTCCCGTCAGACTGCCCAGAGCTTATCATATCAACAAGGAACTGAAAGGATTGAACCCTGATAGCATTTAGTCGCTCCAAAGGTTCATCAACAAATAGCTGTTCGGACACTTGACGAACTAAGTCATCCCGATGAACGCCCGAGGCAAACTGACGCGAGCCTACCATAAGTTCCCCAGCAGGATTCACGGGCAGAGTCACTGAAGAAAGGCAAAAGAAACAAGGTCAAAATGATAGCTGAAACGACAAAAACACATGATGCTTATGCGGCTCAGCATAGGTGCGGCTCGGTTTATACAGGTCAGTTCAAATGAGCCTATACGGCTCAGTTTGAAAGAGCCCATGCGGTCCAGTACGAATAAACTCATGCGGTTCCGTTCGAAGGGAACTCATGCGACTCAGTATGGAGGAACTTATGCGGTCCGAAAGGAGTATGTTCGGCTCGAAAATGTTTATGCGGTCCTGCAAGGATGAGCTTATGCAGTCCAGCGAGGATGAGCTTATGCGGCCCTGTTAAAGAAGTAGTTACGCAAGCACTTCCATACGGCTCAAACCTGGGTCATACCCCATGCGGCCCAGGCATGAGTCGGACACACAGTGTGCTTTAGAATATAGGCTCGCGCATAAAATATGCGGCGTAGCCATGGCAGTTCATATTAAGGGACCCTTACCAGCGATAGGCGGGTGGACGTCGGGGTGAAAAGCGGGTATGTCAGTCAACGGAGGAGCCGCCATGTTCGCCGTCGCAGTCGATGAAGACGCGGCTTTCTTGCCCTTCGCTGCCGTAGAAGATGAGGCGGCCTTCGATGCTGCAGCCTTCTTGGGAGCCATTGCCGGTTACTAAAAGACGAAGAGCAAAGACGGCAAAAAGAGAATCAGAGCAAAGAGAGAAGGTAAAGAAAAGCCCCAAGAGGCTTAAAGACTCCTATTTATAGGCAAAAGAGACTCACGAAATGAACAGACGTCTCGGAGTATGCCTCGGATTACGCGCCGGCCCCCAAAGAATAAAGGCAAAACGCTTCGGTCAAGGTAAAACCGACTCTTGGGATCCTCCCCCAAAAGGCGGCGTTAAATCAAATCAAAGGCACTTAATGAAGATTTGCACACGTGTTCAAGACACGTGGCAACAAGTTTATGCGGCCAGATGAATTTATGCGGCTAAGGCACTTATGCGGCTAGGAAGCTCATGCAGACAGAAAAATCCTATGCGGCATGAACGGGGCCATGCTTCTTGTTCAAAGTATTCCAATTTTTACAAAATTGAAAACTTTGAAGGGGGTCCTGTAGAAGCATGGAAAATATTAGAATAATGATCCATGCGGCTCTGAGTAAGAAGCTTATGCGGCCCACCCAGGAGCGGCCCTATGCGGTTCAAAGAAGACTCTCAATCGCATACGGCTCGGGAGCGTATGCGGTTCAGCAAGGCATAAGCGGCTCGATGGACGCCATGTGTGATCTTTCTCTACAGCTGGTCGTTTGAGGAGTGGCCTCATTTATTGTTCCAGCACGATTCACTGTGGCAGCCCTGACATAAAGTTTCATAATGGCCTTGCCATAATGACTGACTCCTCGGGAAAAGAAGAAAATCTCTGACCAAATCCGTCAGAAGTCCCAGATTGCCACGTGGCAATCAGTCATATGCGGCTCCCTGAGAACCCGTTCCATGCGGTTCGATACAACGCTAGCTCATGCGGCTCCCTGGGAACACATTCCCTGCGGCCTAATACAACACCAGCTCATGCGGCTCACAAAGATTACGCATATGCGGCTCGATGAAGCATCGTCCTATACAGCTTACAAAGAGTATCTCTCTACGGTTCGAGGATAGTCAATCCTATGCGGCTCTGACAGGATTCACAATTAAGACACGTGGCATGGGATCAATAAGAGATTTAATCGAATCTCAACAAATATATTTGACATCATCGTCATAATTACTGAGATCAGGGCATATCATTTATCATCAAGCTAATGGGACACGTGGCGAGCAATCAGACATTGGCATAATCAATCACGAGGAGTTAAAGCAGCTAGCATTAATTGCTCATGAGATACGATGCTATCCACGTTAATGGCCGAGATTCATTGTAATCAGGATCAAGGGTTCAGATAGAATGAAGGAGCGCCGACATTTCAAACAGATAATCATCAGCAAACCCTAATGATCGCCCCCCACTCTTATAAATAGCCAGCATTATTCCCTTGAGAAAAAAGAGAGAGAGAGAGAGGAGAGGT
Organism: Iris pallida; assembly: GCA_029216955.1. NCBI lineage: Eukaryota > Viridiplantae > Streptophyta > Magnoliopsida > Asparagales > Iridaceae > Iris > Iris pallida. The sequence continues at coordinate 694,245 of JANAVB010001597.1, forward strand.
CGGCAATAAAAGAATAAAAAAAAATAAGAAGAGAGAGATCTACACAGAGAGAGCTCCCCATTTCTTCTTGATAATCACAGAGAGAGAGAAGCCAGGAGAGCAATCCGAGGAGAGCAAGAAGAGCGTTTCTTCATCAACGTCGAGCAGATCTTCCCCGAGCCAAGGCTACATACTGATCGTCCAAGGAGTAAGGCAGAGCGGCCGTCGCTTTTCCGAGCCTCTATCGTCACCCCCAGAATCAAAAATAAACAATCGTACTTAGTCTGCTGTACCTAGGTTTTCGTCCCTAGACTTTCTTTGTACGAGCGAGTTTGTATTGTGAGTCTAAGTTCAGTCCTCCGATAATTGTTCTGTTCTTTTACAATCAATGGCAAACACTAATTACATAAGATTGATAATGGAAAAACAATAGCAGCCCATACCACCAGCATCGTTGAGCCTGTATAGAAATCACTTCATAAGATTGCTAGCTAATTCTAAGGGCAAACACTCAGAAGTCACGAATAAGGAAGTGAGAGAGAAGTTCTTTGAGTTGTTACAACGGCTTCGTGGCAGAGATAACGCTGTTAATCCAGATGATTTGGTCAAGCTAATAATCTTCCACTTGTGCCAAACAGTATTTTTTATAAAGTCTGGCGGTTCAAATTTGCCGTACAGATTCTTGGCCTTGGTAGACATCATATAAGTTATCAACAGAATATGCTGGCCAAGGTTAATCTTGGAGTATGTCATGGAGAGCATCAAGAGGACTATAAGTAAAACTAAGGGGGGATTACTCCGATGCGTACTCCAAAATGGAAGGTTGCACAATATACTTCCTCTATTGGTTTACGGAACATAGTACGCTTGTGGAAAGGAAGTCCGCACCAATACGTGAATACCCGAGATTTTACACATAGAATGGGTACAAAATCTCAGTCTTCCTCGAACGCGAATATCACATTAAATTTAGATCAAAATAGATATTCAAGGATTTGGTTATAGCTGTCGGAAAAGAGGAAGGCCACCTAGAAGAGGATGTAGAAATACGAGAAGAAGATACATTTAAGGAAGAGGGACACCACCAAACTGGTGGGGATGAGAATGCTGAACAAGAGAGGCCCCAACAACTTGGAATGAACACCATGATGGAGGGGTTGGTACAGGTGTTTGCCATTGATTATAAAAGAACAGAACAATTTTATGGGAGGACTGGACTTTTACTTCACAATACAAACTCGCTCGTACAGAAGAGAGCCTAGGAACAAAACCTAGGAAAAGCAATCTAAAGTACAATTATTTATTTTTGATTCTGGGGGGTGATGGTAGAGGCTCGGAAGAGTGACGGCAACTCTGCCTTACTCCTTGGACGATCGGACGTTGCTTCGGCTGTGGAAAAGAAATGCTCTTTGTGTGGGCGGGGATTGCTGATATCTCTGCTCGGGCTCTGTGCGTATAACTCTATGCCCTTGCTGCTCTCTGTCCAAGCTTTTGCAAGGGAATGGTACCTTGCTATTTATAGGGATTTGTGATAAGTAGGGTGTACAGCAATTGCTCCTTTAAATGTGGGTTGTTAGGGATTTGGCTAAGATTTGTCTTGATCCTATTTGTTGAAAATCAATCCGAGCTGTTAATATTGATTGTAACAAATCTGGACAGTTAATGTTGATTGCACCAAATCTGCATGGGCAGTTAATTTTGATTGCAAAGAATCTGGGTTGTGATGATTTATTGATATCAGCAAATCTGCGTAAATAAATCTTGGTCAATCTCCTGCCACGTGTTCCAACTGTCTGTTATGTTGATTGCCACAAATCTGAATTGTTGAGATTTAATTAACTTCTGTCACGTGTCCCAACTGTTGCAAGCAGCATGGAGGACTGTCATAGTTGAGCCACATGAGTATGGCCTTTAATCGAACCGCATGGAAGTCCTTTAATCTGAGCCGCATGGAAGTCCTTCAATCTGAACCGCATGGACGTCCTTTAATTTGAGCCACATGGACGTCCTTTAATTTGAGCCGTATGGACGTCCTTTAATTTGAGCCGCATGGACGTCCTTTAATCTGGGCCACATGGAGGCCCTTGCAACTGAGCCGCATGGAGGCCCTTGCAACTGAGCCGCTTAGACGTCCTTGCAACTGAGCCGCATAAAGAGCTTTGGAAATGGATCGTGGCAGCTGTAAAGAGTTTTCTCGTCTCTCTAGGAGCACATCGAGGGTCATCATTTCACCTTTATGTTAGAGCTGTCAATCCGTCATTGTCAAAGCTGCCACTGTGTCAGGATAATTAATGAGCCAGCTGCTCAGAGCATTTATGGCCCGCTGTAAAGGCCTGTTTTAAGCCGCATGAGGCAACATGGCTTCCCCTTCATCTTTTTGAGCCGTATGAAGGCTCCTTCAGCTATGAGCCGCATGGGACTGATTTTCTAGCCGCATAAGAATTTAGTTATATTTTTCCATGCTTCTACAAGACCCCCTTCAAAGTTTTTAATTTACAAAATTAAAACACTTTGAATAAGAAGCATGGATATGTCTGCATAAGCTCTTTCTGCCGCATAGACTTCTCTGGCCGCATGGGATGTTCTGGTCGCATGGATCGCTCTGGCCGCATGGACTGCTCAGGCCGCATAGATTTTTTAGTCGCATGGACTGTTCATGCTGCATAATGGTCCTGTGCCACGTAGGTGTCTCATTATTGCTCTTGATTTGTTTTAATTTGAAGCCGTCTTTTGGGATAGGATCCTAAGAGTCAGCTTTAAATATTTAGATTTTGTCTTAATGATTAGGATTAATCTTTTCGCATGCAGGGGTTAGAAACCCAAGAGTCGGCCTTGTTTTCTAGGCGGTGCGTCATGCGAAGCGTCCCTTGATCCTTACTCCCCCCTTCAGCCTATAAATATGGGGTTTTTGGGAGAGAGAGACTCTTTACTTTCTTTTCTTGCTCAAGCTTTTTTTGTCCTAGTTGCCGTTGTCTTCTCCCTCGATCACCGATCAACAATGGCCCCCAAAGCTTCCAAGGCTTCCTCTGCGGCGGAGGGTAAGGGAGCGGCTTCTTCATCGACTGAGGCGCCCACAGTTCATCCTAACGTCCACCCTTCCATTGCGGGTAAGAATTATGTGGAGGACCGTATCCTTCAAAACCCTAACAAAGATGGCTCTGTTGTAATTTTATGCACAAGCCTTTTCTCTTTGGCATTTAATGCGTCCTTCGTCTTCATTGAACTGCCCAAATTTAGTACGATGAAGCCGCATATGTTGTATGGGCCGCATGAACTTCTCATGTTCGAGCCGCATGGGGTATGCTCCATGTTTGAGCCGCATGAGAATGACTGGGCCGCATAAGCACCTTTATAACTGAACCGTATGAAGTCTCACTGAATATAACCACCTGTGCTCCTAATGTACTGGGCCGCATAAGCTCCAACGGATCAGAGCCTCATAAGCTTATCTGAACTGTGTCGCATAAGCCCCACTAAACATATCCGCATAAGCTCGTCTGAACTTGGCCGCATGATACTCCACTAAACAGAACCGCATAAGCTCTGTTAAACCGGACCGCATAAGCACACGCTAAACAGAGCCGCATGAGACCACTTGAACTGGGCCGCATAAGCATCCGTTGAATCAGAGCCGCATAAGCCCTGTTGAACTGGGCCGCATAAGTACCCGCTGAATCAGAGCCGCATAAGCCTTGCCAAATCAGGACCGCATACGTCCTGTTTAAACTGGGCCGCATAAGCACTCGCTAAATAGAGCCGCATGGAACCCCACTAAATCAGAACCGCATAAGCCCTGTTAAACTGGACCGCATAAGCACACGCTAAACAGAGCCGCATGAGACCACTTGAACTGGATCGCTTAAGCATCCGTTGAATCAGAGCCACATAAGCCCTGTTGAACTGGGCCGCATAAGTACCCACTGAATCAGAGCCGTATAAGCCCTGCTAAATCAGGACCACATACATCATGTTTAAACTGGGCCGCATAAGCACTCGCTAAACAGAGCCGCATGGAACGCCACTAAATCAGAACTACATAAGCCCTGTTAAACTGGACCGCATAAGCACCCACTAGACAGAGCTGCATGAGTTCGCTTGAACTGGGCCGCATAAGCACCCGCTGCATAAGCTCGGAATCACTAAGAAGTTTTCCCTGGCCATCTTCTAACTTGTTTCTTTTATCCTTTTTCCAGTGAATCTGCCAGTTAATGCTGCGGGAGAACCTCTGGTGGGTCGCGCCCAATCTGTTGTGGGCTATAGGTATGACCACATAGTCGAGTATGTGGCAAACCAGCTTCCGAAAGACGAACCTTTGGAGAGGCTGGGTGCTATCAAGAATCAGTCCTTCCACTTTCTCTGTGCCATGATGAACTCGGGGAAACTGGGGGAAGAATATCTGAAGCCTGCGTTCCTCTTCGGGGATGCTCTGACTGTGAAGAACTCCCAAGTTCTGGATGTATCTGAGAGCTGGAACTTTACTTCGGATGGGACGGCGATCCATATTCCTTTGATGGAGCGTCACTTCCTACTGTCATCGTTCAACATGTTACCTATGACCAGGACGATGGAGGATTCCTTAACTCTGACTCGGAGCGGGATGATTGTGGGCAAAATTTACTATAACAATAACATGCGGTCAGTGTACGCGGGCAGGATACCAGTCAGCCGATACGTGATGGGGTTGGCCCCGGACAGTTTCTTGAATGTGCAGGGTCCCAATTTCACGTTCTCTGAAGCTGACACTTTAATAAACCAACTTACTCGGAAGGGATCCTATCCTGTTGGCCGATTGTCACTGCCGAATTGGATACACCCTCTCCCCTCGTGGACCAACCTGTCCACGTAGATCGCACGGAAGTACGAGACTCTCCTGCGCGAGATTGGACTCTACCATGCCATTCGGGGCACCAGCTGTGGCTTGCCCATAAATAAGAAATTGTTTATGGCTTTGCTGGAAATGTACAACTGCCGTACGGGACTTTCTTTATACCCGTGGGGGAGATGGGGCTTGCTTTGCACGAGATGCATGTAGTCTCCAAGCTACCTTGGGGAGACAAAGTTTTTGAAGTGTATACTCCGACGAACGAAGAGTTCGAGGATCTGGAGCGACGGTTCCCGGGCTTCGTAGCTGTCTACCAGGAACTAATGTGTCATTACAGTACATGCCACCAGATATCCATCAAGAAGGACGACAGCTCGGAAGGAAACCTTTTCCATACTAAGTCCTGGCTCACCTACCTTTTTAAGCTGGGTGCCTCAGGCCGGGTTTCTTTTCGCAGTCCTCAAACCCATGAGGAAATACAGAACCAAGTGTCATCGGCTAAGAGATCGAGGGCCACAGGAGACAGATTTGGGAGTAAAACTGACTCTTTCAACTATTTTTACCAGGATACCCAGCCGATGTTCGAGAAGGCTCTCCTAGCGGGATTCCTGATGGTATGGCTGCGAAATTGTGTGGTCTCAGGAGGGGCTGGTTCTATTGAGAGAACCAGCCATAATTTCATCCTTCCTGCTGTAAAGACGGTCTTCGGAGTCAGGCTAGCTCTACTCCCGGCCATGGTGTGCAGTATACACCGTAGCCTTCGTACTTTTACGTCCAAGGTCATCGCCCGTGATATGATGAAGGACTTTGAACGTGTTGAACTGCCATACCACTATCTGATGGGGTGGTTGTTGATGCATTGCCGGTCTTTAATGAGGCTTGGCCCCGAGGAGGGCGTGACTGCAGATGATGCCTTTATCTTTCAATATCGCCGCATGCCTTGGGATTGCGAGACTATGCGCGCTTGTAGGATGGCACTGTCAAGAGCGGACAGATACAATTTTTTCGTATCTGTTCTTCGATTTACTGTTGAGGAAATAAGGGCTGTACATCTGGATGGTACTGGGCCTCCCTACTTCTTAGACGGTAAAATACTCCTTTGGTTGCACAATATTTGCCCTTCCCACCTGGTATACCGCAACCGAAACGCTGTCTATTTGGAGCCTTACCTGCCCAATAGGTTCGCCCGACAGTTTGGGTATAGCCAGCTTTTCCTGGACAGTCCCAGCTTTTGCTTGAGTTTTGAAGGCAGCATCCTTGATGGCATCAAGGCCTGGCATTATTATAATACGGTTCACACCCGTACTAGCTTTTTGGTTCCCGATACTGGAGATTCAGGAGAGATCTTGTACTTGGTGGCTCTCTACCACGTCATGGCGAACAAGCCTCCTGTTGGTTTTGACCCGAGTACCAGCTTCATTATTGGTATCGGCTTGGTGGAGAAACCCAAGGGGTCTAAGGCGAGGAAGAAGCGGAAGAGCACAGTCGATGTGCCGGACTCGGAGTCCAGCAACGCGGACGAAGAAGATGACGAGCACGCTCCCGACAACACTCTCCCTTCTACAGATGAGGTGGTGGTGGATCAACCGCCTGTTGAGCCGAGCCCTTCCCGAAAGCGAAGCAGGCCTGAGTCTGCTGGAGGCGGCCGAACCTACTCCCTGAAACGGGCTACGGTTATGCCTCACCGGCTGCTCATTAAGGAGAGAGGCGAGGATATGGGCACCATTTCGGAGGTGAATTGAATCACAACCCTCTCTTTCTTTAGCTTTTTTTTTCCTGAACTATGATCTAATCATTTTTCTCTTCTCTGTAGGCATCAGAAGGGTCAGGTTCTCGAGAGCCGGCTGCTGTTTTTGAAGTCAATCCGGCCCTGACCACTTTGATTAGTAACATGTGAAAAGAGATTATTTTTGCCGGGGTTCTCTCGGCGGCGGCTGAGGGGTCCCACGTTGATGAGGTCTCGACCCAGGGCGACGTGCGCTCCGCTGAACCCGTCCCTGAGACTGCTGAATTTCAGCAGGGTGACGCTGATCCAGTCGTATCTCCTTCCGGGGCAGCTGGGGCAGAGGAACCAGCTGAATTCGGCTTGGGTGTCGCTGGCGAAGAGATTACGGGGGCTGTGAGCGAACCTCAGCCTCCGCAACTCTCCCCTGGTAAGATAAGCCAAGTCTTGACTAGTGAGGAGGCTCATTCGCTCTATCATCACATCCTTTGGATTAAGCTGACTGATGGTTGCTCTAGACATACAGGTCCTGCTCCTTCACTGCCAATGACGGACATTGTCAGGGTAGAGTTTACTAGAGGGGACCTGGTGGAAGAGAGTGCACATCCTCCCCCTCCAGCTTTTGTTGAGGGGCCTTCCGCTGAATCGAGTTCGGGAGAGTGAGCGGCGGAACTGCCGGGACGGGAAGAGATGGTCCCTGCATCCTCCTCGGTTCATGTTACTCCAACCCCGGGGGTCGACCTTTCTACCTTGCCGAGTCTCCGGATTCTTCGGGCTACGGAGAAAGAATTAGCCGCTATTCAAGCGTCCTTTCGCTCATAATTTGTTTCCCTCGTGGCAGGGATAGCAAGTTCCGGTACACCTTCTTCGACCTTGTCAATTACCCTTCCTTTGATACCGTCTTCTTCGAAAGTTCTGGATGAATCATCAAGGGATGTAGTTGACAATTTTTATTGTCACCTGAGACGAGGAGTTGAAGCTGCGGTGGAGAGAGCGACCTCTTTTGCCTTGGCCAGTCAATGCACCTGGGGCCAGATTGAAATCCTTAAAACCCTTCCAGGTGGGACAGGGATGGTTGAGCTGCTGGAGCCCAGATTGCTGGAGGCGTATCAGCTTGTGGCCCAGTTTCAAATACTGTGGCAAGTTGATCTGTCTTCAGCGATAGATCAGGAGCGGTCCTTCCTCATCACTGTCCTAGAGAAGATAAGGACTGTACGAGATGCGTCTAAGCCGGTTATAACGAAGGACCTCGACGATCTATCTCTCCAGTATGATCAGCTGAGCCGCAGGAGCGAGGATTGCATGGCTCGGGAAGTGGCCGTCTCTCGCAAAATAATTGATACGAGGGAGCAGATCCTCAAGCTCCAGAGGAAGCTGGCTTTCTTGGAATCTGAACTCGAGGCCTCCCGCGCGGATAAAGAGCTAATCGTTCAGGAGGCCGAAAAGTTCACCTGAGCTTCCGCTGGCCTGGAGCGTGCTCTGAAGAGACTCGAAGATGGCTGGCAGGCCCACGCGTATCTGGAGGATGCAGAGCAGCTGACTCGGGAGGCTGAGCGTCGGGCTAAGCTATAATTTGAGCGATCAACCGCCGTACTGAGGGATCGCCTCAGAGAATTATGTATAGCTGAACCATAGTAGGCCTTTTTCTTTCCTTCTTTGTCATTTTCCTTGGTTTTGATAGGGACGTGGTCCCCGAATATGTAGTACATTTACTTTTCAATAAATGATTATATTTTCATCGTCCATCATCTATTGTGCTTCTACTATATTTTTTGGTGTTAGTGATGTTTGCCCCACTGGAGAACTATTTATGGACCTATTACCCTAGGTATACCTTGGTTTTAGGTACAGATAATAAGTTTGATTAGGGATACCTAGAGCGATTCTACGGTACGGTGGCCATAAAATTTCTTGGTATCGAGCGAAAGAGTACCATGGGGCAGCTGGGCCCCAGAGGCATGATGAGAAAGGAGCTGTATGTACTAGAGGACTTAGTACAAGATTTGTGGTCACAGAGGACATAATTTGTGGTCAACAGAGGAAATTTGTGGTCAACTGAGGACATTTGTGGTCAACAGAGGATATTTGTGGGCTCACTACTAAAATAACCCATTTTAGCGACGTCAGAGTACGTCGCTAAAAAAGAAAAATTCGTCGCTAATTTCTATTAACGACGTATTTAGCGACGAAAAATGGATGTCGCTTATAGGCTTGTCGCAGATTACAATTTTGTCGCAATTCGTCGCTAGTTGCGACGTCCCGTTTAGTGTCGCTAGACGTCGCAATATTAGCGACAAATAGCGACGTCATCATACGTCGCAAGTATAGCGACGTAGGGCAACCACTTAGCGACGCCGTCAACTTTACATATGATGACATGGCATGGCAGCCACGTCAGCATTTTAGCGACGCCTAGCGACAACCTTAGCGACGTCGGCTCTCAGGTGGTCATATACACGTCAGCAGTATAGCGACAGATAGCGACGTCACGTCACTATTTGGCGACGTATAGCGACGTGTACAGGACGTCGCAAAATGTCGCTATACGTCACAGATGTTATAAAAAAATTTAAAAAAATAATTGGTATTTTTGTTATGCTATGTGTCTGTGTTTACAGTGTGTGTGAAGTACAGTATTCGAATCATCGACAGTTTCGCTTACTGTTCTATGTTTTATCTTGGATAGAAAGAGCAACAGTTCAGGGTGCACTTCTCAGAGCTTCCTCTTCATGTCCTTCACCTTCTCGGGATCCTTTACGACGTCCCAAGAAAGTGAAAGACGTAAAAATGAAGCTCTCAGAAGTACACCCTGAACTGTTGCTCTTTCTATCCAAGATAAAATATACAACAGTAATCGAAACTGTCGATGGTTCCGAGCATTGCATTTCACATTCACTGTAAACACAGACACACATCATCACAAAAATACACATTATATTTTTTTAAATTTGGGCAGCACCTCCTTTGTATATCAGATCATCGCTTATAACCCAGCATAGGTATATTTGTCATCCCCGTCGCAGATATTATCACAATTAACAGTCTCCCATCATAACAGTCTATAACTAATAGATGAATAACAGTCTCCCATCATAACAGTCTACAACTAAATATCATACATGTACTCAATGAAAATACCAACAAATTAAATATTACCAACATACATGTCCAACAAACATACATGTCCAACAGAGTCAAATAATATTCAAAATCAGTGTACAGAACGGTGAATGGGCCCATAGGGCCAATAAATACAAAGATGATAAAAAAATCTACTGGATCACTGAGGACCCCTGCCGTGTATCTGGGATAGCATGTACTCATACTGCTCCTGTGTGAGCTGTACCGTAGGGGCAGTAGGAGGCAGTGCAATGTCTAGAGTCGGCACCGTCGATGGGTCGGGAGGACGTATCTGCTCCAGCTCTCGCAGTCGCTCACCATAAACAGCGAGGGTACTCACCACCCTCTCAGTACTCGCCTCAAGTGAAGCCAATACCTGAGTGAGTGAGACAGACATGCTCTTCTGCGATCCCTCCAGCTCGACCTGTCTATGCTTTGTGCATTGTATAGACTCGGTGAGCGTGTACAAGCTGGCAGCTGTAGCCTGCTGCAGACTCATCAGCTCCTGTATACTGCGTTCGACCGCATCAAATCATCCGGTGACGATCGGAGGGTCAGATCGTCGCTCGACCGCATCAGAAATCTGCTGCTGCAACTCGCGACGCAGCTCCTCGATCTGACGACGAATATCCTGAGCTCGTGACGACGCCTGTAAAGCCGGAGACTGCGCACTGACAGAGGGGGCCCGAGATGACTCCGAAGCCAAATACGCGCCGTTGGATCCCGTACCGTAGTACGTACCCTTCTGAAGACCGCCAACGGCGGTCATCCAGAGGTCGTCCGACGATGGAGCTGTAGGCGGCTGGGAGAAAGTACCAGCCCCTCCCTCTGCTGGCGCACTAGCAGCAGCAGCCGCCTCCTCCTGTAGCCAAACAAACTTGGCCTAGAACATGTTTGCTAACGTGTAAGTGTTTTCTAAAGTCTATATTGATATCTATTTTCCTGTTTTCTAAATTATAGTAAATTAATATAAAGAATAGAACATACATATGCTTGCGTCGCCCTCTCGTCAATGAACTCCCCAGCCCTCCGATGGGTGACCAGGAAGACGGTCACCATGTTCGGGTCCTCATCCTTTTTTACCTGTTAAAATATATTATCTATTATTAGTATTAAACATTCTATCGAACTATATATAAATTAATGTCTGTCATAGGAAACGCACCAGACGACAAAAATGCTCCGTCATCGGAATAGAGCCACCACACCACTTACCGGCGCTCGACCGCGCCACCTTGGCCTTGTCAGACCGCTCCTGGTACTTGGGCTTGCTGAATCTAGCCTTCATCGCAGTCCACTGCTCTGGCGCGATCCAACTATGGATCGGCTGTCCGGTGCAATCACGAGACTTCTGGTCGTGGATCGCATCACGGATGAGCTTGGCTGCGACGGCAGAAAATTGGCCCTCGATCCTCGTCGCCCGGTGTGGTGGATAGAAATAGGTCCTCTACAAGAAGTAAAATACAAAAGTTGTATAATATACACAAATGATTATTAAAATTTAAAAATAAACAAATTTTTTACCTTGAAGTGGGCGAACCAAAAGGCCTTCCTATCTGCGGGAGCATTTGAGTAGTTAATCCAAGGCCCACCATAGTTCTGCCTCAGAAATACCCCCACCTGTCTCTGTACTGCAGAAGGCCGATATCTATACAATAATAATTTTCATGAATATATATGTACATATAATCATTTGAGAAATATATATTAATTAATTAACTTACTTCGTAGGTCCGTCCGTCCAAATCTCCATATGCGTCTCGCCCGGGGGAGCGCATGGAGGGTCGCTCTCACCTCCTGCCTGGACAGGATCAGTCTGATCGCCGTCCTCCATATGCTCGGCGTCGGCTCCTTCCATAGTGTCGTCGACAGGAGGAATGTTGGACGGGGGATCAGGGATGCTGGACGCGGGATCAGGAAGGCTAGACGACGAGGGAGGAGTCGCCAACCTGCTGGAACTGCCCTGTCCCGGTAATAGACCGGGAACAGAACGGTACAATGGCGTACTCGGAGATGAGGATGAGGGTACAAAATCTCCATCCCCAGCCCGAGGCTGACGGGACTGCCTAATATAAAATCCTCCGCATCGTCCAGATGGTCTAGTCATACCTGATAATAACATATGACAATAAAACAAAAAAACATATTTATATGATAGACATCACAGATTTTTGAAAAATATCATAGTCACAGATAAAAGTGTCAATAAAGTGTCACAGATTTATATGATAGAAGTGTCACTAAAGTGTCAAATATGATGATTAAACAAACGTACAGATTTAATCCTCTTCTGAAAATTAATCTAGTTCGTTTAGCTCATCTACTTCTTCTTCTTCTTCTTCTTCTTCTTCCTCCTCTACATCTTCACTTTCATCTGCATCTTTCTCTTCAGATAATTCTACTTCTTCTATACAATTAGATGTGTAATGAGGAACTTCCGTCATGTCCACTTCTATAATATTTGTTACAAGAGGTAGTTCATCCTCTTGATAAGCTATATCGTCAACCTCAAAGGTATTTCTAGCTTTGGTCTTGCATACTGCCCACCAGTCCGACCTTGTTGTTCCCCGTTTAGGATAACTTGTGAAGTACACGAGCTGAGCCTGACTTGATAGGACAAATGGTTCATAGGCTTGATATCGACGCCGATAGTTTATATCAACAAGATCGTGCTTGTCTACTTTCCAACCTTGACCTTCAATCGGATCGAACCAATCACACCTGAATAACACAATCTTAGCAGGCTCTATTCCATAACTATATGTCAGCTCCACGATCTCCCGTAGCACGCCATAGAAATCGTTGCCCGCATCAACATCTTTGTAGTTCGAAGATCTGATACACAAACAGCTGTTTTTGGTGGAGTCAAGATCCACAAAGTTGTCTCTGATCGGGCAAGTTGTTGACTTGAACCTAAACCCATTAACACAGTAGCTTGGCCATATTTTTGCAGCATAAATTGGTCCCTTGGCTAGCGTTCTAATAGACTCATTCTCAAGTCTTGCGTATGGACGATCGACCTAAATACCACGAAAGAAGCAATTAAGCTCATTCTCAATCAAGTGCATATACAGAAAGGTAATTATAGAGTTCTCAAGTCTTACATATGCACTCAACCATGATGGAAAATAATACCTCATTTCTTGTTCTAGTTCTTCTTCTGTTATGTGTGGCCTACCTGACCTTTCATCATCATTAAATATGCTGAAAACAATATCGTGCAATTAATTTAATAGTATAATAATCAACACTATTAGAATAATGTAGACGTATTAATTACTTACCCCTCCAGTTTCTCTACTTCCTCCTCGTCGCAGTTGAGTAATACATACACCTGAGCAGCCCTTAACTCATCATCGTTCAGATATCTCTTCTTCATTTTACCCGATGGCTTTCCTAGAGCATTGAATACCTTCAGTATTGTATCATTACTTTCATGATCTCCGCCGTCATTTCTGGAAGCTCTCGTTCTATTAGTTGCAACATGAGGCTTAAAATACATCGAACAAAAGTTTATAATCTCCTCGAGAACATAGGCTTCACAAATAGAACCCTCGACCCGTGCCTTATTTTTCACCTTTCTTTTTAGGTGATTTAAATGTCGCTCGAATGGGTACATCCATCGATATTCGACGGGTCCACCAACACGTACCTCATAGGATAGATGAATCGGCAAATGCTCCATAGAGTCGAAGAATCCAGGAGGAAACACCCTCTCTAGCTTGCATAGTGTTACCGCAATGTCCTTCTCTTGCTTTTCTAGACGATCAACGAGCAATTTCTTAGAACAAAGATCCCTGAAGAATATGCTAAGCACCGTCAATGGATCCCAAACTGCCTGCGGTAAGAATTCCCGAAATGCAATCGGAGTTAACCTCTCCATGAATACGTGACAGTCGTGGCTCTTCATACCCGTCAATTTGTTTTTCTTCGGATCGACACATCTTCTCAGATTTGACACATATCCGTCTGGAAATTTTAGGCCCTGGATCTACCGACAAAGTCTCACTTTATCCTCCTTGTCCAGCGAGAAAATTGACTTCGACAGGAACTGTTTTCCATTCTGCTCTATCAAATGCAACGCAGGGCGTTTGCATATTTCTTCTAAGTCCAACCTGGCCTTGGGATTGTCTTTTGTTTTTCCCTTTACGTCCATCACAGTATTAATTATGTTATCAAACACATTCTTCTCAATATGCATGACATTAAGATTATGTCTGATCAGATTGGTACTCCAGTATGGCAGATCCCAGAATATGCTCCTCTTTGTCCAGTTATGATCTCTACCAAATCCATCGCACTTGTACCCAGCTGTAGGATCTTCGATAGCACTTGGAAAATCTCTAACCTCCTTCCATATCGTGGCTCCGCACCACCTTGGTGGTGGATCACCCTTCTCTACAACGCCGGCACGGAATGCATTCATGTTCCTTCTGAACGGATGATCTTTTGGCAGAAATTGCCGATGACAATCAAAGAAGCACGGTTTTCCTCCGTGTTTCAAGAGGAAAGCCTTACTACGGTCCATGCAATACGGACATGAGAGACGGCCATGAGTGCTCCATCCAGATAACATTCCATAGGCCGAAAAGTCGTTGATGGTCCACATAAGGGTTGCCTTCATCTGAAAATTCTGCTTCCTGGAAACATCGTACGTGTTAGCGCCTACTTCCTATAACTGATTCAACTCATCTATCAAAGGCTGTAAGTACACATCAATGTTCCTCTTGGGATTGTTCGGACCAGGAAATATAACGGTTAGAAACATGTACTGAGTCTTCATGCACATCCAAGGCGGTAGGTTATACGGAGTGACAATCACAGGCCAGCACGAATACTGGGATCCCGAAAGACCAAAAGGAGTAAAACCGTCAGAAGATAGCCCCAACCTGACATTACGCGGATCTGAAGCAAAATCAGGATACACTCGATCAAAGTGCTTCCACACTTCTCCATCGGATGGGTGATCCAACACTCCTTCAATCTGTTCTTGCATGTGCCAACTCATATTTTCGGCCGTCTCTTTCACCATAAATAATCTTTGCAACCGCGGCGTTAAAGGCAAGTAGTGCATTGAATCGGTCGGTCTTCTTGCACCGGTAGACCTTCCTGTACTAGTTGTCTTATAGCGATCAGCACCACAAAATCTGTACACATCTGCGTCCTTGTCATCTTTGTAGTACAGTATGCACCCATTGCGACAAGAATCGATTTTCTCGTATCCCTTCCAGAGCGATCTCACCATCCTCTTAGACCGGTAGAAGTCTTTAGGCAACTTAGCACCCGCCGGCAAGATCTCTATAATCAACTCCAACACTCGGTTGTAGCATTCTTACGACATGTTAAAATCTGACTTAATGCTCAACAGTCTTGTAACCACCTCCAACGGTGAATGATCCTCACAACCAGGATACAATAGAGTCCTTGCATTCTCCAGCAACTCCATGAACTGTGCAGCATCGGCGTTCGGTTCCTCCTCAGGTGCATCATGAACGAAACTAGGCCCCGTAGTGTCTAAAACCATGTTCACGCACCCGTCGTCGTATACATGATTATCTGAAACAAAATTAGGTCCCGCATGCATATACGGCTCAACATAAGGCTCCGGCTCTGATGCTAAAGACACAAGTTCTCCGTGTGCGATCCACTGATAGTAATTAGACGTGAAACCCCTCGAGTACAAATGATATGTCACTTCCACTTCTGGATAATATTTCACGTTATGACATTTCACACACGGACACTTAATTTTGGTGCTGTCCATGTACTAAGGGAACGCCTTAGCAAACTGCAGGAACTGCTCTACTCCCGCTATGTATTCATCCCGCACACCACACATATCATCAAGACGACGATTGTACATCCATGAACGGTTTCGTAAGTAGTAATTCATATCCATTTAGAAATAATTCTGCAAAGATGGACACACATTATCCAATAGGCACAAATTCGTATATTATGTCTTATTATGGGACACACATTAGTAGCGGACAGTTACTAATAACAATGATATGCAATCTAGGTCAAACTAGGTTGTACTAAGTCAAACAAAGTCAAACAAGGTCAAGCTAAGTCAAGCAAAGTCAAACAAGGTCAAAGTAGGTCAAGGGTTGACCTACAGTTGACTTTGTCAACTCTTAGTCCAATCTAGGTCAGATGTTGACTCTACTTTGACTTTCAGTCAAAATAGTCAACCTTGGTCAAATAAGGTCAAATCTAAGTTAAATATTCTATTTCTAGTCATTACCTACCAAGGTACCCTTTACCTTATCGCTATTGGTATCCCAATACCAATACCTTAAGTTGGTACCCTTTACCTTATCGCTATTGGTACCCTTTACCCTATCGCTATTGGTAACCCAATACCAATACCGCGTTAACATGGTTGGTACATTAAGGGTCTTTGACAAGATGACATGTTGCGAAAAAATATATCCTTATATATAGTTCTCCTACGGATTTTCTTTAACATTACGTAGAAGAACTATAAGGATATATCTTTTCACAACATGTCACCTCCTTAAAGACCCTTAATGTGACAACCATGTCACCCTCTCAGTCATATCCCTAAGCTACGATGCAGCTGCAGGCATTTAGCATGTCACCCTCTCTATCATAACTAATAAATTAATATCCTACTTTAACATCTAATAACTCTCATATTCCTGCAACTAAAAGGCAAAACCATGGTATATACATGGTTTAAAGTATCGGCCGATACCGATCCGATACGGCCGATACCGGTACGGTTTGGCATGTTCCGATTCGATACCGACCGATACCAAATATTGACCGATACCGACATTGTGGGTCTTTGTTCCGGTCAATTCGACAAAACCAATCGGTAAGGGTGACTACTATTTCATATAATTTCAAAACTACTAAGAAATAACGCTGAAATACTTAAAATTATGCCTAAATGTATAAAATATATGTTCTTAAATGTAAATAATTTATTAATAATTATTTGTTTTCCGATACCAAAGTCCGATACTCCGATACGATACCGTCGATACTACCGATATCGCCGATACCAATACTCATAGGAATAGTCCGATACCGATTCCGATATCGATATTGTGAACCTTGGGTATATATCGTCAACATTTCAGATTCTTAAAATAAATTTCAAATGGATTTTTGATTGTATATATGTGTATTTGTGTGTATATACATTGTATACATATATATTTATATATGTATTTGTGTGTGTATGTAAGTGTGTGAGTATATATACATGTATATATGTAGATATGTGTATTTATGTATATAGGTATATATGTATGTATTGTGTGTGTCTGTGTCCTGTGTCCTGTGTCATGTCCCCTGCCCCCCTCCCCCCTACCCATGCACCCACCTACCCCTGCCCCCTCCCCCTACCCCTGCACCCACCCACCCCTGCCCCCTCCCCCCTACCCCCCTCGACAGCAAGACCCCCCTCCCCTGTCCCTCCTAGACAGCAAGACCCCCTCCCCTGCCCCCCTGCACCCACCTACCCCTGCCCCCCTCCCCGTACCCCTGCACCCACCCACCCCTGCCCCCCTCTCCCCTACCCCTGCACCCACCTACCCCTGTACCCACCCACCCCTGCCCCCCTCCCCCTACCCCCCTCGACAGCAAGACCCCCCCTCCCCTGCCCCCCCTAGACAGCAAGACCCCCCTCCCCTGCCCCCCTCCCCCTACCCCTGCACCCCCCCAACCCTGCCCCCATCGACAACAAGACCCCCCCACCCCGGGTACCCCCACCCCTCCCTCCACCCCTCGACAGTAAGACCCCCCACCCCCTGCACCCACCCCCACCTCTCTCTCCCCTCCTCGACAGAAAGACCAACCCAGCTAGGGTTAGGGTTCTCGTGTCCGTGTCCGTGTCTAGATAGCTAAGGCTAGGGTTAGGGTTTACCTGAGGAGGGTGGCTTCGTCGAAGGATAGAGGCGGTAAGGAGGGTGGCTTCGTCGTCGGAGGAAGGCGACGAGGAAGGCTTCTTCGTCGGAGGAGGGAGGCTGGTCGCCGGAGGGAGGGGTCAGCGGGCGAGCGGGGTCGCCGGGGGAAGAAGGAGAGGGTATCGCCGGAGGGAGGTGTCGCTGGAGGGGAGGGTTCGCCGGAGGGAGAGGGGAGAGGGGGATCGAGCGGGAAGAAAAATTTTGGATGAAAATTTTATAATTTCGATCGGGCCAGGAACCCTATATGAAATAAGACAGCGACGTATAAAGTATACGCCACAAAATGTCTCAATACAGCGACGTAAAAGGTACGTCCGTCGCAAAACGTCGCCCGTCAGCGACGTAAAAAATACTACGTCGCGGAACGTCGCTATGCAGCGACGGTCAGCGACGTGTAGCACTAGGAGTCGCTATAGACAATTATCAGCGACTGCTTTTTCTGCCGTCGCTAATATACGTCGCTATTCTAGCAGATTTTAGTAGTGGCTTATTATCCTTGGCGTACCCTGGTTTTTGGGTACGGATAATAAGTCGAGAGAGAACCAACATACTTACTCAGAGGTAATGAGGACGTGGTAAATATGAGGGTTTCTTCAATAGAATCTTCCTACTCAGAGGTAATGAGGACGTGGCAGGAGTGGACACCATAAAGGGTACCTAGAACAACTCAGAGGTAATGTGGACGTGAAAGTTCTACGTGAGGGGCGGTTTGTTTTTGATGGAAGTGAAACAACTCAGAGGTGACATCGACATGGTTGTTTCGAGAAATTTGTGGATCTGTTACCCTTTTTATGCACTGAAAGTACGGGCAATAGATTATGAGAAAGATGCTCTTTTAGGAAGAAAGTTCAGAGGTACGATCATACGTGACTTACTACCCAAAAGATACGATATAGATTCATCTAGAGTGACCAGAGTGTGAGTTCAGCGGTACTTGCGGGTACATAACTCAACAATCTGGAAGATTTGGAGTCAAAGTGTAAGTTCAGCGGTACCAGAGGGTACATAACTCAACAGTCGGGAAGATTTGGAGTCAGAATGTAAGTTCAGCGGTACCAGAGGGTACATAACTCAACAATCTGGGAGATTTGGAGGATGTCGTTTCAGACATAATATTTTTTCAGGAACTTGCCGTTGATGGGCAACATGAACAAGTCTCCGTTTTGTTTTGCGAGGCGGTAAGCACCATTGGAGAATACAGTCTCGATGACAAATAGGCCTTCCCACTTTGGCTAGAATTTGTCGGCAGTTTTGTGAGCCATAACCATCGGCCTCCGAACTGCCAGAACGAGATCGCCTACTTGGAATGTTCTGATTTTAACCTTCTTGTTAAAAGCTCTCGAGATACGTGCTTGGTACAGCTCGATTCGTTGTTGAGCTAACAGACGCTTCTCATCTAAAGCCTCCAACTCTTGTAACCGGCGATGGTGATTATCATCCGTTGTCAATCGGTAAGTGAAAGCGACGCGGAGCGAGGGGATTTGAGTCTCCAGTGGGAGAACCGCCTCACTCTCATACACCAAAGAGAATGGTGTGTTCCCAGTGGCCGTCCGGACTGTAGTGCGGTACGCCCATAAGCATTCGCCAAGCTTCTCATTCCAATCACGTTTGTTAGAAGACATGAACTTCTTGAGCAGCTTGATTATAGTTTTATTGAATGCTTCTGCCAACCCATTCGCTGTCGGATTGTACGGCGTTGAAGCAACATTCTGGATTCGGTGTTTGTCGCAGAACCGATAGAAGGCGTAGCTTGCGAACTGCAGACCATTGTCATGGATGATCCTTCGGGGCAGCCCAAAGCGATAGATGACGTGGTGCTTAAGGAAGTTGATCACGTTTGAAGTCTTCACTTCTACCAGCGGAATAGCCTCCGCCTATTTGGATAAGTAATATGTGATTGCGAGTATGAAGCGGTGTCCTCTGGACGAAGACGGAGTGATCGGACCAAAGATGTCCATTCCTCATGCTTCAAAGGGCCAGGATTCTACCGTCGGATGTAAGAACTCGGATGGTTGATGGATGAAATCTGTATGGACTTGATAGGCTTTGCATTTTCTTGCATATCTATCGCATTTGCTACCATCGTGGGCCAGTAATAGCCCATTCGGCGAAGGCGGTCTTGCAATTTTGGGCCAGGCTGATGGGCCCCGCAGACGCCGTCATGAGCTTCGCGTACAGCTTCCTTGGCTTCTGTATTTGACAGACATCGAAGCAGTAATCCATCGTATGATCGCCGATACAACATTTTCGTCTCTGTATCGTAGAAGAATCTGAGGGAACATCTTCTGATGGAAGTGGCTTCTTTCGGATTCTCCGACAAGATGTCGTAGACTACGAAGTCAATGAATGGTTGTCTCCAGTCTGGTGTTTCGTCCGAGCGGAGTAACTCTCAACACATTGAACATTGTCCTTGGGATAGACCAATTCACGGCCTATTATGTCAACCAAGTGGTAAGCATGGTTCGGAACCGCTAAGGAAGTGGCAAGGCCTGCTAGGGCATCGGCTTCAATGTTCTGGAGCCTGGAAATGTGTTCTATGAAGAATCCTTTCAGGGACGTGATGATAGCGATTGCTATTTGATAATAGGGGATCATGTCTTCATGGCGAACTTTATATGAACCCCGGATCTGGTTGACGATTAGCTACAAATTGCCATATGCTTCAAGATACTCTACCCCCAGCTCCTTTGCGAGTCAGAGGCCAATAACCAAAGCGTTGTACTCGGCCACGTTGTTTAAACAGGGCTCCGTAAGGGAGTAAGCCCGATTGATCACCAGCTTGGAGGGAGAAATCAGCACCACTCTGACTCCAGCAACGATGTTGCCCTTGGGCCCAGTTCTAGAAGCTCCGTCGAAGAACATTCGCAATACGACATCATGAGAGGCCACATTTGAATTGGCAACCTCATCTGGAATTTCTTCGTCTATTCGGGTTGACTCCGAACCTGGATGAGCTGCTAAAAAATTTGCCAGAGCTTGACCTTTAACAGCCTTCTGCGGGACGAAGATCATGTAGTAGGGAGACAATAATATCGCCCAGGTAACGAGGCGAGAGCTGAGTGCATCTGGCTTAGTCATGAGGACCCTGAGGGGGTTAACTCTTGATACGACATGGATGGTTTGTCCCATGACGTAGTGTCGTATCTTTTGAATGGCGAACACTAGAGCAAGGCACTCCTTCTCCACGGCAGTGTATCGATGCTCAGGCCCCATCATCATTCGGCTGAGGTAATATATAGCTTGCTCATGGTCTGCATCATTATTTTGTGCTAGTAAACCACCGAGAGAATGCTCCATTGCTCGCACATAGAGCAGGAATGGTTTTCCAGCAACCGGGGCCACCAGGACTGGAGGGTTCGATAGATATTCTTTGATGATGTCGAAGGCGCGCTGGCATTCTTCATCCCATTCGAATGAAATACCCTTCTTCATGAGGTGGGCGAATGGCTGACATCGTCCGGAGAGGTTAGAGATAAACCTCCTGAGGTAAGCTAGCCTCCCTTGAAGGCCTCGGAGTTCACAGAGATTTCTCGGGGGACCCATCTCCATGATTGCCTTTGTTTTCTTCGGGTCTATGTGGATCTCCTGGGCAGTAATAATAAAACCCAAGAATTTGCCACTAGATACGCCCAAGAAGGATTTGGTAGGATTCATCTTCAAGTTGTGCGCTCGCATCAGGTCGAATACCATCCTCAGATCCTGCAGATGGTCTTCCTTAGAACGGCTTTTGACAGCTATGTCGTCGACATAACACTCCACGGTCTTACGTAGGTGATCTCTGAAGATGACACTCATGGCTTTTTGATATGTAGTGCCGGCATTCTTTAAGCCAAAGGGCATGACGGTGTAACAGTACACGCCAATCGGTGTTCGGAATGATGTATGCTTCTTGTCGTCAGAAAACATCTTGATTTGATTGTATCCTGAAAAGCTATCCATGAATGACATACGCTCAAAGCCACATATTTTGTCGATCATGATGTCCGTGATAGGAAAAGGACACTCATCTTTAGGACCAGGTTCGTTTAGATTTCAAAAGTCGATGCAAATTCGGATCTTTCCATTCTTCTTGAGGACTGGTACTATATTGGCGACCCAGTCTGGATGCTGTTCCTCGCGGATGAAGCCGTTGGCTATCAGGTTGTTGACCTCAGCTTCGATGGAGTTCATGATGTTCGGGCGGAACCGTCGTTGCTGTTGTTTGACCGGCTTTGCATTCAGACGAATGTTGAGCTTGTGGAGTGCAACCTCGGGGTTTAACCCTGGCATGTCTTCATAACTCCAGGCGAACACTTCAATATATTCTTTGACAAGTTGTAGTAGCGATTCCCGTTCTTCGTCTGTCAGACTTTTGCTAACGATGATTGGTTTTGGGGAAGACTCATTGTCGAGGTTAACTTGCATGACCTCATCTTTAGTAGGGGCTCTCTTTGTTTGAATCACTTTTCCCATTGCGCATCTAGCTGTTGGGCCCACGGCTCTAACTCAAGAAGTTCAGAAATGTCTTTATCTTCTTCATAGGCGTTGGTGAATGCCTTATTGATAGACAAGACTTGCCTGAATATGTCCCCGATGCTGATATCCGAATCAGAAATTGGTGATCCGGTTGAGTGTGAATGCCAGTCGTATTCCTCGTCTGAGCTTTCAGGGGTCGTTGCAGGTGTAACATAACCTAGCCCACATTTGGTTTTGTTGTAGTAATCTCGTGGTTTCCCAGCTAGGACCGGCAATTGTAAGGGTAACCGCCGTCCAGTGCCGTAGTTCAAGCCTGGTGTAGTTTCCAGATCATACCCCTATTTTTGCATAAGGTACTTGGATCGGGAACTATATAGATAAAGGGGCAGTCTCCCGCTGTCGGGTTCGAGCTCAACTTCTTCTATCATGAAGGGCTGTGGATCATTCTTCCGGCCGAAGATGATTGGATGATCCTCTCCCTCGATTATGCGGTAAGCGTCTTCCACTGGAGTAAGTTGATTTACGGTATAGACATTTGTCACCTGTGTGTGTAGGTGGGTGCCTATACCGTGTTTCATAGCATACATTGTACAAAGCTTATTAAGCTCGAGGTAGTTCAAAGATAGCCCTTTATTGATAAAGTAAGGTATCTTTTCCAGTGGAATTACATCATCTGTGGATGGAACATCAGTGTGAGCAGCCACATACTTGGCCAACTCTGACTCTTCTTCAGCCACCCCCTGTGTCAATGAAGACTGAGAGGATGACTTGGGCAGCTTAATCATCAGGGGCTCCACTGGTGGAGTAGAACGTGGAGTCGTTGGCGTACTAGCGACCCCCAGTTTGGTGCTCGGTGCTGGGCGGGGAGTTGTTGGCTGGCTAGCAGTCCCCGGCTTAGCGCTCGGCTGTCGATTCATTCTAGGAAGGCGAATCGTCATCGGCTTGACGGAGGGATTGAGCTCCTCTGTTTGTTGCTGGCTAGCTCTAGGCAGCCTGATTGTCAGTGGCTCTGTCGTGGGTCTTGGCGCTTGGCCAGACCTTGGCAGTCGGATTATCATCTGCCCCTCTTGTGCAGAGAGGTTGATTGCATCCTTACGTAGAGTGGCTGTAAGTGGTGCAGTTCTGCCAGGTTTGCGGGCTTGAAGGTGGATTGTCAGAGGTTCTTCCGATCAAATTATCGCCTCAATTTAAGCTTGAGTATCTCCTTCGATAAGGTGCCTTTTCGACTTCTCGTACAAGCATGAGTCTGAGAAGTAGGATTCGGCCACTTTAAAGGGATCGATGTCGGCAAATTCTGTCCTGACGAAGCCGTGCTTGTCGACGTACTTGAAGCACTGGTGCAGTGTGGAAGGCACGATCATGTAATCGTGTATCTAAGGACGCTCCAGGAGAATATTATAGGAAGTGTCCACATCTATGGCATAATAGGTCACTTCTGATTGAAGGTCGCCGATTTGGCACTTCAGGCGAATCTTTCCGATCGGATAGCTTCTGTCTGAATTGAAACCGCTAATGGCGGTGCTTGTCGGCGTCAGGCGATGCATTAGGATGCGCAGATGGTGTAGCAGGCTCTTCGGGATAATGCTTATGAAAGAACCGGGATCAATATGCATCCGATCCACCTTGATATCGCTAACGTATCCAGTACAATACAGAGGACGATCGTGTAGGTTGGTCTTAATAAGCATATCCTGCGGAGTAAAGACAATATTAGGCACTGCACCTGTGCAAGCGTTGTCCTGGAGATCTACAGGTGAGCTCTCCCCAGTGAGATTGGACTGAGCCAGATATGCGTCGGCATTCTGGAGTGCCTCGCTCAGTACGATGCGAACATCTTTGGAGACTCTCAGGAGCTCGTATAGCAATAATTTGGCCGGTGTGTTGGCCAATTGTGCCAAGATGTCAAATTTATAGGGCCTCTCCAGCCCATGAGGTGCCTCTCTTCGGAGCGGCTTGTCAAAACGAGTCTCCTTCGGCCTAGGCTTGTCGGTCGTCGAAGGCTGAGAAGGTCCTGGAGCATCAGCAGTAGCCGGCTGATGATCTTCAGCCGAGTTACCTGGCATAGGTTGGGATTGTGCACCTGATCGGGTAACGACAGCTGTAGCTTCTTCGACCTCTGTCGAGATTGTGCGATAGGATTTGACTTTCCTACTCTTTTTCTTGCTGTTGGAGGGTGGTGCGGACTGAGTCACTTCAGGTACCAGCTCCGGATGGACCCACATGACCTCCCCTCGTGATGTGGTAAGGGATACTAGACCAGTAGCCTGGTCTCGGAAAAGTGGAAGATTAGCAACCTCTATCTTTGCTTTGGGGACGGGTACTACTCCATCTTGAGTCTTTGTCGGAAGGAAGTTGCCGAACTGTACTGACACCATGTTGGCTGCCACGGTCACCTCTTCGAAATTAATGGCCAAGGCCTTAGAATCGATGAGATGCTGGATGTATCGCTTCAGTTGGAAGCAGTCTTGCGTGGCATGGTGGACATAGCGATGGTAGTGGCAGTACTTGGGGCTCTCCATCTCTGCACGACGAGGTTTACGCCTTGGAGGAGGGAGCTGAATTCGACCTCCTTGTATGAGCATGTCATGGATGGGCTTGACATGGCCGTCCTCGAAGGAGTAGGTCATCTGAGGCCACTGCTTTTCTGCCGGCTTTGGTTCAGGCTTCTGGGCTATATCGGCTACCATAGCCTGCTTGCCCTTGTTGTCTCGGTTGTTGGAGGAATTACCGCCGTTGTTGTTGTTAGCATTAGGGCGTTTACCCTTGTCCTCTCCCTTCGAGATGTGCAGTCCCAATTGGCGAGCTTTGTCTTCTGCGCCAGTGGTACTGATGATGAACGTCTTCCAGTCCTTGAATTGACTCTCGCCCATCCAGAGGCTGATTGTAGGGAGCAGCCTCTTTTGGCAAATTTCAATCAGGGAGGAATCAGGGTTACCGGAAGGTAACTTCATCGCAGTTTGGCGAAATCGCTCAATATAGTTCCTTGTCAGCTCTTTTTCTTCCTGAACAACGTCCATGAGGGTGGACATTGTCACGTCTTGTCCTACTTCGTAGAACCTTTCCAGGAACATACGTTTGAAGTCGGCGAAGGAATGGATGCAGTTGTCCGGCAAGTTGCGGTACCAGTCGAAGGCGACCCCTTCCAATGCCCCGATGAACAATCGTGTAAGGATGGCGTCGTCATAGGACAGATGGTCGATTGTGACTTCGAAGTAAGTGATGTACCAGCTTGCAGAGGTCTTGCCATCATAGGGATTAATGTTGAATAGCTTATATCTTGGTGGAAAGGGAACATCTCTCCATGCAGCAGGATACGGTTGTCGTATCCTGAGGTCCTGGCAGGCTTCTCGGGCGTGGAACATGGCCCGGAGCTCCTGGACCTCTCGTTTTGCCTCCCTGGCCTCATTTGCAGCAATGGGAGCCAATGTTGTCGGAGCATTGTTGCCCGGGTTTGGTGTAGCCGAGTTTGAGTCCGCATTAACCGTGGGACTCAAACTTGTTTGGCCAGGCGTCCTTCCTTGCAGAGTCGGTAGGGCCGCTTTGATCTCGTCCACGAATTTGACCAATGTATGAAGTATGTCCTCCAGAGTGTCGATGCGTTGGCGATCACTGGGACCGTCTTGGTTGCTGTCCGTCATGAACACCGTCCTCACATGAGGAGAGATTGAAGGAATGATGGAGGACGTGCCTTCTGAGTCATACCATTGTACAGAGAAGTCGTCAGGGTATGTAGGAATATTCTCCTCTGGTTCGAACTCAGAAGGAGTGGTACCCCCAGCTTCAGAGCTTGCCTCGTCTTGAGAGTTGTGGATGTCCTCGGGGATGTCAGAATCTGCTGCATCTGTTGGGGAAACCGTTTCCCCTGGATTATCTTCTTGGAACACCGGATTGTCGTAGATGTTTGGAGGACTGCTACCCCCGACTCCAGCGCCTCTCAGAGATGTGGACGACGAATCTCCAAGTGTGGCAGATTTCGTCTTCGAGCGGGTACCTTGGTAAACTCCTCCGGTAACGGTGGTAGACAATCGCTTAGAAGAGAGTTTCTTGGTTATGCTGGTTGAGATTTTTGGACTGGAGACGTTTGTTTTCTTCCCTTTCCCGCTGCCAGGGATCTTCATAGAAGAATTACAGGAGGCGACGAGAAGCGCCTCGTCTTTTGAGCTTGGGTGTTGCAGTCGTTGGAAGACGGACCGTCGGTCTTCTTGTACTATCGCGTTGTTGCAACAGTAGTTGACAATAACTTGGGTGCAGTGATGTCCATGGAAGGAATCTCTGTACACCGAAGCTTCTTCTCTTTCTTTGTGTTTTTGAAGGATCACATCACGCAAGTCAGGTACGTCTCGAGC
Source organism: Iris pallida (assembly GCA_029216955.1). Classification (NCBI taxonomy): domain Eukaryota; kingdom Viridiplantae; phylum Streptophyta; class Magnoliopsida; order Asparagales; family Iridaceae; genus Iris; species Iris pallida. The sequence goes on from JANAVB010001597.1 coordinate 720,630, forward strand.
AACCTTTACACCCGTTTTATGGGCCCAGAAATCCCGAGCATCTGAGTGTGTTGGCACCATGTCTGCTCTCTGATTGTTGGGAGACTCTTGGGAACCACTCTGTCCGTTTGTCGCCGGGGGCTGGCTCGAGTGGCTCGGTAAAACTTTCCATCGGAGGCCTGCATAACAGTAAGCGGAGCGCTCGGATGGTCAGAGGTTGGGACAGCTGACTGAGCTCGCCGAGCCCGTGCTGTCTTAGACTTTTTCGCTCTAGCACCCGAAGGTGCATAGTAGGAAGAGTCCAAATGGTGCCGCACAGAGTCTGGCACATTTTTTGGGAGCATATGGAGTTAGGACTGTATGAGAGACGGTCAAAGACTGAACCTGAGCCGCATGGAGCATTTGTGGCCGTATAAGAATTCATGCGGCTGGATTTGGCTGCCGCATGGGCATTCATGCGGCTGGATTTGTTGGCCACATCAGCATTCATGCGGCTGGATCCGTTGACCACATCAGCATTCATGCGGCTGGATCCGTTGGCCACATCAGCATTCATGCGGCTGGATCTATTGGCCACATCCTCATTCATGCGGTTGGATCCGTTGACCATATCATCATTCATGTGACTGGATTTAGTGGCCGCATGAGTCTTCATGCGGCTGGAATTGTTGGCCGTATGAGCCTTCTTTATGCGGCTGGCACCCTTATGCGGCTTCTTCCTGGACCGCATAGAGTCCCCACTTTCTTTCTCAAGTCCAGTATCGTAGTGCTTTCCTCTGCCAGACTTGAGAACAGCAGGGTTCTCCACGGCCTGAAGTGGGGCCGCATGGGAGTCTTCTCCATCGCCTTGGACGGCAGAGAGTATTTCTTACAGAGCTTGGGGAGGAGTAAATGATTTGGGCCTCCACTCCCTGTGGGCCTTCTTCATACGGGCTCGCTTCTGGACCGGGCCAGCGCTCCTGTCGGAGAGCATTTCTTCAAACGTCTGCTGGTCGAAGCGGACGACTAGCATCTGTTGCGTGGAGCCAAGTTTGGCTGCGTCCGATTGCATCACCAACTCCTCAGCCATGGAGAAGTTAGTCCCCAACGGAGTCGCCATCGTGTTTACCATTGATTATAAAAGAATAGAACAATTTTATGGGAGGACTGGACTTTTACTTCACAATACAAACTCACTCGTACAGAAGAGAGCCTAGGAACAAAACCTAGAAAAAGCAATCTAAAGTACAATTGTTTATTTTTTTATTCTGGGGGTGACGGTAGAGGCTCGGGAGAGTGACGGCAACTCTGCCTTACTCCTTGCACGATCGGACATCGCTTCGGCTACGGAGAAGAAATGCTCTTTGTGTGGGCGGGGATTGTTGATATCTCTGCTCGGGCTCTGTGCGTATAACTCTGTGCCCTTGCTGCTCTCTGTCCAGGCTTTTGCAAGGGAATGGCACCTTGCTATTTATAGGGCTTTGTGATAAGTAGGGTGTGCAGCAATTGCTCCTTTAAACGTGGGTGGTTAGGGATTTGGCTAAGATTTGTCTTGATCCTATTTGTTGAAAATCAATCCGGGCTGTTAATATTGATTGTAACAAATCTGGGCAGTTAATGTTGATTGCACCAAATTTGCATGGGCAGTTAATTTTGATTGCAACGAATCTGGGTTGTGATGATTTGTTGATATCAACAAATCCGCGTGAATAAATCTTGGTCAATCTCCTGCCACGTGTCCTAACTGCCTGTTATGTTGATTGCCACAAATCTGAATTGTTGGGATTTAATTAACACATGCCACGTGCCCAACTGTTGCGAGCCGCATGGAGGACTGTCATAGTTGAGCCGCATGAGTATGGCCTTTAATCGAACCGCATGGAAGTCCTTTAATCTGAGCCGCATGGAAGTCCTTCAATCTGAACCGCATGGACGTCCTTTAATTTGAGCCGCATGGACGTCCTTTAATTTGAGCCGCATGGACATCCTTTAATCTGGGCCGCATGGAGGCCGTTGCAAATGAGCCGCATGGAGGCCCTTGCAAATGAGCCGCATGGAGGCCCTTGCAACTGAGCCGCATAGACGTCCTTGCAACTGAGCCGCATAAAGAGCTTTGGAAATGGGTCGTACCAGCTGTAAAGAGTTTCCTCGTCTCTCTAGGAGCACGTCGAGGGTCATCATTTCACCTTTATGTAAGAGCTGTCAATCCGTTATTGTCAGAGCTACCACTGTGTCAGGGTAATTAATGAGCCAGCTGCTCAGAGCATTTATGGCCCACTGTAAAGGCCTATTTTGAGCCGCATGAGGCCATATGGCTTCCCCTTCATCTTTTTGAGCCGCATGAAGCTCTCGAGCCTTTTGAGCCGCATGAAGGCTCCTTCAGCTATGAGCCACATGGGGCTGATTTTCTGGCCGCATAAGAATTTATTTATATTTTTCCATGCTTCTACAACAGGAATTGGAGGAGTTGACAAGAGAGAAATCTCAGGTTTTTGTTGAGAATGAAAAACTCAATGAAAAGCTTAGAGAGCTAGAGGCACAAGAAGTCCAACAACGTCCAGTCAACGTTGTGATGGAGGGCTCGGTTCATGAATTGGAGGAGTTACGAAGAGAGAAATCTGAGATTCTTGCTGAGAACGAGAATCTCCATAAGAAGCTTAAAAAGCTAGAGGAACAAGGAGCCCAACAAATTCAAAGGAACACCTCGATAAAGATGTTGGTGCATGAATTGGACTCCTTGCGAAGCGAGAAATCTGATATTATTGCTGAGAATGGAAAGCTTAGCGAAAAGGTTAAATTGCTACAAACACAAGGTAATTTTTTTTTTCTTTTTTTGAAGTTCTGATTTGTAGTTCTTCGTGTTAGAATGCAGAAGAATGACCATTCTCCAAGTTAAATTAACAGAGAATGTTCATTCTCCGTTTTATTACCACAGAGAATGGCCATTCTCCATGGTAATATCACGAAGAATGGACATTCTCTGTGTTAAATGGAAGGAGAATGACCGTTCTCAGTGTTAATAAGACGAAGAATGGTCATTCCCCGTTTTAGAATGCAGGAGAATGGCCATTCTCCGTGTTAGAATGCAGTAGAACGGCCATTCTCCGTGTTAAGGTCACGGAGAATGGTCATTCTCCGTGTTAGATTTACATCATATTGATTGATATCATATATTTCATTGTTGTTTATTTTATTTCAGTATAAATAACCGAGCAGCTCAGAGAAACAAATTAAAGGCTCGTTAATGAAAAAAGGGAGCTTCAAAATAAAGTTGAATCGTTGAATATTGAAGCCATTAAAAAGGATGCAAAAATTGCTGATCTCGAAGCCATTGTTGTAGCATTGCAGCATGAGGAGACTCAAGCAGCTGCTGAACTTGTTGCTCCAAAAGAAGAGAAGGATGGGGGGAGGGGGAAGAGGTCCTGAAAACCATCAGCGGCATTACCCGATGAAGATGTTACTCCCTTGGAAAAAAATACAGTTAGAGAGGCTAATAAAAAGCGGAAGATAAATGTCGCTCCGAAATCCAGAGAAGACGCCAAAATGGCTGAACTATAGAGGAAGGGTGTCATACTAAATAATACGATGAACTCGTACTTTGGATGGATGCGGATGAAGAGCTGAAGAAGCTTTACATCGACATCATAATCCCCATAAAGATGAGTCCAAAGTATGTATTCTGAACTCGACCAATTTCCATCCAATTCATAAAGGAGAACAACTATTCTCCGTGACAGTTGTCCGGAGAATGATCATTCTCCGTGTCAGTTGGACAGCGAATTATCATTCTCAGTGTCTATTGGGCGACGAATGACCCCTTTTTTCTTCTTTTTCTTTCTAGACTTTTTTCACAATTATGTCCTGAGAATCTTATTAATTTAATCTAAACTAAATTTATGTGCAGTGATATTGTATACTTGAGTCTGCCGAAAGAGGGTAAAAATGAAGTTGAAATCCAGCTGTCGACAATAGACATGCAAGACAGACTCAACTATGAAGACATGGAGACTGGCATACTCAACCTAATAATAAGGAAGCTGAGAGAAATTCAAGGCTATGCAAGAAGGTATGTCCAGTCAAGTTCAAAGGACGTGCAACATAAGTGGTCTGCATTCTTGATGCCCCACACATTAGTAAGAATCCAAACAGAAAAATCCATATTCATGTGTACACCGATAAAAAATGACATAAAAGATTACTCACGATATTGCATTTTGTTTTTGGGAAACAGAACACCTTTGAACGTGCCATTGAACCGGAAGCAAAAGCCGGCGCCCTTGACACTTTCAAAACAGATGTAGAAGACTCACTACCAAAATACAAGGTTTTAGCGACGGCACTATCCGTCGAAAATTCGTCGATAATTCCCATTACCGACGGATTTTCGACGGATACGGGCTGAAAAAATTCGTCGGGAATAACCTCGTCGCTAAAACTAGCTCGTCGCTAGTCTGCCGCTCTGCGACTAATTAGCGACAAATTTCCGTTGGCAAAATAAAAACTTTTAGCGACGGCGTACCGACGGCTTCCCGTCAACTACGATAGTTTAAATTTTAAATATATTCATAAAATTAGCGACGAAAAAGTTGTCGCTAAATCGTCGCTAACCATGTATCTGAGGGTTTCTGATACGCAATATCCGTCACTCAAAGCGTCGCCATCCTCGACGGATTAGCGGCGGAATAGCGACGGATAATACGTCGCCACTCTTCTAGAAATCTTCCATATATTCCAGAATATGAGCGACGGAACGTCCGTCGCTCTTCCGTCGCGTAATTTTTCCAAAAATTGGCCGACGAACAATCCGTCAGAAAACCGTCGCTAGCTGCAAATGTCAGTCGGTAACCCGTCGGTAATCCGTCGCTATCTGCAAAAGTCCGTCGGCAAGCCATCGGTAATCCGTCGCTAACTGAAATATTTTTGAAAAAATTTTTGCAGGAAAGAGACTATTCCCTGTAATATAACATATTCAGCATCCACCATACACAAATATAACATATCCGACATCCAATATATCCAAACAAATATCCATATTGCCAACACAATATCTCCAAACATCCAATATATCACAACATACACAAAAAATATCCAACACAATGACCAACAAAATATCCAACACAATATCCAACACACTATCCCAACATACATAGCAAAATATCCAAACATAAACAACCCAATACAAATACGAAGGCTCAATCTGGTTGCGTTGAGACATGTACCATTCTATCAGCCACTTTGCAAAATATCCAAACATAAACAATACAACACAATGCCTCAGAAAAGACCGCAAGTCAGACGATGAATCCTCACAGCCAGGGATCATAGTTGCATTGAGGCTTGTACCATTCTATCAGCCACTTTGCATACGAAGGCTCAATCTGGTTGAGGTCTTCTGTAGGGACAGGAGGGTCGGTCCCGATACTACTACTCTCTGACGGTGGCTCCTCCTTAACTTCAACCTTGGGAGCAATCTCTTCCCTCATGGTCATCGGTTCTTCCTTGACCTCGACCTTTGGTAACACCTCCTCCTTAACAGTCACCGACTCTTGTTTGACGACGGGGACTTCCTCCGTGTCGACCTCCAAGGGTTCCTTACCTCGGCCCCTTCCTCGGCTAGCAGCACCACCTCGGGGAGTCTTGGGAGCCATATCTCTGACAACAGAAATTTTTATATAGGGTAAAGAAATTTACTCAAATTATAAAATAAATAAGAAGTTTATCGAAACTTTCAGCCACATATGATATCTACCTCGGGGAGTCTTGGGAGCCTTCTCCTCTCCTCCACCATGGCTCTGGACCCATCTGCTCCTCCCTACTTCCCTTCTTCTTATTTGACTCTCTCAGCCACATATGATATCCAGCTCAAGTGTAGAATCGGGGAAGAAGAAGTGGGCAGGAAGAGGAGGGGGAACCAGCACAGCCGGCGGCATGACCTGGAGGAAGTACAGAGGTTTTGCTGGAGGTGTTGGTAATTTTTCCAGGATGGTGTTGAGGAGCAAGTGTAGATTCGTCCGAAGGAGCCTATCCGGCCGAAGGTGTTGGCTCCTTCGGCCGACTCTACACTTGCTCCTCAACACCATCCTAGAAAAATTGCCAACACCTCCAGCAAAACCTCTGTACTTCCTCCAGGTCATGCCGCCGGCTGTGCTGGTTCCCCCTCCTCTTCTGTCCACTTCTTCTCCCCCGACTCTACACTTGAGCTGGATATCATATGTGGCTGAGAGAGTCAAATAAGAAGAAGGGAAGTAGGGAGGAGCAGATGGGTCCAGAGCATGGATGGAAGAGAACTAGAAAGCACTGAACCTTCCTGTTGTGAGAACTGTGAAGAGTGAGAAAGGATAGGGGGTCTTTCATTTTTGAGTTCATCATCGTTAGAGGGAGCAGCACTGGAAAAGTTGTGACGTTGGTAGCATGAGAGAGTAGTATACGATCTTATCGAATCTAGTATGTAATCATGTACTCACCAATTACGTTGAGTTTATCATCATTTTTGAGTTCATCATCATTAGAGGGAGCAGTACTGGAAAAGTTGTGACGTTGAGTTCATCATCATTTTTGAGTTCATCATCATTAGAGGGAGCAGCACTGGAAAAGTTGTGACGTTGGTAGCATGAGAGAGTAGTATACGTTCTTTTTGAGTTCATCATCACAAGACTAACAGAATTACTATGTAATCATGTACTCACCAATAACCGGATGTAACTGGAAATCTTTCATAATTCATTCTAGCATACATTAGTGTGAATCATCTATGTTCTGTACATATGGTGTAGTATACGTTCTTATCGAATCTAGTATCTAGTATCTGAAGAATGTAACAGAATCAAGATGAACTCACATAATATAATACTAAAACATCATCTACTACTATATAAGATATAGTGATAGGTTGTCGTATCATCATTGTCGAGGGATGAGGGTCGGAGGACAGTCAACTTTATCTACGGTTACATAGTTTCTGCCTCGCCAGTCGAATGGCTGCAGGGACTATGTCCTGATCACCATGTCGTACCGTAGATTAATGCAAATAGAGCTGGAGCCGGAGCCAAAATACAGAATCCAAAATACAAAATATAGAATCCAATCCCTGGGTTCGCCGAAAATACAAAAACAAAGATTGACACACAGTTCTAATTCCTATGTATTTTAAGTGTGAGAACGGATGGCTCAGAACACAACCCAAAGTTCATTCTAGCATACATTAGTGTGAATCATCTATGTTCTGTACATATGGTGTAGTATACGTTCTTATCGAATCTAGTATCTAGTATCTGAAGAATATAACAGAATCAAGTTGAATTCACATAATATAATACTAAAACACCATCAACTACTATATAAGATATAGTGATAGGTTGTCGTATCATCATTGCCGAGGGATGAGGGTCGGAGGACAGTGAACTTTATCTACGGCTACATAGTTTCTGCCTCGCCAGTCGAATGGCTGCAGCGACTATGTCCTGATCACCATGTCGTACCGTAGATTAATACAAATAGAGCTGGAGCTGGAGCCAAAATACAGAATCCAAAATACAGAATCCAATCCCTGGGTTCGCCGAAAATACAAAAACAAAGATTGACACACAGTTCTAATTCATGTGTTTTAAGTGTGAGAACGGATGGCTCAGAACACAACCCAAAGTTCATTCTAGCATATATTAGTGTGAATCATCTATGATCTGTACATATGGTGTATTATACGTTCTTATCGAATCTAGTATCTAGTATCTGAAGAATGTAACAGAATCAAGATGAACTCACATAATGTAATACTAAAACATCATCTACTACTATATAAGATATAGTGATAGGTTGTCGTATCATCATTGCCGAGGGATGAGGGTCGGAGGACAGTCAACTTTATCTATGGCTATAAAGTTTTTGCCTCGCCAGTCGAATGGCTGTAGGGACTATGTCCAGATCACCATGTCGTACCGTAGATTAATGCAAATAGAGGTGAAGCTGGAGCCAAAATACAGAATCCAAAATACAAAATACAGAATCCAATCCTAGGTTCGTCGAAAATACAAAAACAAAGATTGACACACAGTTCTAATTCATGTGGTTTAAGTGTTAGAACGGATGGCTCAGAACACAACCCAACCAGAGAGGATACTCTGAGAGATCCATCTGAGTAGGACGTATACTCTGAGAGATCACCTTTACAAGAATGATATCAGTAGTAGGATTGAGTGTTGGAGGAGATACTATCAGAGTATACGTCCTACTCAGATGGGTCTCTCACCGTTACTATTTTTTTCTGACAGCATAGTGGATGTGCTCCGTCAACAGATTCTTACTCCGAGCCAAAACTTTGCCCCGAAGCTCAAGTGGACATCTTTCGTGTAGAGCTCGAGTGAGAGATTCCTGACAGCATGGTGGTCTCCTTTGTCAAAGGATTCTTGCTGGTCCCACAACCAATTGTGGGACGAGCAAGAATCCTTTGACAATGGAGACCACCATGCTGTCAGGAACCTCTCGCTCGAGCTCTACACGAAGGATGTCCACTTGAGCTCCGGGGCAAAGTTTTGGCTCGGAGCAAGAATCTGTTGACGGAGTACATCCATCATGCTGGCAGGAAAAAAATAGTAATGGTGAGAGACCCATCTGAGTAGGACGTATACTCTGATAGTATCTCCTCCAACACTCAATCCTACTACTGATATCATTCTTATAAAGGTGATCTCTCAGAGTATACATCCTACTCAGATGGATCTCTCAGAGTATCCTCTCCGGTTGGTTGTCGTATCATCATTGCCGAGGGATGAGGGTCGGAGGACAGTACGTCAACTTTATCTACGGCTACATAGTTTTTGCCTCGCCAGTCGAATAGCTGCAGGGACTATGTCCTGATCACCATGTCGTAGTCCAATACAATCCAGAGATTGACACAGTACTAATTCATATATGTAGTCCAATACAAATAGTCTAATACAAAAATAACCCAATACAAATAGTCTAATATAAATAAGTTCAGTAATAGCTAATGAGAACCACGCAGCTCACGCAAACGCTAAGTGATACGATCACGCAACCACCTCGAATAAGTGTGATCGACGACGTTAGGAGAGATATAATCCCTTGCAAGTGCTGCATGAATAGAACTCCCGGTCTCACTAGCTACCGGTGCTGGATGAATAGAACTCCCGGTCTCACTAGCTAACGGTGCCACTTTCTCCTTAACAGAAGGAGGAGCCACCTCAGCATTCAGTGTTTCCCTCAAACGACGTGCCGCTTCTCGGGTCATGGGTGCCATCTGGTAAGATCGAGAAATGAAGAGAAAAATGAAGAGAGAATGGGGCTACTGTCATGAAGAGAAGGGATATTAGTTGGTGTCAGCCATACAATCGGTAGGGACATGGGTACTGTTTTGAGTGTTCAGTTGTATGAGTGTCTTGTGTTGGTGTCTTTGGATCAGTAAAATGAGGGTGTATTATGAGTTAGTATTTTATTAGCAATTAGGATACATGAGTTAGAGAGGTCAGTAATCCAAGTATCAGAGTTAGTGATCAGTTGTATGAGATTAGAGGATGAAGCAATTGGAGCTTGGGGATTTTTAGATCTTGGAGCCATTTTTATTAGAAATCCATCTCCCAATAGGTATATGCATTGTAAACCCTTTAAATTGCATTAAATAGTGTAGAGGCATCAAATAAGAACTCCACGCAATAGGGTTGCCAATGGTGAGAAGTTTTGACTCTTTTACTTCCATTTGAGGACTTTCTTCTTTGTATTTCGACCTATTTTGCCAAACTGTACCGGTATCGGTCAGTATCGGTCCGATACCGATTTCGATACCCCCCTCCCCCGATCCGATACTCATAGGATTGGTCCGATCCGAAACCACCTATACCCCCTCTTCCGATCCGATACATCGATTCGAAACCACCGATACTCATAGGAATGGTCCGATCCGAAACCACCGATACCCCCCCACCCCCTCCCCTACCCCGTCGGACAGCAAACCCCCCTCCCCCTCCCACACCCCTCCGACAGTAAACCCCCACCCCACCCCCTCCCCCCAACCCCGACAGCAAACACCCACCCCCCTTCCCCTCACCCCCCGACAGCAAACCCCCACCCCACCCTCTTCCCCCCCCCGGCAGCAAACACCCACCCTCCTCCCCCTCACCCCCCGACAGCAAACCCCCACCCCACCCCCTCCCTCCCCCCGACAGCAAACACCCATCCTCCCTCCCCCTCACCCCGCCCCGCACCCAATACCATCCACCCTCCGCCCCCCTCCCTACCCCCATCACCGCCGGCCCCCGCGACAGCCGGCCCACCCCTCCACCCGAAACCCTACCCCTGTCCCGAAACCCTAAACCCTATCCTGTCCCCCGCCCTCAACAACTTCCCCCCACCCCGCCGGCCCCAGCGACAGTCGACCCCCCCACCAACCCGAAACCCTAAACAGAGAGAGAGGGAGGGAGAGAGGGAGCATACCTGAGAGAGAGATATCCCGTCGGAGAGAGCTTCGCCGGAGAATGTGACCCATCGGAGAGAGCTCGCTGGAGAGAGAGAGAGAGAGAGGGAAGAGAGAGAGTTTTTTGGGGGAAATAAAAAATCCCCTCCCCCCCCCGTCGGTCAATTTAAGTTAGGTTACAGTATTTAGCGACGGATTATCGACGGATATATCCGTCGGTAGGTAGCCGCTAAATACCAACTAGATTACCGACGGAACGTCCGTCGCCACATAGACGCTAATTTAGCGCGCCATTTATTTCAGATTTTGCCGTCACAATGTGCGACATATAAGCGACGGACATGAATTCGTCGCTAATGTTTCGTCAAATTAGCGACGGATGTGCGACTAATTTTGACGCAAAAAAACTAAAAAAAATCCATTACTTTCTGACGGTAGCCAGTCACAAGGTAGTCGCGAGGCCGTCGCTATGGCCGACGGATACGATCCGTCGCTAATCCTCCGTCGCCAATTTGCTGTATTTTAGTAGTGACTTCGTCATGGGTTTAGAGGATGACATAGAGTTGCTATTCATCCCACTCTTTAATGTATCCATCAAACACTATACGCTGCTCACATTCAATTTTATGTCCTATGACTGGACACACTACAACTCCTTGAGGCAAACCACGTACGAAAAGGGTAAGGTGGATGCAAAATTAATGAAGAAGACCTTAGAACCTATCGTCAGGAGGAAAGTTGATATGATGAGGGAGAGATTGCCGACGAAGATGGAGTATGAGAGCACAGTGCTGAATTGTTCTCCACGATGCCTACAATAACAGGCACCCAACTGCCTCTTGTACACGGCGTATTATATAAAGAGCTTGATGACTACTCCCTTCGAAATATCGAGAGAAAATGACGATGATACTCACCAGAAGATTACAATGATGAGGTTGGGATGGGCTAAGAAGTTGCTTTCAAGCGAATATGTAACACTACCAACCTAGCAATAACATTATAAAACAACAATATAATTGGGCAAGGAACTTCTTTCTATATCATCTGTTTGTATTTTATTCTTCTGTGTCTTTTGTAATGTCTGGTCTGCTCTGTTTTTTATAATAAAATTATTTTTGAATTATATTTACATTGTTAAAACCATGGTGGATGGCCATTCTCCGTGTCAAAACCACAAAAAGTTTGACTTTTATTTACATATGAAAGTCTGAACTACTACACAAAATCCTACTACCAAGAAAAAAGCCTAAAAGCTACATCTTCGATATAGTGTGGGTTTGTAATCACTTCATCGTCAACGTGCGTAGGCGTTACATCGTCAGAGCAAATCACTCCATCGTTCCACCCCGATCTTTGGATGCAACAGGCACCTTCGACAGCCAGTGGCTCTTCCAGCATAACAAAAACTGGGCCATGGCAATCCCGAACCCAGTAACCAACATCATGGCACACAGTCGATGAAGTGCACGAACATGGACAGTCCACTCGACACATCTCAGTCTTCTGATGAAGTGTACGAACATGGAACACCGTGCATCGTCAGAGCAAATCACTTCATCATCAACGTACGTAGACGGAACATCGTGCATAGTCAGAACGAATCAACATGCGGGCACTTCGATAGAGTGTGGGTTGGCAATCAATCCAAATCCTGGGGCTCTTCTAGTAACCAATATCATAGCACACAGTCGATGAAGTGCACGAACACGGACAGTCCACTAGGCACATCTCAGTCTTCTGAAGGACTTCACCACCAAAGCTTCTTCGAACGAGAAGATCGACAACCCACAGAAAAACGTCTTGCCAAGGCAGGGGATCGGTCGAGTCCATCTCCACAAGAAAAGCTAAGTGAGAAGAGAACAAACTCTTCCTACACTACTGCTATTTATAGGCAAGAATAACTCGTACTCATGCGCCAAGTGGCAGTCACTTCGAATTCAATTCAATTAATTTACATTAATACCAATGCATCTGTCCCTTCACAAGAAAAGCTAAGTAAGACGAGAATAAACTCTCCCAACTACTGCCATTTATATGCCATTAATACCAATGTATTTGCCACTTCGAATTTTGCCAAGTCAATACCATTCTCAGTATACTGATGCGTCCAATGGAGCACTGGCTAGTGCGCCCGCCAACACTATTCTCCGTGTTAAAATTATGGAGAATTACCATTCTCCTTGTTAAATTGACGGGAAATTGCTATTCTCCGTGTTAGAATGCAGGAGAATAGACATTATCCGTGTTAAAACCACGGAGAATGTTAATTCTCCATTTAAATAACACAAAAAATTGCCATTCTCCGTACTAAAAGGATGGAGAATGACCATTCCTCCTGTTAAATTGACGAAGAATTACCATCCTCTGTGTTAAAATTGACTGAGGATTGCCGTTTTTCTTGTTAAATTGATGGAGAATTATAAAAAAAAGTTGATAATTAAGTCAACGACGGTTCATTTGATTCTATTTGCTCTTTGTCGCTATCCTACTTTCGTACTTTACAATTACGAAAATTGTGACCCAATTTTCTACAAACTCTATAAATTCTAGGCTTGGGGATAGTCTGACTTACTTTAGGCTGACTTGATTTCCCTTGAGAAGGCCTTCCTTTTGTTGCTACCGGATTTGGCTCTTTAAAAGATTCATGCACTCTATGAACTGCATCAGCTACCATTTTTTTTCTTCACCAATATCGATCACATTTTTTTTAACTCCATCGGAACAGACGACATCAACTCCGTTCCCTTCTTTTGAATTTTGCTTGATTTTTTATAATAATACGTAAACAGATTAACTTGTTCATTAATACCACCATACCTTATGCTCTCAATACTGTCTGGGTGGATGTATCTTCTTTCTGCTCCAAGTCCGGAAAGATAACTCTCTTTGCAATCCTTGAGCCAACGAGTTTTTATCAAGTTCTTTAGAATATCTTCCAATTGTAATCTCTTTATTGCTGAAAAAATATGCCTACAAGGAATCCCATTAGTCTCCATCCACAAATAGTCACAGTTTATGATGTTGTCAGCCCGATCAAATGTAACCTTCCGGTTGATACTGTTTGGCGACATATACTTTTGGATAGTGCAAACTTTTGCCTCTCTTTTGATGTGATGGAAGAGAACAGTATATGTATCAGAACATGTGATTTCCTTCCTTACCTCTATAAATATTGTTTTAGTGTAAATTGTGGCAAATTTATCTTCTATTTCGGCCATGCTAGTTTGCTTCACAAGTGGTGTTGAGAGTTTACCAGTGACATGCTTACTTATCTGGCCGTAACGTAAGGCCGCCAAACCGTGGTCATAATTTTGAAGGGCCTTCCATAGTGGTAGCTTCTCATTCAAAAATCTTTTCAGAAATGCGTTCATAGATTCACATCTATTTGTTGCAGTAGAACCACCAAAAATAATTTCCCCATAGGAATGTGTCCGCCCATCGCTCTCGTTCTGTATAATGTAGTGGTCCACTCATTGTTCTCTACATTATAATCCCTTAGCATCTGCTGCCAACGGTTTTTAAATTCTTCGACTGAATAGTACCTGTTTAAAAAACATGGACAGTAACTAAAGTTTTAATATTATAACAGCAATATACTTCAAAGTAAAGTAGCAAGTGTGCGATGTACCTTTTAATCAGAATACTTAATTCATTTGCAAAACCATCTCGGTGTACATATTTGGCTGAATTGTTTAGGATATGCCATGAGCACGTTCGACGAACTACGCTGGGCATTAAATCCTCAATTGCTTTATTCATGGATCTGCAACCATCCGTGAGAACTATCACTGGTAATTTGCCATTCATACACTCTTAGAATTTTTGTAAAACCTAAGAATATGTCTCTGCAGTCTTATTATGGATCATTGCAAACCCAAACATACAAGTCATTGCATGATTGTTTGTACCTACTAGAACCACCAACGACATTTGACTTCTATTTATTTTATATGTAGAATCAAATGCTAGTGAATCTCCAAATAATTCGTAATCGAATCGACATACACCGTCAGCCCAAAAGAGATGGGTTAATTTGGAATCTTCGTCTATGTTGTACGCGTAGAAGAAATCTAGGTCAATGTCCTCCTTAGATTGAAGAAATATAAGTGTTGTCATAGCATCAACATCGTCTAGTGCTCTACTATCTTTAGCTAAAGCGTTGTATAAATCTTTTTTCATCCATCAAACCTTATCCCAGCCACCTTTCTGGTGGACAAGTAAATTCCATATATCTCCAGTCCCCATCCCTGATTGCTTCATAAGCTTAGCTTGTTCCAATTCTGTGGGTGATATCTTATGGTGGGAACTCAAAAAAAACTGTTTCAAAATCATTCGCCAGGTTATGGTTGTGATATACTTGAAATTTTTTGACAACCCATAGATTTATAGAATTGGTGTGCCCAATATGAAAAATTACTTTACAACCACTTCTGCTTTCACTTCTTGGCTCATGAACCCTGTTAGGAGCTTCATTGTATTTCTTCTGTCTGAATCCCGCATTCGAACAACACCAACTATATACCATCACCATCCCAGATTTATTTTTCTTTATTTTGTTCATTCTAATACTGAAACCAACAGCTTCTGAATATATTCGGTAGAATATCTCTGCTTCTTTAATAGAGTTGAACTGTAAGCCAACAATATCTTCATCTAAGAGATCACTTAGGTCTTTGTTAATGTTGGTAGATTGCAATATTTTTTTCATCGTCGTTGCATCTAAATCTAATGGAGATTCACCATCGTCCCTAAGAACAGAACTAAACAAAATAAGTATGAGAAATCAATGTAAAAATATAATGCATTTCTTAAATCCATTAGAAATGGTGATGCGAAATAACATTTTGTTATTTGCGTTGATGTCATCGTCATCGTTATAATGCATTCCTCTGTTGTTTTCTTCCTCTTATTCTTTATTGTCTCCTAAGTTAACAGCTTCCAAACTTTGCTCATTATCCAAATCATCTGACACTACTCTTGAAGCAAAGCTTTCTTCATCAACTAATTCTTCCGCACGATGATCAGTTTCTCCATGTGACGTCGCCATTGAAGAAAATAGAGTGTGTTAGAAACCAACAGAAGAAACGAAGGACAAGAAACAATACAAAAAGAAACCGGTATGAGTGATCCTAAAAGCATGCATGAAAATGCTTTTACTAACTCCAAAAACTCCATCCTCCTTGTACCTCCGCCACGTGGCCCTCTTCTATTGGCTCATGAAAATGCTTGAGTGATCCTAAAAGCATGCATAATTTTAAAGAAACAACTTCCAACAACGCAACCTTCTCGTCTTCTGTGTACATGTATTATTAAATTGTGTAGGATAAAGCATGCAGCAGCATTTAATGCTACGTTTACTATTATGTAATTATTTCTAATGGTATGGTGTTAGTGAACACAATCTGCGAGAGAGAACCCGAGAGAGAGAGAGAGAGAGAGAGAGAGAGAGAGAGAGATGGGATAAAGAAAAAGGATCGAGCTCGACTAATTTTTATTTCAATAGCTCATTTTACTAATAACTAGTTTTAAATTTACAACTTAAAAATAGTTAAAGTTAAAATTCAATTTTTGATTTTCATTACTAATAACTAGTTCTCACGTACGAGTTTAGATGAACACTAACGGAGACCGAGCAACGTGACATCAACTAGGTTTCTAATACAGTGGCATTTATGTTAATTTAAAATTTATAATATTATTGAAACTAATATTAATACTAAAATTTAAATTAGTTTTTGATTTAACATTTAAACTTAGATTTAAATTCACAACTTAAAAATAGTTAAAGTTAAAATTCCATTCTTTTTTATTTAAAATGTACAATATTATTGGAACTAGCATTAATATTAACATTCACTTTTCTCATAGTTTAAGTCATATTGTACGGCTTGTGGCTTAAGTCTAGGCACCCAAAGAACTTAATTGTTCAAGTCGAACGCGTGCACAATACGTTCCCTCGATGCAAGGCTTGACGTAGCCCTTACTTGTCAAGTCGTTGCACGAACACGTTAGACAAGAGTTTTGTTGGGCTATCAAAGTCATTGCAAGCTCTGCCCCTTATTGTCTGCGGTTGTCAAGTCACTTAGTCCCACGATCTCAAGGCTCGTCATATAAAGTATGACTTGGGCGATAGAAACACTGTAAACATGTTGGGACTGTAGGTCAGTCGCAGTCAATAAGAGTATGGAAACACTGCCTTGCGTGAGTGCAATTTAGTTAAGTCAATAAGAGTATGAAAACACTTTAAACATGTCGGGACTGTAGGTCATTCGCCGAGGAGGAACATGGCGGGATTGTAGGTCAGTCGCCGAGACTACGTACCCTGGTTTGGGCTCTGCAAAAGAAGTATGATAAGTGCAAGAAGTAAAGCTAAGGAAGCTAAGTTGTGACGGCTAGTCCATGCATTTACGTTGAGTCTAGGAGTTTTCGTAGGTGCGTGGTCATGGACAACTTGTCGACAAGTTTTTGCACCCACGATTCGGAAAACTGGGGCCACATGACCGTATCGGCCTGGAAGGGGAGCAAGGTAGGCAGGCAAAAACACGCCACCGGTAATAATTCGAGGACTTGAGCAGGGCTAGCTACCCTTAGCTGCAAGGGCCTCATCTTGTACCACCCACATATCCAAGATGGCTTGAATTGCAAGTGTCCTTTCATATAAGTCATGTTGGTGTGCTAAGCGACAATCTACATGTACGGCATCGGTCAAATCAAGGAAAGTGCAAGTACGGCACGCATGAAGTAAATATAGTACGCACGGGTGCATCACAAGTCTTAAGAAACCTATGATTTGGATATAGCAAGGACATGTGCCTCGGCACGAATGTAGCGTCGAGTATTAAGCCGATGGCATAGAGTTGTGTAAATCAGGATTGAGTCGTCTCGAGTGAAGTCAAAAAGGGCCGTTAGGCAAGTTTGGTTAAGTCATGCTAAGTTGCGAGGCACGGCCTCAATGTTCAAGTAAGAACCAAATAGTTGACACGAATCATATCGTTGCATCCCAGAGTATGGGCCATAGGGCAAGTACAAGTCGATAAGTTGACATTACAAATACGAGAATGGTCTAGAGGCAAGGATAAGAAAGTTATCGGTGCGTTAGCCCGACGAACGGTCTAGAGACACAAATAGACCAAGATGTCTACGTCTTAATATTAAAATTGATCCTATGGCAAGACTAGAAAGACAATCATAAGGGAACTATGTTGCACAAAAGTAAAGTAACATATTGATTTTGTATGGGTGGGTGAGGAGCTCACTCCACCAGTAGAGTTGAGTACTAACACCCCACCAGTTTTATGTGCAGGTGATAGGTACCTGCTTGCTCAGGGAGGAGCTCGCTTGAATGCGTCGAGGCGTGGAGTTCCTTGGTGTTTCGAGGTACGCGGGCGCATTGAAGATTGGACTTATACGAGACATAATGTATGGACATCGCCTATCCGAAGCTTCCGCTGGTCTACTCAAATTGTATTAAGAGATGAGAGAGAGCAGAGTGACTTGTAATATGAGAAGAGTGAGCTTGAGTGATTGTAATCTTGGTCTCACGCCACAATTGTAATCTTTGTTTCAATATCAATAAAGAGCATTTTGAATGACTTGTGTTTTGCATTTAATTTTTTGCTGTTGTTATTCAATATTTCTACTTGGAACTTCTGTACGACGACCCTATCGCTTAGCCTGTAATCGGCCGTTATGGATCTACCTTGCGTGAGCGCAATCTAGGCTCATGCGGCATCACGCCTTAGCGAGGATGATCGCTCCTACGAGAGCGGGGCATGACAAGCTAGGTTTCTAATATAGTGGCATTTTTTGTTAATTTAAAATTTACAATATTATTGAAACTAATATTAATACTAAAATTTAAATTAGTTTTTTATTTAACATTTAAATTTAGATTTAAATTCACAACTTAAAAGTAGTTAAAGTTAAAATTCTATTCTTTTTATTTACATTCTACAATATTATTGGAACTAGCATTAGTATTAAATCTACAGTGGCATTTTTGTTAATTTAAAATTTATAATATAATTGAAACTAATATTAATAAAGTGGCATTAGTGTTATTTCCAAATAGTCTTTTCCTTGTTCGATCATATCCCACCACGAGCAGGTTACACCCCCGAAACGAGCGGGTTAAATAGCCTTTTTCCAAAGAAAAGAACCCATCCGACTAGAGAGAAACAAAAGAGAGAAGAAGTAGAAGAGTCACAATGGAGAGGAGCAAGAGAAATATCATGATCAACAGCAGCGGATGGGCCGTTATCCCTACGGAGATTCTCTCGATGATACTGGTACTGTCGGGGATGCCGACGGACGAGGTCATGTGCAACGTGGCCCCAGTTTGCCGTTCGTGGTGGAAGGCGCTCAACGGTTCCTTAGACTATTGGTCCAACATGGACTTGGAACAGTGGTGCCGGAGAGCCCAGCGAACCGCTAAGATTAGTTTGACCGTAAAGAAGCTCGTGGCTTGTAGTAGAGGACATCTACTGTCCTTCTCCGTGTACAAGCTCGACGAAGCAGCCTTCCCTTTTGCATGTTTAAGGCCTGTGTAAAATTTTATTTTGTCTTATTCTAATACTTTATTTTTTCTATTACGAAATTTTACGTATACTTTGTTAATTTCTATTGATGTTTTCCCTTTTTTATAATACAGTAGGAAATTTCTAAGGGTGTTGCGCATTCCGAAGTAAGACGTGAGTGATGAAACTTTTGTGAGACAATTGGAGTTTCTTCCGGTGCTGGAAGAACTCGACATTAGCTACTGCCTCTATATCACGTCGACTGAAATATTTTTTGTCGACAAATATTGCCACCATCTGGTCAAGATGAGGAGGAACATGCCCGCTCCATAATTCATGATCAGAAACAGATTCGTGCTGAACACGTTGAATGAGACGGAGGAAAAGACCGTGGCCGATTCGATGCCGTATCTCGAGCACCTAGAGATAGGCTCAGGCATGTTCAATGGAGACACGCTGCGATCTATCATATGTAACTGCAAGGGTCTTCGAATACTCGACATACGTGGGTGCTTCAACGTGCACTTCAACGACGACCTCAGGAATATTTGTGATTTAATACAGACGTTTAAACGACCCTTTGATGATGTAATCCTAGGGGAACGTGGATACGAGATGTATAGTGATTTAGATCTCATCAATCAGTCCTGGGGTGAATGGTTCTTCTGACATTAGCATGCATGCATGCATTTCTTTATATTTTTCATATTTATATGATATTAGTATCTTAACATTAATACAACATCTCAGTGTAATCATATCCAAGAGATTTTGACATTTTCCAACACAGTGATGACATTTTACCTTCTTCAAGATGAATTTTGGTGGTACAAATTCCACTCATATTTACGGTATCAGTTCCATTCACCATAATTAATGGTGATCGATGGACAATTAAACAAGAAGAGTGGCCCGGGAGAGATACGAAAATATTGGTTTCTTTTTCACAACCCTTTAAAATCTATTTATACAGCCAAACTATTCATCTTCACCAGCCTTCAAAAGTAATTTATATAGATTCAAAACAAAACTAAACAGCTAAACTATTTAAAATTCACACCCCTTTAGAACAATCTCAAAATGGAGAAGAGCAAAACCTACATTTACGGATGGGCCAACATCCCCAAG
The DNA here is from genome assembly GCA_029216955.1 of Iris pallida. Taxonomy (NCBI): domain Eukaryota; kingdom Viridiplantae; phylum Streptophyta; class Magnoliopsida; order Asparagales; family Iridaceae; genus Iris; species Iris pallida. Next base: position 740,661 of record JANAVB010001597.1, read on the forward strand.
GAGATCCTAGCCATGGTTTTGGTACTAGCGGAGATGTCATCTGAGGAGGTCGTCTGCTTGTCTTTCGTTTGTCGGTCGTGGTGGAAGGCGCTCTACTGTCCATGCTTCTGGTCGGACGTCAAGTTGACCCAGTGGTGCCGTAGGGTTAACCTAACCTCAAAAATTGACGAAGCAGTGAACAAGCTAGTGGCGCATAGTGAGGGAAATCTAACCTCCCTCACTGAAGAGGGACATGCCACCTCCGTAGTTCATGATCATGAAGGGATTCAAGAAGGACACCTTCGACAAGTCAGAGGCCATGACTGTGGTCTCTTCGATGCCGCGTCTCGAGCACCTCGAGGTAAAGTTTGGCATGTTCGACGATAATAGGCTGAGAGCTATCTTGACGGAGTGCACGAATCTTCGCGTACTCGATCTAAGAGGATGCTAGAATGATCGGCTAGATGGGGACCTCAAGTACATACATGTTTTGGTAGATTTTGTAACGGATCCCTTCGAGGATCAGAACCCATGGGAGGAGGAGAATGATGATTCACTTGAACTAGGTAATAAACCGTGGATGGATTACAAAATATAATATGATTGTTCTGACTGTTAATACCAAATGATTCTTATTCAATGCAAGGCTATCTGTGTGCTAAATTATAAGACTATATGGGATTATGATTGAATCTAATATTTTTTAGCAACGTCATAAATGTTTATGATGCGAGCTAAATGTGTTGGCTATGATCGAAAAATGTGTTTCCACATTTTTAACAAGGTTCTTGTATTATTATAGGCTGCAAAAGAAAATGACTCAAAATTAGTTTAGATTAATCATACTCAGATTTTTTTGTGTATTAAAACAAATTAAATTTGATTATAATTAGAATTCTTAATTTTTATAATATTAGATTGTTAATTTGATTTGTATTACATTAAAACTTTACATAGATCGGACTCTAAATAATAAATTAGGGTTAATATTTTGTATATACTTGAACATTCCCCGTCCTAAATGTACAATACTTTGTTAAAAGCACGGAGGATAGCCATTCTCTATGTTAAAACCACGGAGAATGGTCATTCTCGGTGTTATAAGCACGGAGAACGGACATTCTCCATGTTAGAAGCACGAAGAATAGATATTCTCCGTGTTAGAAGCACGGAGAATGGCCATTACCCGTCCCAAATTGTTCCATACTAAGTTAAAAGCATATAATAGCACCCAAAAAATGATAACAATAGAAAAATTCTACAGAACCCACACACCAAACTCGAACCTAGGCCTTCCATGTAAAAGCCAAACATCACAACCAACTAAGCTGGGACTTACATTGATGAAAAATGATACCCAAAAAATGATAATCCCCATGTTTCCTAATTATTTGTATCATAAATAATGGTCAAACGTGTTGCTTGATCCTATATTACACGACAAATAGGTCATTGTCAGAGAATAAGAAGAGTCACTGGAGGTCATTGAATATCCCCAACTTCCAATAAGGAATAAGAAGAGTCGGTTAGGAACGTGTATCGGTGTATATATATACATAGAGGTCCCCATTCATTTGGGTAGGTTGCATATTTAACATGGCTCCAAAAAAATCTTCTAGTTGGGAACCATGGCTAGAGTCTTCTTCCCGTCGTCGTCTAGCCTCTCTGCATGGAGCACCCTCTACACCGCCTCTGGCCCATGACTGGCTGTTAGAGGCTGTGGACTTTCTGACCTCCTGCGGGTTGTTACTAGAGGTCATTGCTCGACCTCTTGATCAGGCGCCCAACTTTGTGTAATGCCTGTGGTTCGTATTACGTATTTTGGAATACGTGTACGTATTTTATTTTGTATTGCTTGATTCCTGGCTTAGCTTTTCCTTCTTGGCTCGGTTTATTCTTGGCCGGGGTTGACTTGGTTCGGTTGGGATTGTTTTTGGTTCATCATGAACCATGGATGAACCCCCTACCTACCACCACCTTTGGTATTTATTACCATTCTTCTTTCTCTCTCTTCATTACTCATCTTCTCCACCATTACTTCCTTACCTACCAGAGAGAGGGAGAGAGAGGTCTAGGCAAGTGCGACTTGTTTCATGGAGGAACTCTAATTTTATTGCTTCATTCTCTTCCTTATAGCATTTTAACTTACTTTAGAACTTGGCATTTTCACTTTCCATGGCTAGATTCTTCTAGATCTAAGTTTACTTTATTTTCAGATTTCTTGGGTTTTGATCTACTTAATCCTGTTATTTCTAAGTTTTGAGGGTTCTATGTTGCAGAGAATCTCGTTCTACCCCATTTTGACCTATGAATGTTCGGATTTGGACTCCGGATGAAGGTTCTATGCATCTTGGTGGCCATGGCTCCTTGGTGTTCTTCTTCCCGGAAATTTGGAGAAGAAGAACAGTACTTGACTTGACCGTATGAACATTTCATGCGGCAAGTGTCCTCCCAGCTGCATGGACTTTTCCCCACTTAGCCGCATATGTGCCTTTGCCTCTCCTAGCCGCATGAACTTGTACTCCTTACTAACCGCATGAACTTGTACTCCTTACTAACCGCATGAACTTGTACTCCTTACTAGCCGCATGAGCCCTTGAACTGACCTGGCCGCATGAGCTCCTAACCGAGCCGCATACACCCCCTTCATATCCTGGCCGCATAGACGTAAAACCTGTCTGGCCGCATAAGGCCTTGCTCCCGAGCCGCATATGCATCAGCACCCTTGGCCGCATGAGGCTGAGTCCATTATCAGCCGCATATGTACCCTTCACTCCCAGCTGCATAAGCAGCCACGTTGACCCAGCCGCATGGGCTCCTACTAAGCCGCATGCGCGTCCTTCTATACCCCGCCAGCCGCATGGACTTTCTTCCCGTCAACCGCATGCGCCTGACCCTATTAGCCGCATGGGCTGTTCTCTTTCCAGCCGCATGAGATCATTCCTGGCCGCATATGCTTGAGCCGCATGGTTCTCTAATAGCCCTGTGTACTATTATTTATTATTATTTGCCCATGTCTTGTAACCCATATGGTATATTTTCATGTCCATTTTATATCCTTACGCCTTTTGTCCGGAACTTGAAAATCATGAATTCATTTGATATGTTTGGAATTGATAATTGAGCATGACGTGATAGTGACCCTTAGTGGTGCACTCCTGACATAATAATCTGACATGACCTGATAGTGGCCCGTCGTGGCGCACTCCTGACTAGTACACTTGATATGTTAAATCTAATATGATTATCTCGAATAGCTGTTGCGACGACTACCTGATACGACACGACCTGTATAATGACCTGGACACCGTGGGAGATTGTGCTTGTACAAATAAACCAGTCCTGTCTTGCATCATATCTAGGACAGGGACTCCTGAGTACCACGGTTAGGAGTACCTACTAAAATGGACTAAGGCTAATAACTAGATTAATACATTAGTCATGACGAGATTTTCCAGCTACAGGCAATCCCGTTATCTGGGCACGCCTTGGGATCTGTAGCCTGCCGTCGAGTAGGGCACATTTCCAGCACACTGTCATGTGTTGCACCCTTCAAGCTACATAAGGGTACATGCATTTCCTGGACGATGTACCCACCTGAATTCAACCTTAATCTTTCAACCCGGGTAACCTGGATGGTCTGCAGGGCTTGTGGCTGTAGAATAATCTCACTGCATCTTGTTAGTAATTAGGCTGTGACAACCCTAGTTAGTTAAAGTATCAAGCCGTAATTCTTGCTTGGCCGTGAAGTGATTGGATGGAGTCTAACCAGTCTAGTCTTGCCCTGATCCTGTTCTAGATTATTGAATGACCAGAATGCTTATATTTATTTTACCGATAAATGGTGAGAATTGCAAGTTCTGTTCAGACGAAGGGTTACAACCCCGGTCCTTGTTTGGTTTACGGGTTGTAACCTGGTTATCTGAATAGTTCCATGGTTATCTCGTCGTATATCATCCTGATGTATTTTCTTTATTTCTAGTTCTTACCTTTATTTATATCTTGTGCTGATTGCTGGTTTTAGTTCCTAAGTGAAGCTTCCTTTGTGGTACTTGCTCTTTCTGGGGTCTGACCCAGCTGGTTTTGTATGGCCAGATTTTGGAGCAGCTCCGGAGGATCTACCGACCTTCCAGCCAGTTGGTGGCCACTAGACGAAACCCTGGCAACGAGTGGGTTTATTTTTGATCTCCCACTTTATTATAAAAATATTCTTTTGAGGCGTTTAGCCGACGAGCATCTGTTTAGCTCGATTGTACTTACTTACTGTCTGCCTACGGGCTGTAACATGATTGACAGATCCTAGGGTTGATCATGTATGACTAAACTCTTGCTAGTCCTAACATTTTGTAACGACTAGCTTCATGATCAGCTGAATATGTAATGTTTGGGGCGCCTTACTATTGTATATTTAATGATCATACTTCTTGTAACCTTTTACTTACTTGCTTGTGATTGAGACACTAGGCTTGTTCATGACCTTAAGAGACTGTTGGCTTGTAGATAAACCCTCATGTATCTAGACAGCCGTGACCGTATAGCGAGATGGATTCCATTTCATATACGTAGCTGCATATGTCTGCCCCCGCTCTCCAGCATTCTAGTTCTGGGGCGTGACATGGTTTAAGTGGTGGCCCATGCAGGTCTTGTGAATCAAGATATGTGAGGGTTTATCGAATAGATGTCTCAATCAATATTCGCCCTTGAACTCTGCTCATATTCTCTGAATCCCTGGATTCTTGTCCTGATCACATGCTTGTCTCATTGATCTGTCCTGGTCCTTTCTTATTGTTCCCCATGTTGTCTTCTTCAGCGGTATTATTCCTGGACCTGCCGGTCAGCAAGGCGGAGCACCTCCCGTGGACCAGCAGCAACCCGGAGATCAAGCCCAGCACTCCGGAGTAGCCTCCAGAGTCGAGCCTATTGGAGAAGAGCCCCCAGTTCAGCCAGTTCAACCTGTAGAACCTGATGATGGCACTTTGGTAGGTCTCGTCAGGACCTTGATAGCTTCCCAAGACCGGCGTAGAGATGCCTTGCACCAGGCAGTGACGGATGCTTTGACCAGAGGTGGTCATCAGGGTAACAGCGGGGCCAACAGCTTCAAGCGCTTGAACCCTCCCTTCTTCGACGGTAGTGAAGATGCTATCGCCACAGATGCTTGGCTTCAGGACACTAAGGTGATTCTCGAACCAGCCAGGACTCCAGAGAACGAGAAGGTGGCCGTGGTGCGCCTGCAGTTGTTGGATCTTGCCCGCAGCTGGTGGATGGCGCAGGCCATTGGATTAGCAGCACCCATTGCTTGGGCGGTATTCAGAGAGAGATTCCAGACCAAGTATTTTGACGCTGTAGCTCGGTACGATCTACAGACGAGGTTCACCAATCTGAAGCAAGGAGGCAGGACGATCGACGGATATGCGGCCGAGTTTTCCAGACTCAGTCGGTTTGCTCCCACCTTGGTGGCAACCGAATATGATCGAGCCCAGCGATTCCAGCAGGGACTTCACCTGGAGATCTTGTTGGCAGTTGAGCAGTTTGAGCACCAGACTTTTGATGCAGTCTTGAGAGAAGCCCGGAGGCATGAGTATACCTCCCAGAGGATTGTGGATAGGGCCGGAGGTCGGAAGCGATCTCACGGCCAGATGAATCAGTCTTCAGCACCAGCCCCGGCAGCCAGGGCTTTGACTATTGGAGCTCCGAGGCGAGCAGCCTCAGTAACGTCGGTTCAGCATTCTACACCGACGTACCCTCAGCAGCAGAAGCAGAAGCAATCTTCCGCAGTGGGTTATTCTCATTGTGGGAAGCCAGGCCATGTAGTGGCAGAATATCGCAGGGCATAGGGATTGTGTCTGGCTTGTGGAGCACCAGACCATAGGGTTGGATCCTACCCAAATAGGGGTGGTTCATCATCGTCCAACCTTTCTAGCTCTTCGGTGAGAGGACCAGCTCCGATCCAGCAGCCGCAGTATCCATTGCCGAGGCCCTTGCCGCCTCAGACCCAAGTGTTCCAGCAGCAGAACCCCCAGCAGTATGCACAAGTCCAAGCCCAGGGTCAGAGCAGGCAGCGAGGATTTCAGCAGAGGGGACCAGCACCCCGAGGGCACGGTCAGGCTATGGTGATGACCGTGGAGGAAGGATTGGCACCAGGAGAGGTAGTGGCAGGTACTATTCTCGTCAACTCCTTTCCAGCTTCAGCTTTATTTGATTCTGGTGCATCGCATTTATTTATGTCTGCACGATTTACGACACGGGTAGGATTGGAGCCCGAGTCATTATCAGTAAGGCTTAATATACTTACTGGTAACGGACTTGTGGGAGTAGATAGAGTGTTTTCCTCGTGTCGGATCGTAGTTAGCGGTAGAGAATCCTCCGCTAGATTGATAGAGTTCCCGATGGCCGATTATGATGTGGTCTTAGGAATGGATTGGTTGAGGAACCAGTATGCTAGGATAGACTGCCACATCGGCAGAGTCGTTTTTAGCATTCCAGGTGAGCCAGAGTTTTCCTTCTCCCGAGGCGAAGTGGAGTCTTCTTCCCGATATTGCGGATAGCAGTAGCAGCAGTTCAGTTGCCCAGGATAGTGGATGAGTTCCCAGATGTTTTTCCAGAAGAGCTTCCAGGTATACCGCCAGAGCGGGAGATCGAGTTCACCATAGACTTGATTCCCGGGACAGCCCCAGTATCAGAGAGAGTCTACATGATGGCGCCGTCAGAATTGGAAATATTATACAAGATGATTGAAGAACTTCGAACCAAGGGATTCATTCGTGCTAGTAGATCGCCTTGGGGAGCCCCGATGCTTCTTGTAAAAAAGAAGGATGGTACGTCCAGGTTATGTTTTGATTATCGTACCTTGAACTCGGTGACAATCAAGAATATATATCCTCTCCCGAGGATAGATGATTTGTTTGATCAACTCAAGGGGGCATCAGTATTTTCGAAGATCGACTTGCGCTCAGGATATCATCAGATCAGAGTCAGAGAGCAGGACATCCCGAAGACAGCTTTTAGATCGAGATATGGGCATTGGGAGTTCCTTGTTATGCCTTTTGGAGCAACCAATGCACCGACAGTATTCATGGATCTCATGAATCGCATCTTCATGCCTTACTTGGATCAGTTTATGATTGTGTTCTTGGATGACATCCTGGTCTACAGCAAGAGTGAGACAGAGCATGAGCAGCATCTCCGTGTGGTTCTTCAGACTCTCAGGGAGCACCAGTTGTATGCCAAGTTTAGTAAATGTGCGTTCTGGCTCGATCGTATTTCGTACTTGGGTCATATCATCACCAGAGGAGGAGTAGAAGTGGATCCCCAGAAGATTGTGGCTATTGAGTTATGGCCAGTGCCCAGCACAGTTGCAGAAGTTCGTAGTTTTCTTGGATTGGCCGGTTATTACCGACGATTTGTTTCGGATTTTGCTCGAATTTCAGCGCCATTGACCCAATTGACCCGCAAGGATGCGCAGTTTGCTTGGACAGCAGAGTGTCCGAGTTCTTTCGAGCAGTTGAAGCGAGACCTGATGACGGCACCCATTCTCACGCTTCCCGATGGAACTGGAGGATTCTCAGTATATTGTGATGCTTCGGCCAGAGGTCTAGGATGTGTTCTGATGCAGCATGGGAAGGTAATAGCTTATGCGTCACGGCAACTTTGTGATCATTAAAAGAATTATCCAACCCATGACTTGGAGCTGGCAGCGGTAGTGTTTGCACTTAAGTTGTGGAGGCACTACTTGTACGGAGATAGGGTGGAGATTTTCACCGACCACAAGAGCCTGAAGTATGTTTTCATCCAGAAGGATCTTAACATGCGCCAGAGGAGATGGTTGGAGCTTCTTGTGGATTATGATGTCAGCTTGCAGTATCATCCCGGAAAGGCCAACGTTGTAGCAGATGCATTGAGCAGGAGAGCCGGAGTTTATTTCCTAATAGAGCTGTTAGCAGATCTTCAAAAAATGGGTATAGAAGTTGTTCTCCCTTCCAGTATGGCCTTGATGGCCAGTATGCAAGTTCAGTCCACTATAGTCGAGAGGATCCGGATGGCGCAGTCAGTAGATTCCAAGCTTCAGCGACTCAGAGCAGAGTGTGAGACAGGACGAAGACCAGAGTTATACATTCAAGAGGATGGTACACTTCGACATGGTAAGCGTCTTTGTGTACCCAGTGGAGATATCAGACAGGAGATCATGTCAGAGGCGCACAGTTCTCAGTATTCCGTCCATCCTGGCAGTACGAAGATGTATCGTGATATCCGGCAGCATTTCTGGTGGAATGGCATGAAGTGGGAGATAGCTCGGTTTGTCTCTCGGTGTTTGGTATGCCAACAAGTTAAAGCTGAACATCAGAGATCCGCTGGACTTCTTCAGCCCTTACCGATTCCAGAATAGAAGTGGGAGCATATGACCATGGATTTTGTGACTGCACTACCTAGATCCCCAGCTGGTAGAGATGCTATCTGGGTTATAGTTGATCGGCTCACGAAAGTGGCTCACTTTCTTTCATTCAGAGTTGGTCAGTCGACGGCTCAGCTAGCAGAGATGTACCTCAAGCAGATTGTCAGATTGTATGGTGTGCCAGTCAGAATCACCTCGGACCGAGATTCAAGATTTACGTCGCACTTTTGGCGTAGCTTGTAAGAGAGTTTGGAAACTCATCTCCAGTTCAGTTCAGCATATCTCCCGCAGACAGATGGCCAGTCAGAGCGCAGGATCTAGACCCTCGAAGACATGTTGCGGTCTTGCACACTTGACTTCGGTGGTTCCTGGGAAGATCACTTGCACCTGGTAGAATTCTCGTACAATAACAGTTTCCAGGCCAGTATCCAGATGGCACCGTTCGAGGTACTGTATGGTAGGAAGTGCAGATCCCCGCTAGCCTGGGATGATATTGGAGAGAGATAGATGCTCGGTCCAGAAATGATTGCCCAGACAGTTGAAGTGGTCAGGCGAGTCAGAGATCATCTTCGAGTTACCCAAGATCGCCAGTGCCATTGGGCCGATTCTCATCGGCGCCCTCTCGAGTTTTCGGTCGGCGATCATGTATTCCTGAGAATTTCGCCTAACCGTGGCGTCATTCATTTCGGCGTACGGGGCAAGCTTAGTCCTAGGTATATAGGACCGTTTGACATTCTGGAGCGAGTAGGAGATGTATCCTATCGTCTCGCTCTTCCGCCGTCGCTAAGCGAGGTGCATGACGTGTTCCATGTATCCCAATTACGACGGTATATCCCGGACCCGAGCCACATCCTGGATCATTCAGAATTGGTTGTTGGTACCAACCTTTCGTATGAGGAGAAGCCCGTGTCTATATTGGACCGGAGAGAGAAGATCCTCAAGAACAAGACTATCAAGTTAGTCCGAGTTGCTTGGGGTCATCACTCTTTGGGTGAGTCAACGTGGGAGCGTGAGGATAATATCCGATCGCGATATCCCGACCTGTTTGACTCGTGAGGTATAATATCCTTCTTATGCCTCATGCCTTCGATTTCTTGCTTGCATGATTGATTGCTTGATTGATTGTCTAGTATAGCTTGCTTATTTTTAGTATAGCTTGTCATTGCCCCTCTAGTCTCTTGATTAAATTCTGAGGACGAAATTCTTTTAAGGTGGGTAGAGTTTGTATTGCTTGATTCCTGGCTTAGCTTTTCCTTCTTGGCTCGGTTTATTCTTGGCCCGGGGTTGACTTGGTTCGGTTGGGATTGTTTTTGGTTCATCATGAACCATAGATAAACCCCCTACCTACCACCACCTTTGGTATTTATTACCATTCTTCTTTCTCTCTCTTCATTACTCATCTTCTCCACCATTACTTCCTTACCTACCAGAGAGATGGAGAGAGAGGTCTAGGCAAGTACAACTTGCTTCATGGAGGAACTCTAATTTTATTGCTTCATTCTCTTCCTTACAGCATTTTAACTTACTTCAACTTGGCATTTTTACTTTCCATGGCTAGATTCTTCTAGATCTAAGTTTACTTTATTTTCGGATTTCTTGGGTTTTGATCTACTTAATCCTGTTATTTTTAAGTTTTGAGGGTTCTATGTTGTAGAGAATCTCGTTCTACCCCATTTTGACCTATGGAAGTTCGGATTTGGACTCCGGATGAAGGTTCTATGCAGCTTGGTGGCCATGGCTCCTTGGTGTTCTTCTTCCCGAAAATTTGGAGAAGAAGAACAGTACTTGACTTGACCGCATGAATATTTCATGCGGCAAGTGTCCTCCCAGTCGCATGGACTTTTCCCCACTTAGCCGCATATGCGCCCTAGCCTCTCCTAGCTGCATGAACTTGTACTCCTTACTAACCGTATGAACTTGTACTCCTTACTAACCGCATGAACTTGTACTCCTTACTAGCCGCATGAGCCCTTGAACTGACCTGGCCGCATGAGCTCCTAACCGAGCCGCATGCACCCCCTTCATATCCTGGCCGCATAGGCGTAAAACCTGTCTGGCCGCATAAGGCCTTGCTCCCGAGCCGCATATGCATCAGCACCCTTGGCCGCATGAGGCTGAGTCCATTATCAGCCGTATATGCACCCTTCACTCCCAGCCGCATAAGCAGCCACATTGACCCAGCCGCATGGGCTCCTACTAAGCCGCATGCGCCCCCTTCTATACCCCGCCAGCCGCATGAACTTTTTCCCGTCAACCGCATGCGCCTGACCCTATTAGCCGCATGGGCTGTTCTCTTTTCAGCCGCATGAGATCATTCCTGGCCGCATATGCTTGAGCCGCATGGTTCTCTAATAGCCCTGTGTACTATTATTTATTATTATTTGCCCATGTCTTGTAACCCCTATGGTATATTTTTATGCCCATTTTATATCCTTACGCCTTTTGTCCGGAACTTGAAAATCATGAATTTATTTGATATGTTTGGAATTGATAATTGAGCATGACGTGATAGTGACCCGTAGTGGTGCACTCCTGACATAATAACCTGACATGACCTGATAGTGGCCCGTCGTGGCACACTCCTGACTAGTACACTTGATATGATAAACCTGACATGATTATCTCGAATAGCTGTTGCGACGGCTACCTGACACGACACGACCTGTATAATGACCTGGACACCGTGGGCGATTGTGCTTGTACAAATAAACCAGTCCTGTCTTGCATCATGTCTAGGACAGGGACTCCTGAGTACCACGGTCAGGAGTACCTACTAAAATGGACTAAGGCTAATAACTAGATTAATACATTAGTCATCACGAGATTTCCCAGCTACAGGCAATCCCGTTACCTGGGCACGCCTTAGGATCTGTAGCCTGCCGTCGAGTAGGGCACATTTCCAGCACACTGTCATGTGTTGCACCCTTCAAGCTACATAAGGGTACATGCGTTTCCTGGACGATGTACCCACCTGAATTTAACCTTAATCTTTTAACCCGGGTAACCTGGATGGTCTGCAGGGCTTGTGGCTATGGAATAATCTCACTGCATCTTGTTAGTAATTAGGCTGTGACAACCCTAGTTAGTTAAAGTATCAAGCCGTAATTCTTGCTTGGCCGTGACCGTATAGCGAGATGGATTCCATTTCATATACGTAGCTGGCTATGTCTGCCCCCGCTCTCCAGTATTCTGGTTCTGGGGCGTGACACTTTGACCGGTTGCTGATCACTCCGGAGAAACGAAATTCTCTGGGGAAGAGGGAAGGGTTACGTCGCCTGTGCCATAGGGAGGGTGTGCGCACCCTGCAGGACTTTGCGGAGGTCCTCTGCGAGGCTAGTGAGGGGTCTTCGTAGACCTCTTCTTTTTCTGTTTTTTAGTTTTTTACAGTTTTTTCCTCCTCTTATATCCTTCGCCAGAGAATGTTCCGACGAAGAAGCTGGGATTTAATGCAATTTAATATTTTGTTAACTCAATTTGGTTTTGGCTGCAAGCGACTAACTATTTTATCTATTTTTCAATTAACAAATCTTGTTACGTTAAATCCATATATATGTGACGATATCCCCATCAATGACTTGTTACGTCATATAATTGATTATGTTGCCAGCTATGGACACACATAAAAAAGAAGAAGAAATGTGGTCTTTTCTTATTGGCGCAAGGCACCACAAATCGAGTACGCCTGAGTGATCCTGCGCTGAGGATCCCCGAGTACAAAAAGAATTCTGGGGAATGGGACGATGGAGATCGAACGACAGTTGCTCCTTTACTCTGTTGACACTCCGATTACAAAAGTGGAATAAAACCTAAGAAAATTGCTAACTCTCTGCTCACTGGCAAGAAGTGCAGCAATTTGTCTCTTGAAAATGCTCTCCGTTCTGTCCTTTGAAGAGGTATGAGACCCCTTTTTATATTCGTTTCCGTGCTGGAATGATGTTATGCGCCCACATGAGAAAATATACTGATTTCATGTGGGCGCATAGTCCTGCATTGGGCGCATAGAGTGTAGGCGCATGCAGACTGCGTGATCGTAGGTTGATCGTGGGGTTGACGTGGACGCATGCTTCGGTGCACGACTGCTCGTGGAGACTGACGTGGCCGTATGCTTTGGTACACGATTGATTGTGGGTTTGACTGCTGAAATTTTTATGCTTCTACAAGGTCCCCTTCAAAGTTTTCGATACTTGAACGAGTTCGAAAAACTTTAAAAGAAGCGTGGACCGTCTTCTCGTGATCCTGTGGGCGCATAGCATAGCTCTCCCTTTGGGTGTATAGAGTTTGGCCAGTCTGTCAAAGAGATGGCTATTGAGATCTTCCTCAAAAATCTGAACTGACAGATTCATCGGAGTTAGAATTTGAAGAGGTCCATCCTTCATGCGTTGTCCATGTCAGCAAGTGGCAGTCGCATAATGTGCAAGAGACTGGGTCTTAATGTGAGCGCATAAGTCGTAGTGGGCGCATAGTATGCAGTGGGCACATAGGCGCATATGAGTAGTGGGCGCATAGTGTTTGCCCGTGCCTATAAATAGGCTTTGAAGAGAGAAGATTTCACTACTCTCTTTTCTTTTAAAACTTTCAAAAGACTTTTTATCTCTTCTCTGCACGAACCATGTCTCCCAAGGCCACCAAAAGATCTACGAAGGGCAAGGGGCTGCACCGAGTGGCTCTTGTCCTGCCACAGCGTCATTGCTAGTCCAGGACCCGATCCTGGGTGAGGCTACGCCTCAAAACAAAGTCTTGAGCGTTAATTTACGACGCTCAGACATTTCCACTGCCTGGGCGCATGTGCCCAAGGCAACATGTTTCTGTGAGCATTCATATGCGCCCATAGAAGCATGCACCCATACTGTGGTGTGTTATGCGCCCACATGCTGCTACATGTTATACTTCCACATGCTGCTGCAAGTTATGCGTCTACATGTTATTTGTATGTTTATGCGCCTGTATGCTGTTTTGGGCGCATAGCCCTTTGGATATATAGCTCTTTGGGCGCATAGGATTCCTCCAGCACTTAGTTTTTTTTCTACAGATTCTGAGTATGACTTTCTCTTCCATCCTTGCAGTTAACATGTTTGTCCCAGAACTTGGTGGAATCCCTTTCGGCTCTGCTTGTCAAGTCCTCGGCACAAGCCTCATAACCAACTTGGTCAGCAAGGTATAGGCCAAGATCAGTCATAACCAGCCTACGGAACGGACGTTCGCCATACTTGAACAGGACAAGACCTTCTTGAAGCAGATGATTAACGATAAGAAGCTCTTGCTCGGAGGGGCACCTCGTTTCAAGAACCCGTACTTCATGTTCGGTGACAGTGTAGGGTTCGAAGATTGTTTGCTATTAAAATTGTTTGATTGTAAATCTTAATACAAACAGAACAGTGTTACAATATAGGACTTAGATGTAGTCCTAGGAGTACACTTTTATTTAATCTGGGTCCCTTGTGCCGATGGAGCGAGTGGTAATACATTGACTCCGTTGATGAGCTGACGATGGTTATCGGTTCTCTGAAGGTTTGGATTGCTCTGGGTGCTGGAGCTTGCTGAAAGGAGGAAGACGTTGAGTGTCTGTATCTGCCTCTCTGGTGATGTGTTCGTTGTCTGTATTGTGCGTAGGTGAGAAGGAAATGATCCCTCTATTTATAGCTGGGCAGGTTGGCTGCTCATGCGTGCATATGTAGGATACGCCGGTGTATGGGGACGCCACGTGGAGATTACTGATGGAGGCGCATGGATGATGCACCCTGATCGAGGGGTTGAATTCTTCATACTGCTGTTGTGAGCCGGCACGTAGCAGAGGAGAAGATCTTTCCGTTGCTAAAATCTTGGATGAATTGAGTCAAAGGACACATGTCGTCGACTCATGGCTCGGAGATCTCGGAATTGATGGGGGGATGATTTGGTGGGATACGCCTTGGATTGGGCGCATGAGGATACTTTGGCTCGTAACCTTTAGGAGTCATGAACCATTATGGGCGCATGGCTTTTGAGGCGCACGCAGGCGACTTTTCTTCTGTCTTTTGGGATCAGAGAGCGGTCTGGGGCGTATGGCTTTTGAGGTGCATGCAAAGCTTCAATTGGAGACTCTTCTTCGGTCTTTAGGGATCAGTGAAGAGTCTGAGACGCATGGTTTTTGAGGCGCATGCGGATGGTTGGGTGGCCACGTGGCAGTAGCCGTCGGAGAAAAGTCATGATGATGCTGACGTTGCCGACGCTTCGTTTTCTGAAAAAGCTGTCAACTGTTCAGACTTTGGGAGGTGTGCTGCCAACTCTGTCAGTTCAGCATTTAATGTTGGTGACATTCGATGGACAGCTGAGTGGGCGCGTTGGTTGACGTTCCACTGGGTATGGGGACGTATGGGGGCGTATCCTCTATGATGCGCTTGGTACTGGAGGGCACATCTGTGTTGATGCGCTTCATGTCGAAGGGGTGTGATGCGCTGTCCAGCCGGCGCATCCGACACGTCTTTAATGATGCGGCTGTTTTGCTTCTCGAGTGCTTTAAATAGCCGTTTGGCTGAATTTGAGGCGTCCGGTTCATCCATTTAATACAAGTTCATTGCACAGAATTTGGAGAGCCATCCACTTGGCGCGTGGGTTTGATCTGCCCGGCCTATAAATAGTGGCATGGAGAGAAGGTTTGCTTCTCGCTCTCTCACGTACTTCCAACATGAACTTGGGTACTCGAGTGCATTCTGTCGATGAAGTGCTCCCGAGGATGAAGATGATACGCCATGTCGTCATTGATGCACTTGAAGGTGACTGTTACAACCAAAAGACGGAGTCGAGGGCTTCTGAGGCAGACGGAAGGTGCCTGTTGCATCCAAAGATAGGGGTGCTCGGGCCTCGTCTTCGTTGTGCAGGAAGAGCCGTAGATCGGAATGGCGATGCTAGGCTCTTTTTTCCTTCAAAGTAGGTGTTGCCCACTCTGGTGGGTTTGGAAGCTGCTCCTTTAGCCGTATTTCGATTATGGTCTTCCTTGGTCTTTGGAGGCTCTTTCGAAGCCTCCCCTGGCCACAGACTTGCGGTGCTCTTCTCTTCCTTGGTTTGAGGAGACCTGCCTCCAGCCAGAGGGTTAAATGCTTCATTAGTCATAGCATTTATCAGGTGAGCCTGGCTGGAAGAGCGGCACATAACTGGGCTGCTGAAGGGATGCACATAACTGGGGATGCACATAACTGAGCTGCTGAAGGGATGCGCCCTGCTGAGTACGCATGGCGGTATACTCCTGGTTGAAGATGCATGGTGGCTGCTGCGTCTGACTGAAGGTGCATGGTGGTTGCTGGCTGTAGACTTAGGATCTTTCTTTTGTAGAAATTCTCCTTTGTACAACCTTTTCTAGACATGTAATAGACTTCTATATAGAGTCCTCTTTCAAATGTCTATATCTGTTGATTTTGCTGTGAAGTACTTGGTCCAAGTTCTGGCGCATGTAGTGTCTGGCGCATGGGCTTTCTGGTTGTAAAATTACATGCTTCTATAAGACCCCCTTCAAAGTTTTCAAAACTTTTGAATAAGTTTTGGAATACTTTGAATAAGAAGCATGGCGATCAGGGCGCATGATTGTTGGGGCGCATGCCTGTTCGGGCGCATGCTCTTCTCAGTTAATGCATATGATGATGCCTCGGTAACCGAAAAGATTAATGATGATCTTTTGGTTTTATTTGCTGTTATCTTATCACAGGACCCGAGGCGACGGCTGAGATCACTCGTCATCGGTTCACGCGTGCGACCAAGCCCTATAAATAGGTGAGAGATGGAGAGAGAGAAAGTTCTTCTTCTCCGTGCCTTTGCTTTGTTTTGAGTCTTTCTTCAAAAAACCCTAACTTTTCCTCTTTGAGAGAATGGCTCCCAAGACCCCTCGCGGCGGTGCTGGCAAGGGAAAGGAGCCGGCAGAGTTCGCCGATGAGGATGCTCCTGCCACCACTGTGACTCCGGCCGACGTTCGTCCCGGGGTGACGGGTAGGTGTCGACTTTTGCTATCTTCTTTGTTCAGACAAGCTTTGGGTCATAATGTGCCCTAACTTTCTGTCGCCGACGCGTATGGGCTTCTGTCCTTGTTACGCTGAGGTTTTATCCTGCCAACGAGCATAGGCTCATGCCTTTATCATGCACCGAGGTTTAGTTGCTGACGCGTAAGGGTTTTGTACCCTGATGATGCGCCGAAGCCTTCTGCTGACGCGCGTGGGCTTACGCCCTGATGATGCGCCGAAGCTCAAACGCTGATGCGCATGGGTTCATACCCTGATGATGCGCCAGACTGCTTGACATATTGTCTTTTTGCCTGACTTCTACTTTTGTTGTGCCAGTGTCGATGACGATCCCTTTGCTGAACGAGGTCCTCCTGGATGCTTCTCTTTGTCAAATGGGAGTTGATTTTGATGAGGCGGTGATCAACCCTGCAAAGGATGCTATCTTGCAGAACCAACCTCGTGAGAGGATGCTGCAGATCCAGAACCAGTTGCCGATTTTCCTCCAGAGTATGATGGAGAGTGGTAAACTGAAATCCGCTGAATCTGAGGATGTGACTTTCTTAAAACCTGCCTTTCTGTTCGGCGACCGACTAGTCTCTTCTGAAGGGAAGATACTGAAGATCAGAGAAGACTGGTTCTTTACTGCAAAAGGCATGGTTCTATATATGCGGCAAGTTGACCGCCAGTTGCCGCTGACGGCTTTTTATCGTTTGGCCTCGAAGAGGTGGATGCGCTGGGAACTTACTCCTTCTCAAGGAGGGGCCTTGGGCGGTACCCTTTCGATTGATGCTACCTCGAACCAGCGAGATACCTTGGCCGCTTCGCGAGCCGGTTCCTCGTTTAGTTGCCGAACCTTGCATCCCGGGAGCCTTTACAGTGAAGTCCCAAGCGACACGTTTCCCTTTAGTGCCCCGACCTTTGTAAATCGGATGCTGACATCGAAGGTCATGTATCCGAAAGGTGGCTTTAGAGTCGAAGGTTGGTGTCATTACGTTCTGAGGTGGGACGAGTTGACCATTTGGGTGCTTTCGAAGTTCAAGGCTGAGCTTAAGGAGATTGGGCTGACGGCCGCTATCAGTGCCACGCAGGCCGGCATGGATCTCAATAAGCCAATGTTCCTTGCACTCTTGGAATTGTTCAATGCTCAGACTGGCAGCTTCTTCACTCCGGTGGAGGAGTTAGGGTTGGCTCTCCATGAGATGTACGAAGTGTCTAAGCTTCCTTGGGGCTCGGAACCGTATGAAGAATATTTTCCGTCAAATGAAGAGATCCAGGTTCTGGAAAATAAGGACCCGGAGATGATGGCCGTTTTTGAAGAGGTGACGAGCCATCATTACCTGATGCACCGGAGGGACAAGGTCAAGACCCAGCCTCATGTGACTGCTTGGAGGGATTATATCTTCAAGCAGGATTTGGCGGATTCTTCGAGGATCCGGTTTACGACTCCGCAAGGACTGAAGCCTGCGGAAGTGACTTCTGAAATAAGCCGGCTGGATGAGAGGACTCCCCATTCGAATGAGAGCGGCAAAGATACGTATAGCTGCTTCTGGCACTGTGCGCACCGGATGTCATCTAAGGCGGTGTTGACGGCCTACTTGATGATAAGGCTCCGGGATTGCGTGTTTGCAGGTGGATCCGGTGTCGTAGAGAGAGTACATCGGAACCTCATTTTGCCTGCTGTGAAGTTGGCCTTTGGCCGTCCTTTAGCTTTACTCCCCGCAATGGTGTGTAACCTGTTGCGGGGTTTGAGGTCCTTTGCTGACGATGTGATCCACGGGAAAGGTAACAACGACAACTTTCTCCGACCCGAGCTGCCCTTTCATTATCTTATGGGATGGCTGATTTTGCATCATCCGAACGTGATGAGTCCCGGTCCGGAGGAGGATCGTGTTGAAGGAGATGCCTTCCTCCGCCGCTTCTACAAGCGGAAGTGGTCATACACCGGCGTTCCCGTTTGCAGAAAAGTTTTGTCCTACCTTCAGGGATGGAAGATCGTCAAGGTTGGCCCCATCTTCAAAGATTTCAAGGCCGGTCAAGATTTAATTGACTCTGGCGAAGATGCGATTACTTTACCGAAATGGGGTTTTCGTTGGTTGCAAAGCATTCGACCTTCTCACCTGGTCTACCGCAACCAAAATAGATGTTATCTGGAGCCATATCTGCCCAGCCGATTTGCTCGCCAGTTTGGCTATACCCAGCTAATATTGCGGAATCCCAGTAGCAGTCTAGGTTTTATCGGAAGTTTGCTGGATGGAGCCCGGGGCTGGCAATATTATAATGCTGGATGTACTAGCGTCAATTTTACTACGCCAGTTCGTAACCCTCGGCCACAGATCCTGTATTCGGCTGCCAAGCTGTATTACGCTATGAATGCTGCGTCTCCTGGTTATGACAGGGAGACTAGTTTCATTATCGGATCAGCTAGAGGCCACAGCGAACATGTTGATGGCAGCCAGATCATATCGTCCACCAGAATTGGCGGGGTATCGGGCTGCTGCTGCAGCACCAGTAAGAAATCCATCTGCTGGGAAGAGACGGGCTTACATAGAAGCTGGTTCTTCTCCACCAAAAAGGCCGAGGAAGACGTCGACTCCAAAGGCTACAGGAGTGCCACTTGAAGTGCCAGCGGGATCAGTTCCTGCTGAGGTAAAGAGTCCTCCGTAATTCTGGTTCATCTTGTCATTTTGATGACATATGCTTTTCTTCTTGTAGGGATCGTCGAAGAAAAAGATCCGTGTTTCAAGACCAGGTGTTTGTAAACCGAAGGAGGTGGCAAGCTCTTCTGATGAGCGCATTCCATCGATGATAATGTCTCCTGTGGAGGAGAATCCCGAAGATGTTCCTGCAGAGGTTATAACAACTTTCGGGAAGGTACAATCTGCCTTGGAGGCCTTGGATGTTGAGGGCCCTACGGACTCGAGGCATCCTGATGATGAAGTGGATTGGAGTTCGTCGTCTTCGGGTGACGTTGCTCCAGATCTGCAAGAGTCTGTTGCGGAGGCAACGGAGGTAGTTGGAACGGAGGAGAGGGTTGATTCCCCTCCTTGTCTTGATGAAGGGAGGTTGGCTGCAGCATTGCCGAGTCCTACCCCAGCCTCAATCGCGAAAGTTGAGGTGGCTACCGATCAGGAGGTAGCGACAGATCCTGTCCCTGTAGAGGGATTTGATGAAGAGACTCATCTGTCGACCCCAACTTCTGAGGCGGGACAGGAGACAAGTGTTGATCTCCCCATTCTGCCAGGGGGGTATTGGCTGTTGATAGAACGTTGGGGGCTGAAGAGGTAGCCGTTGACGTCGGCGATTGCTCCGATCTTGAGAAGGATAAGGGTGTGGAACCCTCTATTGCTCCTTCTACTTGGGGTACTATCTCGACGCCTGTGCCGGCTTCCTCTGTTCCTTCGGCTCCTCGGGCTAGCAGTCCAGCCCCTATTGATGAAGAGCCTATTGACGCCGAGGTTCCAGCCTCGCAGGTTGAGGTTGGCGGATCTTCTTCGGGTTCGCTAACTACAGCAGCTCCTCTAACTCCTGCTATGATGTCGCAGGTGCTGGCGGACGCAGATGAATATGTGAAATTCATCGTCGAGGGGGTATATAAAATGCTGCAGAGGGGTGTATCTGAGGTGATGGATGCCAATAGGAGCTTTGCGACGGCAAGAACTCTGGCAATGCCTTTCATCGAGCTGATCCGCGTTCACCAAGGCCACGATCATATAGCCGAGATCCTGGAGGCTTCGGTGATCGAGCTAGACCAGCGGCTCACGGAACTTCAGCGCATCCAGTGAAATGACCTTTCCGTCTTGATAGATGCGGAGAAGGAAAAGTTGATTGCTGAGATTGAGTCTTCCTACCAGGCCACTTTGAGCATTTGGGAGCACGAGGTGGCTGAGACTGAGGCTGCGGTAGAGCAGTTGTCTCAGTACATGAAGGAGATAATAGAAACGCGAGCTGCGTTAGACGCTAATATCACAGAGATCAACGCCCAGATGCGCCGCCTTGAGGACCAACGAGCCCGACTCCAGTTAGATGCTGAACGTGTCCAAGCTAAGCATGTAGCATTCAAGAAGAAGGAAGCAACTTTCACTCAGCGCACTCTTGCCCTGGCTCAGCAGCGACAACAACTTGATGAGAAGCATGAGAATGATACTTCCGCTGAGGCTGTTGAATTGATGCGTCAAGAAGCTGAGCGTCGAGTCCTGGCGACTGTAGAGACTCATACAGCCGACTTGAGACGTCGAGTTAGAGAGCTCTCAGCCAACCCTGGAGATGTTTAGGGGCTGTAGCCTCTTTTTTTTATGTTTTTGCAACTCTTGTTGGGGGACAGTGTAGTTCTGTACTCTCTCTTTTAGAAAATAAAGAAATACACAACCTTTTTTGTGATATGTTCATTTTTGTTATCATGACCTTGATGATTTGTGTGGACCTATTATCTCTTGCGCACCTTGGCTTTTAGGTACAGATAATAAGTTTGAAGGAACCAACATGTTTGCTCAGAGGTAATGTGGATGTGGCAATCATTAGGGTTCAAATGATAGAATCTTCCTACTCAGAGGTGTGATGGATGTGGTAGGAAGGATCCTGATGGATACGCTGAACAACTCAGAGGTGATGTGGACATGGAAGTTCTGCAATCAATGTACGACAACGCAGGGGTTGTTTGTACGAGATGTTTACTCAGAGGTAATGTGGACGTGGTAAACATGAAGGATAGCGTAGGTTTACGAAGTGTAAGATTCCACTTTATAGGGTGTAGAGGGACAACTCAGAGGTGATGTGGACGTGGTTGTCTTTCTACTGGAGGATGCTGCGGAACAGCTGGGTTCTGGCAGCGTGTGGAAGGGAATTGTCTGTGAATCCTGATGATTGGATCCATCGATCCCCTGGTAGAATGTTAAGAGTAGTACTTCTTTAGGAACTTGTCATTGATGGGCATCATGAACAAGTCCCCATTGGGTTTGGCGAGGCGGTAGGCTCCGTTTGAGTATACCGTCTCAATGATGAAAGGTCCTTCCCACTTAGGTTCGAACTTTTCTGGTGTCTTGTGAGTTAGCACCATCGGCCTCCTGACTGCCAGAACCAGGTCGCCAACTTGGAAAGTCCTCTGCTTGACCTTCTTGTTGAAAGCCTGTGATATACGGGCTTGGTAGAGTTCGATGCGTTGTTGAGCTAGGAGGCGCTTTTCGTCGAGTGCCTCCAGTTTCCGTAGACGACGACGTTGATTGTCCTCTTCTGTGAGTTTGTTTGTGATTGCTACGCGAAGTGAGGGTATCTAGATCTCGAGAGGCAGTACCGCTTCACTCTCGTAGACCAGGAAGAATGGTGTGTTGCCTGTTGGTGTCCGTACCGTTGTACGGTAGGCCCAAAGGCATTCGCTAAGCTTTTCGTCCCAGTCGTGTTTGTTGGATGACACGACCTTTTTGAGCAGCCTGACAATAGTTTTGTTGAACGCCTCTGCTAAACCGTTTGCAGTCGGATTGTAGACGGTTGATGCCACGTTTTGAATGCGATTCTTATCACAGAATCTGTTAAAAATGTGGCTGATGAACTGAGGACCATTGTCGTAGATGATCCTCCGGGGCACCCCGAAACGGTAGATGACATGGTGCTTGATGAAGCTGATCACTCTAGAGCTCTTTACTTCCGCTAATGGGATTGCTTCTGCCCATTTGGAGAAGTAGTCAGTGATGGCCAGGATGAAGCGGTGTCCTCTTGATAAAGGAGGAGTGATTGGTCCCACAATGTCCATGCCCCAAGCTTCGAAGGGCTAGGAGGCGACTGTAGGATGCAGTGGTTCTGACGGCGTATGAATGAAGTCTGCGTGAAGCTGGCACGCATGGCACTTCTTAGCATACTCAACAGCGTCAGCGGCCATGGTTGGCCAGTAGTAGCCCATACGTCGCAGTCGGTCCTGCAGCTTAGGCCCAGGTTGATGAGCCCCGCAAGTTCTGTCATGAGCTTCTCGAAGAGCTTCGGCTGCTTCCTCGTTTGACAAACATCGAAGGAGAAGTCCATCGTAGGAGCGTCGGTACAGCATTTTAGTGGCTGTATCATAATAGAATCGAAGAGAGCGTCTCCTGACTGAGACGGCTTCCTTCGGGTCCTCTGGGAGGATTCCGTAGACGGCGAAGTCGATGAACGGGAACCTCCAGTCTCGGACATTAATACCAGTACTTGTCGGCATGGCATGGGCCACCCGTAAGCATAGGTTGTTTCTAGGATAAACCAAGTCTCGGCCAACTACCGTGACGTAGTGTTGAGTCCCAAGGGGAGCTGCCAATGAAGCCGCGAAGCCAGCCAGAGCGTCGGCCTCCAAGTTTTGTAGACGGGGTACATGCTCGATGAAAAACCCAGTGAAGATTGAAATGATATTTAATGCAATTTTGTGGTAAGGGATCAGATCTTCATGGCGAACTTCGTATTGTCCACTGATCTGGTTTACGACGAGTTTCGAGTCGCCGTAAGCTTCGAGATGATCCACCCCCAGCTGTTGTGCCAACTGGAGTCCCATAATGAGCGCGTTGTACTCGGCAACATTGTTGGAGCACGGCTTCGAAAGAGAGTAAGCACGCTGGATGACCAGCTGATCGGGGGAGACTAAGACTACCCCCACTCCTGCGACGATTTGGCCTTTGGGGCCTGTTCTTGAAGCGCCATCGAAAAACATCCGCCAGACGGAGCTTCCATCGGTAACGTTTGATTCTTGGACCTCATCTGGGACTCTTCATAGAGTTTTGAGGACTCTGGGATGGGGTGCACAGCTAAAAAGTCAGCTAGAGCTTGACCTTTAACAGCTTTTTGCGGGATAAACACCATGTTATACGGTGTTAGCAAGATCGCCCATGTGGCTAGCCGGGAGTTCAATGATCCTGGCTTCGTCATGAGGACTCTGAGCGGATTGACTCGGGAAATGACATGAATTGTCTGGCCCGAGATATAATGGCAAGTCTTCTGGATGGCAAATACCAAGGCCAAGCACTCCTTTTCAACGGGGTTGTACCGGTGTTTGGCCCCGATGAGCGTTCGGCTGAGGTAGTAGATTGCTTGCTCATAGCCCGCATCGCTGTTTTGAGCCAGCAGAGCGCCAAGGGAATGATCTATGGCACGGACGTAGAGGAGAAAAGGTTTGCCGACAACAGGTGCTACCAGGACTGGCGGGCTTGTTAAGTAAGCCTTGATGTCGTCGAAAGCCTTTTGGCACTCCTCTGTCCAGACGTAAGAGACTCCCTTCTTCATGAGCTGAGTAAAGGGTTGACATTTACCCGAAAGGTTTGCTATGAACCTCCGGATGTATGCCAGGCGTCCCTGTAAGCCCCGAAGTTTTTGAAGATTCTTCGGAGGGTCCATGTTGAGGATGGCTTTGGTCTTCTCGGGATCAACATGAATGTCTTTCGCCGTGATGACAAAGCCCAAGAATTTTCTGCTAGAAACCCCCAGGAAGGATTTAGCGGGGTTCATCTTGAGTTGATGTGCCCGCATGAGATCGAAGACTGTCTTCAGGTCCTGTAGGTGATCTCCTTTGAGGCGGCTCTTGACTGCGATGTCGTCAACATAGCATTCGACTGTCTTGCGAAGATGTTGACGGAAGATGGTGCTTATAGCTCGTTGGTATATCGCACCGGCGTTCTTCAAGCCGAAGGGCATCACTGTGTAGCAGAAAACACCTTTCGGAGTCCTGAATGACGTGTGTTTTGCGTCATCGGAAAACATCTTGATTTGATTGTAGCCTGAATACCCGTCCATGAAAGACATGCGTTCAAAGCCACATGTGTTGTCGATCATCACATCAGTAATTGGAAGCGGGAATTCGTCCTTCGGGCAAGCAGAGTTGAGATCCCTGAAGTCGATACAGACTCGTATCTTTCTATTCTTTTTGGTGACAGGTACAACGTTGGCTATCCAATCTGGGTGTTGTTCCTCGCGGATGAAGCCGCTGGTCAAGAGCTTGTCCACCTCTTGATCAATGGCATTCATGATGTCCAGCCAGAAGCGTCGCTGTTGTTGTTTAATAGGTTTGGCATCGGGTAAGATGTTCAACCTATGCATTGCGATCTGTGGATCGAGCCCTGGCATGTCTTCGTAGCTCCAGGCGAAGACATCGATATATTCCTTAGCCAGTTGGATTAAAGACTCCCGGTCTCCTCCTTCTAGACTTTTGCTGATGAAGATGGGTTTGGAAGAAGACCCGTCCCCGAGGTCGATCTGCTCGACTTTGTCTTCGGTGGGAGGTTCACGTAACTCGAAACAAGACTCCCATTGTTCTCCTAGGCGTTGAGCCCAAGGTTCTTCTTCGAAGGGTTCCGGCGCTTGATCTTCGCCTTCACCTTTTTGAGGTTGTGCTGATGTCATGTTAGCTGACAGCACTTTCCTGAAGACTGATCCGATACTGGTATCAGAATCCTAAGTCGATGCTTCGGACGAGTGGGAATGTTCCATGTCTTCTGCGTCTGAACTCTCTGGAGTTGATGGCGGCGTGACATAGCCTACCCCCCGTCGAGTCCGATTGTAGTAGTCCTGCGACTTTTTCTTAGGTATTGGAAGCCGGAGAGGGAGATGTCGACCCTTGCCATAGTTTAGGCCTTTGTTGCTTTTTAGGTCGTAGCCCATCTTTTGGATGATGTGCTTTACCGTATCCGTGTACCGATAGACTTGTACTCTGCCGGTATCAGGTTCTGGCTCGAGTGGCGGGAGGTCTTGATAACGCTCGACTTTGCCAAAAATGATGGATCCCTCGTCTCGACTTCGTGGAGGGTCTATGTAATAGATTCCTTGAGACGGGACTACTCGATTTATATGATGGACGGTCGTTATTTGTGTTTGCAATGACCGTAGAGCGTTATCTAATGTATACATGGCATTCCAATGTGGAAGACAAGAATAATTAAAATATACTCTATTATTGATGAAATACGAGATTTTATCCCGTGGGATTACATTGTCAAAGGAGGGTGCATCCACATCAGCAGAGATATATTCGCCAAGCTCCTCATCTGTAAGTACTGGGATCGGATCAGGAGAGTCCACCACAGCTTTGACTTTGGGGTCTGAGAGGGTTATGTGAGCCCTCTCTGGCATCTTGGATGTCTGCGGCGGCTTGCCCTTAAGACGCACCTTCAGAGGTGCCTCAACTGCGCCTCTAGTGATTGGTGCCTTCCCCTGTAATTTTGCCATCAGGGGAGCCGATGTCTGAGGCGGCTTTCCCTTGAGGCGTATCTTCAGGGGAGCTTCCGGAGTTGGTGCTTTTCCTGGTAGCTTGATGCTCATTAGAGGCACCTTCTGGGGGGGGTTTGCCCTTCAGTCGGATCTTCAAAGGGGTGTCTGGAGTCATCTCAGGCTCCATGTCCGGCTCTGTTGCCGTCTCTGCCTTATCATCAGCATCATTGGCTTCCTCCTCGTCAAGTGACTTGTACAAGTCGGAATCGGTGAAGTAGGCTTCAATCCCTTTGAAAGGATCGATGTCTGCGAACTCCGTCCGGATGACGCCGTTGGTGGATACATATTTCATGCATTGGTGGAGCGTGGAGGGTACCACCATGTACTCATGTAACCATGGTCGACCTAGCAGAATATTGTAGTTGACCTCGGCATCCACAACATAGCAAGTCACCTCAGTTTTGAGGTTGCCGATGTGACACTTCAGTCGGATCTTGCCCAGTGGCTCGCTTTTGCTAGCGTTGAAGCCACTGATGGTTGTGTTGGAGGGCGCCAGCCGGTACATTGGGATCCCCAGTGTTGATAGCAGCGCCTTTGGAATGATGCTGAGGGAAGACCCTGGATCGATCTGAATCCGGTTCACCTTGACTGAACTGATATACCCTGTATAATACAGCGGCCGGTTATGTCGGTGATGCTTGAGCAGCATGTCTTGTTGGGTGAAAGTTATGTTCGGGATAATTTCATCCGCACAATGACAGCACGCACAAGTAGTTAGGAGGTCTTCAGGCTGCTTGACCTGACTGAGAAAGGATTCGGCATCCTTCAGAGCTTCACAGAGAGCTTCTCGGGAGTCTTTGGAAAGACGCAGGAGCTCGAACAAAGACAAGCGTGCAGGAGTACTGGCCAGTTGTGCCAGTATGTCGAAGTTGTGGGGCTTGGCTAGCCCCGAAGCATTCTCCTTCCGTAGAGGTCTGTCGAAACGGGCCTCCACCTGCTTCTGCTTATTGGCTGCTGAGGGCTTAGATGGGCCCTCCTCAGGGATGGTGCAAGGAGGCACCACCTCAGTGGCAGCTTCGTCGGGCTGGGCGTTATGTTGTGTACGCGTCTGCACAGGGAGTGCCTCTTCCGTTGAAGAAGATACTGTACGGCAAGACTTGATCTTCCTGTCTTTTGATTTAGAGGTAGAGCGTACCTCCGGTTGAGTCACCTCGGAGACGAGGTCGGGGTGAACCCACAGGACCTCTCCTCGAGATATGGTGAGTGGGACGAGTCCACTCATATTGTCACGGGTAGGTGGTAAGTTAACCACCTCCATTATCGCCTTAGGGATGGGGACGACGCCATCTTGTGTGGTAGTTGGCGGCAAGGTGCCGAACTGGAGTGACACCACATTGGCTGACACCGTCTTCTCTTCGTAGTCGACGGAGATTACATCCGTATTGATCATGCGCTGGATGTAATTTTTGAGGACATAACAGTCTTTGGTCGGGTGTTCGACAAACCGATGGTAGTGACAATACCTCGAGTTGTCCACTTTCCCAACTTCATCGGGTCGCTTTGGGTCCGGTAGTTTGATCTTCTCACCCTGCTTCAGTATTTCAAAAAGTTGCAGGGTGTCTTCATCGTTGAACGAATAAACCTCCTTGGGTCTCGGTGCCAGTGGAGGCTTCTGAGTAGGCGCAGATGCGCCTTTGGAGGCATTGACAGTCAATGCCTGTTTCTTCTTTGCTTCTCGTCCGGGGTTGTTGGCTGCAGACCTTTTTCCCTTATCATCAAAGGCAGGAAAGCTGACATCCAGAAGACGTGCGTTGGCCGCCTTCTTTTCTGCGGCTTCAGCTTCGATGATCAGGGAGCTCCAGTGGGGAGGAGGAGTGGCGTTGAGCCAAAGTTTGACTGCAGGCAGCATGTTCATGCTGCAGGAGGAGAGGAGCGCATGTTCTGGCATGCCCGGAGGTAGTCTGAAGCAGGCCTGTCGGAAGCGTTCGATGAACACCCGAACCGTTTCCTTCTCCTTCTGGCGTATCTCAATGAGGGACGCCATCGTCATATCCTTTCCGTCGTCATAGAAGCGGTCGAGAAAGAGGCACGTCAAGTCGTCGAAGGACGATATGGAATTATCGGGGAGGCTGCAATACCAGTCGTACGCCACTCCTTTCAGTGCCCCAACAAATATGCTGGTGAGGAGCGCGTCCTCCTTTGGAAGATGCCACGTCTGTGACTGGAAGTACGTTAGGTAACGACGCGGAGAGTCCTTCCCATCGTACGGCGTCAGTGTTTGTGGTTTATATTTTGGAGGATAAACCACCTTGTTCCACTCGAGGGGATAAGGCTGGGGAATGCCCATCTTCTGGCGCTCCTCTTGCCTGTTCTTGGACTCGAAGCGCTCCTACAAGTCCTTGATCATTTCGACCACATCCTCCGCGGAGCTGGGATTCGGGGAAGGTGGTACCACCTGGAGTTGAGCGTTTGAGGGCTCAGACGTCCGGGGTCCTTCTTGGCGATCTGTGTCTGAGGATACCCGTTGAAGGGGTATACTCGACTCCCCATTGGCCCCTGGGTCGGGACCGGTTGAAGGTGTTCTGGTAAAGGCCGACCGTATCTCAAACACTGCCTGAGTTAGTATTTGCATAGAGGCAGAGAGGGTTTGTCACTCCCCAATCCTGGAATATGTATTTTAATACGTAAACCGATAAATTATATTTACCTTGAATTTATACGATATTTATTATGCAGTATTTCTTCATGCATTTCCCAAAAATATTCGATAAAATATTATTTCCTAATTTATTTTCTGCATTTGGGCCTACAGTTTTGGCTCATTTGGGTAACCTATTCTTGGTTCACCAAAGGTTCATCATGAACCCTTTGGTTCATCATGAACCCTTGGGTTCAAGATTATAAATACAACTCATCTCATTCTCTCTCCTCTCATTTATTTCCTCCACCAACCAAATATTTCCTCCATCAACCAAGGCAAGTACCAACTTGCTCAAGAGATGGATCCATACTTTTGTCAATAATTTCTTACAAAACTATTTGCCAAAAACATGTTCTTCTCCTCAATCTATACTAGTTTAGAACTTGGAAATTTCCATTTTGAAGCTTTGATTTTTGTAGATCTAAGTTTTAATCATTTTCGGATTTTACATGGTTTGATCTACTTTAGTTGGATTTTATGGGTTTTTGATGCTTCCATGTGGAAGAGCATTCAGTTTCACCCAAGTTGGAACCTTGGAAATCTGGATTTGGAGTTCGGATGGCCAAGTTATGATGCTTTGAAGCTTGGGTTCAGCCATGGTGTTCTTGCTGTTTGGAGAAGACAGAGAGCAGTGTGCTCCTGTTCGAGCACGCTTCCTGTTGGAAGCATGTCTTCCCTTGAGCTTGCGTGACTTTTCACGCAGCTCTTCCCTTGAGCTTGCGTGACTTTTCACGCAGCTCTTCCCTTGAGTCTGCGTGACTTTTCACGTAGCTCTTCCCTTGAGTCTGCGTGACTTTTCACGCAGCTCTTCCCTTGAGCTTGCGTGACGTTTCACGCAGCTCTTCCCTTGAGTCTGCGTGACTTTTCACGCAGCTCTTCCCTTGAGCTTGCATGACTTTTCACGCAGCTCTTCCCTTGAGTCTGCGTGACTTTTCACGCAGCTCTCCCCTTGAGCTTGCGTGACTTTTCACGCAGCTCTTCCCTTGAGCTTGCGTGACTTTTCACGCAGCTCTTCCCTTGAGCCTGCGTGACTTTTCACGTACGCTGCCTTGAGTGAGCCTGCGTGACTTTTCACGCACGCTGCCTTGAGTGAGCCTACGTGACTTTTCACGCACGCTGCCTTGAGTGAGCCTGCATGACTTTTCACCCCTTGAGCGTGCGTGCTTTTGTGCGTACGCTTTTGATATTTTATCAGATATTATATGCCTATTTTATATCCTTACGCCTTTTGTCCCGAGCATGATATGAGCACTAATGTAACCCCGGAGAACAAGGAGTTCCTACCTGATACTTGTACCTGAATGTCCCAGTTCTCGTTCATGCTCGACAAATGACTCGTAACTCCACGTGGTGTATTTACAATGATGCATTACACTAAGGAGGGTAGCACATGTTGACATACTGATTGACATAGATCCTCTTTGGGGTACCCGTACTAAAGTACGACTTTAGGAGGATAATCATGCAGGCCACAGCATGTGAGTCTAAGATTTCACCTAGGGTTAAATTAGGCAACTAAACATACTAGATGCATGGGGAGGGCAAAATCCCGAGATCGTGTTACACCAGCCGCCTTGAGATATTATCTTGACGCGCCGGCTGGTCTCTACGGATACTGTGTCATCTGCAATGAGTGGATGACTGTATCCGATTAATTCCTACTATATATTATATGTTTTAGCAAGGTGGCCTTACGAGGGACCTGTGCTCAATCATACCTATCTACGCGAACCCCTGGGTTGGCTAGCCTTGCTGGAAAGATACGATCTGAGGATTTTCAATTAACATGACGCGAGGATAACCTCGTCCCACTAGAAACTCGTAGACTTGATTGGCCGTGAAAACGACTTGCTTGTATCCTATTACCTTCCGTGAATAACTGAGGGAAGCGGACTGTCATGGTACGTGATCCAACCCATGTTCTTGTCTGATTTTTGGGTTGGTTATCGTACTATGATAGGCTGTGGACCGAAGTTATGAACGGGAGACATATTCTGGTTGTAAAGTGCTACTTCTGTGAATGACTGAGGAACATGGTCTATCATGGTACATGATCCAACCCATGTTCTTATTTGATTGTTGAGTTGGTTATTGTGCTGCGATAGGCTATCGATCGAAGTCACGATCAGGAGATTTTATTGTTTATACCTTTTAATTTATGTGAATGTTATAGAGTACGACACGTCCCGACTCCATGCGGCACCTTTTGTCCTTGTTTGGTTGTAAGGGTGCCATATGGGTTCGAAGATGTTGCGCTACCCTATAATAGTAGCATAAGTATTACTATTATCAATCATTCTATTAACTGGGTTTTTAATCTTAACTCTTGTGCCCCTTTGGCGGTACTTGCTATTCGGGGCTGACCCCGCTGGTTTTGTTTGGCCAGATCTCGTAGCAGAGCCGGAGGACACGATCTTCCTCCCTGACATCCATGGTGTATACTAGGAGCATAGCGGTTCGGGGACTCGAGTGGGTTTCTTCTCCACCACTCCTGCTTATACTTTTTCGGCGTTTAGCCACCGGCACCTGTTAGCCGGATTACTCGATATTTTGTGTCAGTACATAATTGTAACTAAACAGACTGCAGCTGTGTATAATTTTGTACTCCTGACTCTCTGAGATAGCTAAATTATAAAGCTAGTCTCTCATGATCATTTTGATGAAGCGTTGGGGACGCCTTACTGCTTTATCTTTAATGTTCATTTATTTGGTGATGTGATTTGATTGATTGAGACATAGAACTCTGTGGGACCATAGGAAACTTGATTGTAGCGTGTACCCCCAGTCTCTTGACAGCCACGATCGCCGTATGACGTTACGTACCTCATATGGAGTAGCTGGCCTAGTCCGTCTCCGTATTTCGGTACTGGGGCGTGACAAGGTTTTAGTGGTGGCCCATGCAGGTCTGATTTTCAGACTTGTGGGGTATTGCAAATTATTAGGAGTCTCAATCAAAACTTGTTTACCATGAAATTCTGTTTCGAATTCTCTGTCCTTGCCTTGATCTCTAACCTGACTTGCATCCTCGAAATCTTCCTCGTTCGGACTTGATAATCTTATATCTTTCTCTATAGGGGTGCTTCATTCTCAGTAGCGGGTGAGGCCCATGAGGAAGAGCAGCAAGAGCATGGCTTGATTGGGCAGCAACAGGGGAGCTTCCCCAGGGCAGGCACAAGCAGAAGTGGAACCAGAGGCAGTGCAGCCGCAGGTTATTAAAACTCCTGCAGCACCAGCAGCGACGGCAGTACCAGACGCCGTAGCACTCCTGGAGATCATCCGGGGGTTTTTTGTCACTAACCAACAGCAACAGACTCGGCAGCAGGAGCAGAACGTGTTGTTGAACCAAGGGATTCAGTTTGCTCTTGAGAGGAGTGTCGGGGCTGACTCGGGAGCATCAGGAAGGTTTCGTCGCTTGAACCCGAGGTATTTTGATGGCACGGAGGATGCCATCACTGCGGATGCCTGGATTCAGGACATCGAAGCCATTCTTGTGGCAACCAAGGTTCCAGATGATGAGAAGGTTGATCAGGTCAAACTGGTACTTCATGATCTTGCCCGCGACTGGTGGGCATCAGAAGAAGTTGGTACAAGATGCCCTGTTCGTTGGACCATCTTCAGTGACATATTCAAGGCCAAGTATTTTGGCGTAGTAGCTCGATATGAGCTCCAGCAGAAGTTTATCAGTCTTAAGCAAGCAGACAAGACCGTAGATGGGTATGCAGCAGAGTTCTGCAGATTGTGCCATTTCGCACCAGCAATGGTGGCAACGGAGCCAGAGAAAGCTATGAGGTTCCAGCAGGGGCTTCATTTAGAACTATTACAGCTTGTGGAAGGACACGACTACCAGACGTTTGACGCTGTTTTGACGGCCGCTCGGAGGCACGAGCTTACCCAGCAGAGGTTGGCATCGAGGACAGGAGGTCAGAAGAGATCTCATTCCCAGGTTGGAGGAGGAGCAATGCAGCAAACATCGGCACCAGCACCCGATGTACGTATTCATGATGCAGGGGCACCGCGGAGGACGGCCGTGTCAACTAATACAGCGCTAGTTCGGCATCAGCAGCCGAGGAACCAACAACAGCGTCAGGGAGCACCCCAGGGCTGTACATTCTATGGAAAGGCAGGGCACACGAGGGAGGTGTGCCGGTCAGCGAATGGCTTATGCTTGAGGTGTGGTAGTTCAGACCACCGTATCTTCACTTGTCCTGTGATGCAGAGGCCAGGAGGGCCAGCTCAGCAGTTTCCAGCATTGCCAGCTCCGGTGGCAACCCCGAGTGGAGGGCCAGTATTAGCAGTAAGGCCCCTAGCCCAGCGTTTACCAACGCAGGCACAGATGTTCCGCCAGGCACAGAAAGCCGAAGGCCCTCAGAGGCAGCAACAGCCTGGTCGAGGAAGGCCGCAACAAGGGGCTCCACGAGGCCAGGCTCTTACATTGACCTTGGAAGAGGCTCTAGCGTCTAGTGACGTGGTGGCAGGTAAAATTCTCGTCACCTCATTTCCCGCTGTAGTATTATTTGATTCAGGCGCTACTCATTCATTCATCTCTGCACAATATGCTACACGGATTGGATTAGAGTTTGAGGCATTGCCGGAGAGGATGGATATACTCACCGGCAATGGGCTCGTAGAAGTTAGCAGAGTGCGCTTTTCATGTCCGGTGGAGGTGTGTGGGCATTTACTGCCCGCATCATTGATTGAATTCCCTATGGGGAATTTTGATATCGTTCTTGGCATGGACTGGTTGAGAGACAGTCATGCGACAATTGATTGTAGAGGAGGTAGGGTCATATTCAGCGTTCCTGGGATGGAGCAGTTCATCTTTACTCGAACCTTGAAGAATCAGGCCGGAGGCGTCATCCCAGCAGCAGTGTCAGAGCCAGGACAGATTCCGAGAGTGGTCGAAGATTTTCTTGACGTCTTCCCTGATGAGCTCCCAGGGATACCCCCAGTCAGAGAGGTAGAATTTAGCATTGAGTTGAACCCTGGAACGAGGCCTATTACAGACAGAGTTTACAGAATGTCGTCGTCAGAACAGGATAAGTTGTATCAACATGAAGAAGAGTTGAAGTCTAAGGGATTCATCCGAGACAGTAAATCGCCCTGGGCCGCGCCAGTGATTCTAGTTCCCAAGAAGGATGGGTCGACGAGGATGTGCATCGACTACCGCAAGCTGAATGCAGTAACAATGAAGAATAAGTACCCACTACCAAGGATTGATGACCTGTTTGACCAGTTGAGCAAGGCCAGCGTCTTTTCCAAGATCGATCTTCGGTCAGGATACTATCAAGTAAGAGTCCGGGAGCAAGACATACCAAAGACAGCATTCAGATCTAGATATGGGCATTATGAGTTTTTAGTAATGCCCTTTGGACTAACCAACGCCCCCGCAGTATTCATGGATTTAATGAACCGCATCTTTTTGCCGTATATGGATAAATTTATGGTGGTGTTCATAGATGACATTCTTGCCTATTCCAGCAATGAAGAGGAGCATGAGAAACATCTTAGGACTGTCTTACAGACATTGAGGGAGCATCAACTTTATGCGAAGCTCGACAAGTATGAATTCTGGTTAGATCGCATTTCGTTCCTGGGGTATGTAATTTCTGGGGCAGGAGTGTCAGTGGATCCGAAGAAGATTGAGGCCGTAGAGCATTGGCCAGTCCCGAGAACGGTTACAGAAGTGCAAAGTTTCTTAGGATTAGCTGGTTACTACAGAAGGTTCGTGGCGGACTTTGCCAAGATCTCTTCGCCCTTAACGCGTTTGACGCACAAGGACGTAGAGTTTATTTGGTCAGCTAGCTGTCAGGCATCCTTTGAAGAATTGAAGAAGAGATTGATCTCAGCCCCGATCTTGACACTTCCAGTAGGAGCGGGAGGCTTTACAGTATATTGTGACGCATCTGGGAAGGGTCTTGGATGTGTATTTATACAGCACGGAAACGTGATAGCATATGCGTCTCGACAGCTTCGAGACCATGAGAAGAATTACCCGACTCACGATTTGGAGTTAGCAACTGTGGTGTTTTCACTCAAGTTGTGGAGGCATTATTTATACGGAGATCGGGTAGAGATCTATACTGATCATAAGAGTTTGAAATACGTATTCATGCAGCGAGATTTGAACATGAGGCAAAGAAGATGGTTAGAACTACTGAAGGATTTTGACTTAGATCTTCAGTATCATCCAGGCAAGGCGAATATAGTTGTAAATGCACTGAGTAGGAGAGACAGTGCCTTTATCTTGACCTCGCAGAAGCATATTTTAGAAGACCTTCAGAGTATGGGAATCGAAGTAGTTTTGCCAAGGGATATAGGAAGAATGACCAGTATGCAGATTCAGTCAACCTTAGTAGAGAGGATAAGGGCAGCACAAGCAGGAGATCCACAGATTCAGAAGTTGCGGTCGGAGTGTGAATCAGGCCGTAGGAAGGAGTTAGTGATTCATGAAGATGGTACGCTCAGGTTTGGAAACAGACTCTGTGTACCGAGTGGAGACCTTCGGCAAGAAGTTATGTCCGAAGCTCATAGTTCTATTTACTCCATTCATCCAGGAGAAACGAAGATGTATCGAGATATCAGGTAGTACTTTTGGTGGAATGGCATGAAAAGAGAGATAGCGAAATTTGTATCCAAGTGTCTGGTATGTCAGCAAGTGAAAGCCGAGCAGCAGAGACCAGCAGGATTGCTATAGCCGCTTCCTATCCCAGAATGGAAATGGGAGCACATCACGATGGATTTTGTGACCGGTTTACCTAGATCCCCGACTGGTAAGAATGCAGTCTGGGTAATAGTAGATCGACTCACGAAGGTCGCTCATTTCCTTCCCTTCCGAGTTGGACAGACTACTGAGCAGTTAGCAAAAATGTACATGAAGCAGATAGTAAGGCAGCACGGTGTTCTAGTTAGTATAGTATCAGATCGGGATACGCGGTTTACTTCCCATTTTTGGCGGAGCTTACACCAAAGTTTGGAAACCAAGTTAAGATTCAGTACTGCTTATCATCCACAAACCGACGGGCAGTCAGAAAGAACCATCCAGACGTTAGAAGATATGCTACGGGCGTGTACCTTGGACTTTGGCGGATCTTGGGAGGATCACCTTCATCTAGTGGAGTTCTCCTATAACAACAGCTATCAGGCTAGCATTCAGATGGCCCCGTTCGAAGCATTGTACGGAAGGAAGTGCAGGTCCCCTTTGGCATGGGACGACGTCGGAGAACGGAAGTTGTTGGGACCAGAGATGATCACGCAGACTGTGGAGATAGTTAAGTTGGTCAGAGAGCGCCTTCGAGTTGCACAGGACCGACATCGTCATTGGGCAGATCAGCATCGTAGGCCACTAGAGTTCAGAGTTGGCGACCAAGTATTTCTGCGGATTTCGCCTACTCGGGGTATCATCAGATTTGGAACCCGAGGAAAGCTTAGTCCAAGATACGTTGGTCTTTTTAAGATTCTCGCTCGGGTAGGCGATGTGGCTTATCGACTTGCCCTTCCGCCTTCGTTAACTGGCATACATAATGTGTTTCATGTGTCCCAATTACGTGGGTATGTCCCGGATCCGAGTCATGTCCTCGATCATTCTGAGTTAGTCGTTGGTACCGACCTAACTTACGAGGAACAACCCGTATCTATTTTAGACCGGCGAGAGAAGGTACTCAAGAATCGGACGATAAACCTTGTCCGTGTTTCTTGGAACCATCACTCTTCGGAAGAGTCAACCTAGGAGCGCGAGGACGAGATCAGATCTCGGTATCCGCATTTGTTTGACTAATAAGATATATTTTTGCACCTTATTGACACGATTCCATGCTTATCTGCACCTGCTTGTTTTACACTTTGTGATGTAGGATAATAACTGCTATGATAGTTAACTTGTATATGATTGTGCCTTGCTCGCCCTGATTTCACTATCTTGTCTTGGCTGGAATTTCGAGGACGGAATTTTTCTAAGAAGGGTAGAGATGTCACTCCCCAATCCTGGAATATGTATTTTAATACGTAAACCGATAAATTATATTTACCTTGAATTTATATGATATTTATTATGCAGTATTTCTTCATGCATTTTCCAAAAATATTCGACAAAATATTATTTCCTAATTTATTTTCTGCATTTGGGCCTACAGTTTTGGCTCATTTGGGTAACCTATTCTTGGTTCACCAAAGGTTCATCATGAACCCTTTGGTTCATCATGAACCCTTGGGTTCAAGATTATAAATACAACTCATCTCATTCTCTCGCCTCTCATTTATTTCCTCCACCAACCAAATATTTCCTCCATCAACCAAGGCAAGTACCAACTTGCTCAAGAGATGGATCCATACTTTTGTCAATAATTTCTTACAAAACTATTTGCCAAAAACATGTTCTTCTCCTCAATCTATACTAGTTTAGAACTTGGAAATTTCTATTTTGAAGCTTTGATTTTTGTAGATCTAAGTTTTAATCATTTTTGGATTTTGCATGGTTTGATCTACTTTAGTTGGATTTTATGGGTTTTTGATGCTTCCATGTGGAAGAGCATTCAGTTTCACCCAAGTTGGAACCTTAGAAATCTGGATTTGGAGTTCGGATGGCCAAGTTATGATGCTTTGAAGCTTGGGTTCAGCCATGGTGTTCTTGCTGTTTGGAGAAGACAGAGAGCAGTGTGCTCCTGTTCGAGCACGCTTTCTGTTGGAAGCGTGTCTTCACTTGAGCTTGCGTGACTTTTCACGCAGCTCTTCCCTTGAGCTTGCGTGACTTTTCACGCAGCTCTTTCCTTGAGCTTGCGTGACTTTTCACGCAGCTCTTCCCTTGAGCTTGCGTGACTTTTCACGCAGCTCTTCCCTTGAGCTTGTGTGACTTTTCACGCAGCTCTTCCTTTGAGTCTGCGTAACTTTTCACGCAGCTCTTCCCTTGAGCTTGCGTGACTTTTCACGCATCTCTTCCCTTGCGTCTGCGTGACTTTTCACGCAGCTCTTCCCTTGAGCTTGCGTGACTTTTCACGCAGCTCTTCCCTTGAGTCTGCGTGACTTTTCACGCAGCTCTCCCCTTGAGCTTGCGTGACTTTTCACGCAGCTCTTCCCTTGAGCTTGCGTGACTTTTCACGCAGCTCTTCCCTTGAGCCTGCGTGACTTTTCACGCATGCTGCCTTGAGTGAGCCTGCGTGACTTTTCACGCACGCTGCCTTGAGTGAGCCTGCGTGACTTTTCACCCCTTGAGCGTGCGTGCTTTTGTGCGTACGCTTTTGATATTTTATCAGATATTATATGCCCATTTTATATCCTTACGCCTTTTGTCGCGAGCATGATATGAGCACTAATGTGACCCCGAAGAACAAAGAGTTCCTACCTGATACTTGTACCTGAATGTCCCAGTTCTCGTTCATGCTCGACAAATGACTCGTAACTCCACGTGGCGTATTTGCAATGATGCATTACACTAAGGAGGGTAGCAC
This sequence comes from Iris pallida, assembly GCA_029216955.1. NCBI lineage: Eukaryota > Viridiplantae > Streptophyta > Magnoliopsida > Asparagales > Iridaceae > Iris > Iris pallida. The sequence continues at coordinate 778,284 of JANAVB010001597.1, forward strand.
ATGTTGACATACTGATTGACATGGATCCTCTTTGGGGTACCCGTACTAAAGTACGACTTTAGGAGGATAATCATGCAGGCCATAGCATGTGAGTCCAAGATTTCACCTAGGGTTAAATTAGGCAACTAAACATACTAGATGCATGGGAAGGGCAAAATCCCGAGATCGTGTTACACCAGCCACCTTGAGATATTGTCTTGACACGCCGGCTGGTCTCCACGGATACTGTGTCATCTGCAACGAGTGGATGACTGTATCCGATTAATTCCTGCTATATATTATATGTTTTAGCAAGGTGGCCTTACGAGGGACCTGTGCTCAATCATACCTGTCTATGCGAACCCCTGGGTTGGCTAGCCTTGCTGGAAAGATAGATCTGAGGATTTTCAATTAACATGATGCGAGGATAACCTCGTCCCACTAGAAACTCGTAGACTTGATTGGCCGTGAAAACGACTTGCTTGTATCCTATTACCTTCCGTGAATAACTGAGGGAAGCGGACTGTCATGGTACGTGATCCAACCCATGTTCTTGTCTGATTGTTGGGTTGGTTATCGTACTATGATAGGCTGTGGACCGATGTTATGAACGGGAGACATATTCTAGTTGTAAAGTGCTACTTCTGTGAATAACTGAGGAACATGGTCTATCATGGTACATGATCCAACCCATGTTCTTATTTGATTGTTGGGTTGGTTATTGTACTGCGATAGGCTATCGACCGAAGTCACGATCAGGAGATTTTATTATTTATACCTTTTAATTTATGTGAATGTTATAGAGTACGACACGTCCCGACTCCATACGGCACCTTTTGTCCTTGTTTGGTTGTAAGGGTGCCATATGGGTTCGAAGATGTTGTGCTACCCTATAATAGTAGCATAAGTATTACTATTATCAATCATTCTATTAACTGGGTTTTCAATCTTAACTCTTGTGCCCCTTTGGCGGTACTTGCTATTCGGGGCTGACCCCGCTGGTTTTGTTTGGCCAGATCTCGTAGCAGAGCCGGAGGACACGATCTTCCTCCCTGACATCCATGGTGCATACTAGGAGCATGGCGGTTCGGGGACTCGAGTGGGTTTCTTCTCCACCACTCCTGCTTATACTTTTGCGGCGTTTAGCCACCGGCACCTGTTAGCCGGATTACTCGATATTTTGTGTCAGTACATAATTGTAACTAAACAGACTACAGCTGTGTATAATTTTGTACTCCTGACTCTCTGAGATAGCTAAATTATAAAGCTAGTCTCTCATGATCATTTTGATGAAGCGTCAGGGACGCCTTACTGCTTTATCTTTAATGTTCATTTATTTGCTGATGTGATTTGATTGATTGAGACGTAGAACTCTGTGGGACCATAGGAGACTTGATTGTAGCGTGTACCCCCTAGTCTCTCGACAGCCACGATCGCCGTATGACGTTACGTACCTCATATGGAGTAGCTGGCCTAGTCCGTCTCCGTATTTCGGTACTAGGGCGTGACAGGGTTTTGAGTCCTCCCTCTAATGAGTCTATGCGCTGGACAACGTCTTGCGGTGGCGCATCAGACTCCGAATCACCCCTAGCCATGTGTACTGTCATGACACGGCCGGGTGTGGATGGATTGGTTGAGGCTTCGCTCTCGGCCTCACTTTCATGTAGGGGAGTCGCCTCTCCTGGAGTTTCATCTTGGCCACCCCCAGCCACATTCTGAAGGTCATTCTCGACGAGCGCATCTGCAAGGGCTTGATTACCCTCAGCTCCGTCTTGAAGGGCCTCTTCATTTCCGAAACTACCCCCAGCTGTGTTCTGGGAGACATCCTCGTTTTGAGGGGCTTCTGGGAGGCTGACTTCGCCTCGAGGATGAAGATCCGCCGCAGCTGTGCTTTGGACTTCTTCGTCTTCGAAAGGAGGCTCAACAAGGGTCTGACTACCCCCAGCTTCCTCCAAGAACTTCTTCCTTGACCGAGTGCCTTCAAACACTCCAGAGGACGAGACAGGTGCCTTGGTTTTCCTCGGCTGGCTTTTGGACGAGGACGAGGTCGTCTTCCGGAGTGACGAGGAGTTGGAGATCACGTTGCATGAAGCAACCCTTGGCTCCTCTTCTGTTGACACCTTCTCCCCAAGGCGATGTCGGAGAGGTGTCGATGATTGCAGCCGCTGGAAGACCGACTGCCTTGGTGGTACTACTGCCTTGCAACATCAGTTGATGGTGACCACCGCACAAGTATGCCCCGTGAGAGGCGCATCGTGCTTATTGGTCGACTCTCCTGACCGGCGCTTGTGAGTGATCATATTACGCAGGTCATTGGAGGAGAGTGCCACTTTTATACCCCCTTCAGACGCATGGCAAGGCCAAGCGCCGGGGTGGTCAGGTAAGTGCTGCGCCCCTTGATCTAATACCAAACAGGCATCCCGATCAGTAGTAGGGGGACCACAGCATCTGAAGTGACTTGAAAGAACCTCAGACGCACAACCAGAGGAGGCGCAGGAGTTCAAGACCACTGAATTTGCCTAACTCTACTTGGTTGTGTGCGCAGTAAATGCGCCCAAGTGAGATGAGGACTTTGAAGGTCGACTCGTTTCTGGTGCAGAAGCACCTGAGTCGACCTTGTACAGCTTGCCCTCAGCAGCGCGCATGATTGTGAGCGCATGCTTTTGGCTTGCTGCTGGCATAGCACGTTTGTGGCGCATGGCCCGTGCCGCCTTGGATTTTTTCGTACTAGCCCGCTGGGGCGCATAGTACTCAGCATCCAAATTCTCCTCGCCATTACAACGAGTGAGTCTGTCAAAGACAGAGACTTTTTGTGGCGCATCAGAGGTGATGTGTGGGGCATTGGCTGCGCCCCTGCTCCGTCGACGCATCTTCCTCGCCTGAGAGGAAGATGGCTGGGAAATGTGGTCAGCCGCACGCTTCCTCGAGAGATGCGCTGCATCAGCGGGCGCACCTTGGTTGCTGAGGACGTCAGCAGGAAGGAAAGGCTGGATTGGCGCATCCCCTTCAGTGGTGGTGCCCGAGGCGTCGACCTTGCGCACCCAGACTCGGCGGGTCTTCTTCGGCTTCGGCAGCCGCTTCGAAGGACTCGCACTTCCTTCAGAAATGAACTCCTCGTACGCCTGTTGATTGAGGCGTACGACCAGCGTCTTGTGGGAGGAGCCCACCTTCACATCGTCGGCTTGCAACACAACCTTCTCGGTAGAGAAAAAAGAGGTCTCCAGCAGAGTCGCCAGCTTGTTTACCATTAAAATTGTTTGATTGTAAATCTTAATACAAACAGAACAGTGTTACAATATAGGACTTAGATGTAGTCCTAGGAGTACACTTTTGTTTAATCTGGGTCCCTTGTGCCGATGGAGCGAGTGGTAATGCGTTGACTCCGTTGACGAGCTTACGATGGTTATCGGTTCTCTGAAGGTTTGGATTGCTCTGGGTGCTAGAGCTTGCTGAGAGGAGGAAGACGTTTAGTGTCTGTATCTGCCTCTCTGGTGATGTGTTCGTTGTCTGTATTGTGCATAGGTGAGAAGAAAATGATCCCTCTATTTATAGCTGGGCAGGTTGGCTGCTCATGCGCGTATATGTAGGATGCGCCGGTGTGTGGGGACGCCACGTGGAGATTACTGAAAGAGGCGCATGGATGATGCGCCCTGATCGAGGGGTTGAATTCTTTATACTGTTGTTGTGAGCCGACACGTAGCAGAGTAGAAGATATTTCCGTTGCTGAAATCTTGGATGAGTTGAGTCAAAGGACACGTGTCATCGACTCATGGCTCGGAGATCTCAGATTTGATGGGGGGATGATTTGGTGGGATGCGCCTTGGATTGGGCGCATGAGGAGACTGGCTCGTAACCTTTAGGAGTCACGAACCATTCTGGACGCATGGCTTTTGAGGCGCATGCATGCGACTTTCCTTCTGTCTTTTGGGATCAGAGAGCGGTCTGGGGCGTATGGCTTTTGAGGCGCATGCAAAGCTTCAATTGGAGACTCTTCTTCGGTCTTTAGGGATCAGTGAAGAGTCTGAGGTGCATGGTTTTTGAGGTGCATGCGGATGGTTGGGTGGCTACGTGGCAGTAGCCGTCGGAGTAAAGTCATGATGATGCTGACGTTGCCGACGCTTCGTTTTCTGAAAAAGCTGTCAACTGTTCAGACTTTGGGAGGTGTGCTACCAACTCTGTCAGTTCAGCATTTAATGTTGGTGACATTCGATGGACAGCTAAGTGGGCACGTTGGTTGACGTTCCACTGGGTATAGGGACGTATGGGGGCGCATCCTCTGTGATGCGCTTGGTACTGGAGGGCGCATCCTCTGTGATGCACTTCATGTCGAAGGGGTGTGATGCGCTGTCCAGCCAGCGCATCCGACACGTCTTTAATGATGCGGCTGTTTCGCTTCTCGAGTGCTTTAAATAGCCGTTTGGCTGAATTCGAGGCGTCCGGTTCATCCATTTAATACAAGTTCATTGCACGAAATTCGGAGAGCCATCCACTTGGCGCGTGGGTTTGATCTGCCCGGCCTATAAATAGTGGCATGGAGAAAAGGTTTGCTTCTCGCTCTCTCACGTACTTCCAACATGAACTTGGGTATTCGAGTGCATTCTGTCGACGAAGTACTCCCGAGGGTGAAGATGAGATGCCATGTCGTCATTGATGCACTTGAAGGTGACTGTTACATCCAAAAGACGGAGTCGAGGGCTTCTGAGGCAGGCAGAAGGTGCCTGTTGCATCCAAAGATAGGGGTGCTCGGGCCTCGTCTTCATTGTGCAGGAAGAGCCGTAGATCGGAATGGCGGTGCTAGGCTCTTTCTTCCTTCAAAGTGGGTGTTGCCCACTCTGGTGGATTTGGAAGCTGATCCTTTAGCCGTATTTCGATTACGGTCTTCCTTGGTCTTTGGAGGCTCTTTCGAAGCCTCCCCTGGCCACAGACTTGCGGTGCTCTTCTCTTCCTTGGTTTGAGGAGACCTGCCTCCAGCCTGAGGGTTAAATGCTTCATTAGTCATAGCATTTATCAGGTGAGCCTGGCTGGAAGAGCGGCACATAACTGGACTGCTGAAGGGATGCACATAACTGGGGATGCACATAACTGAGCTGCTGAAGGGGCGCCCTGCTAAGTACGCATGGCGGGATGTGCCTGGTTGAAGACGCATGGTGGCTGCATCGCCTGACTGAAGGCGCATGGTGGTTGCTGGCTGTAGACTTAGGATCTTTCCTTTATAGAAATTCTCCTTTGTACAACCTTTTCTAGACATGTAATAGACTTCTATATAAAGTCCTCTTTCAAATGTCCATATCTGTTGATTTTGCTGTAAAGTACTTGGTCCAAGTTCTGGCGTATATAGTGTCTGGCGCATGGACTTTCTGGTTGTGAAATTCTATGCTTCTACAAAGATGGCGAGACGATACACTTGAGAAACCCACTGGTGGTCAGGCTGAACAATCAGAGGATATGGCTACCGTTGATGGAGCATCAGTATCATTTGTCTGCGTTCACTGTCTTAGCCGTACGGCGACAGATGAAATGGGAGCTAACCCCTGAGCTCCCCGGGGTCATCTTCGAAAGAATATAGTTTGACTCAGCAGATCGGAAGAAGGACACTTTCAAGTGTGTCAGAGGCTCTACATCTTACTCCACGAGGGGGCTGTAACCTGGTACCGTAATAAACGACATCCCGACTGACCTCCACCCTTATGCTGCCGACACGCTTTGTAATCTGATGATGTCGGAGGACGTGTCATTTCCTATAGGGAAGATGCGGATGGAAGGCTGGAGGTATCTAGTTTCATTCTGGAGCAACCTCACTGACTGGGTGCTTTCCACGTATAAAGTCATCCTGAAGACTTCTGGCCTTTTTTATGCTATTAGGGCCACCCAATATGGCATAAAGGTTAACTGGCCAATGTTTGTCTCTTTGGCGGAGTTATACAACCTTAACACTTGTACTTTTTTTACTCCGGGCGGGGAGATAGGATTGGCTCTCCACGAGATGCAGGAAGTGTCGAAGCTTCCTTGGGGCACAGAGCCGTATGAAGAGTACATGCCTTGTGATGAGGAGCTCCGAGACCTGGAGAATGAGAACTCTAAGATGATGGATGTATACAAGGAGTTATTCTGCCACCTCCTCATCTGCCATAGGATCAACAAGAAAGGAAGGACCGAGGGGGCCAATACCCACACAAGAGCTTGGACGGGCTACGTCTTTGTTCAAGGAGAAGGAGAGGATTCGGCCTCCTTTTTTATTTTAAAACCTATGACCAAGTCCGAGATAGAAGTCCGGATGGCAGATTATGATACGGCGGATACTGAGGACAGTGATGATCCTGAGGGGAAGTCCCCGATCGGGCACTACTTCCGTCAAGCTGAATATCCGTTGTCGGAGAAATCCGTGCTGGCAGCTTTCTTGATGATCTGGCTTCGTGACTGTATAGTCCCTGGGAGTTCAGGGACTATTGAGAGGATGAGCCAGAGCATAATACTTCCGGCTGTGAAGCTGGTGTTCAGATACCGGCATGCCTTGCTTTCCGCGATGGTCTGTGCCACTGAACGGGGTCTACGGGACTTTGTTAGAAATGCGGTGACTCCTGACAGCAGAGACAACTTCGCCCGTACCGAACTTCCGTATAATTTCTTGATGGGGTGGCTGCTACTGCATTGTCCTACCCTGATGAACGTTGGGTCGGCAGCAGACTCTTTGGCGGGAGATGCCTTTCTTTGCAGATTCCGTGACACGGACTAGACCATCACTGGTGTACCCGCTTGCAGAAGGGCTTTAAGCTTCTTGCAGAACTACGAGTTCTTCAGGTATCCCTTCCGTTCAGCAGCAATACTGCAGGAGATACCTTAGTAGATGAGGGAGTTCATGCCACTAACTTGACTGCTGGGGCATTTTACTGGCTTCAGTCTATTAGACCGTCGCATCTGTTGCTTAGAAACAGGAACCATGCCTATCTGGAGCCATACCTGCTGAGTCATTTCGCACGGCAGCTTAAGTGACGGGGCACGTGCCTGGATATATTATAATGCCGGATGCACGAGGGCAATCTTCACTCTGCCCTCAGATAAGCCCAAGACCCACCTGTGCTATGTTGCCACCAAGTTTTATGTTTAGATTAATACTTTTTATCTCTGGTACGATCGTGAACAGAGCTTGATATTAGGGACTCGGTTTGGGCCCCCCTTCTGTGAAACGTGCCCAAAAGGCACTGAAGGGCCGTAAGAAGGAGGGCGCTTCTCCAGCTGTGAAGCCAGCCGCAGCACTACGGCCGAGGGCTATCCTTAGGGAGCCGGCAGTGCCTCCAAAGGAGGACACGAAAGATGGTTCTACTCTTCCCAATCCTCCTCAGAAGAGAAAAGCTTCAACTGAATTGGCCCAGGAGCCAACTTTTAAGAGGAAAAAGAAGACTGTTGCCCTAAGAAGAGCCAAGGAAGTGGGTGCTGGCTCACCTTCCTTGAGAAGGTCTTTCCGGCAAACTGGAAGAAGTGGAACGACATCGTGGGCCGTTACCATTCGGGAGGTAGATCCCTTCCTCGACTCCATAGTCGTTTTGGTCAAGCCATTAGAAGCTTTCTCACCCTTGCGTTTGTCCTTAGCACAGGACCCTGAAATTACAGCTGAGGCAGGTGCCTCCTCATCTGAGGAAGTGGACGTGACAAGAGTGTCCCCTTCTTGTCCTCGATCGGCAGATGATGTTCAGCCTTCCCCAGCCAATGAGGCTGAATCAAAGGATGATCAGGGCGAATGCCCGGATTATGGTGGCGACCAGAACACCAGTCCTTTTTTTGATATCTCCTTGGGGGCGATGTCTAAAATCGGGGCCATAATAAAAGATTTGGACGAGAATCAAGTCCAATCGGCTTATCCTCCCGCGGCTATGTTATCTTTGCGCCTTTCTTCGGATGAGATTTTTTGACTTCGATTTTGCGTGCTCCTCGTGAGGCTGACCACGATTATATATTCCCTTGTAGACAAGGAGAAGGAACCACTCATAAAGATAGCCCAAGGCATTGGGGGAGAAACAGAGGTTGTCCTTGGCTTTTCTGAATTTGCTGGTGCGGAGGGATCTATTAGTGAGCCGGCATTGGCTGCAGAAGGAGAGGTCAGCTGGGGCATGGAAAATACCCAGCCTAATGCTGCTCGAGGCCTTGATATTGTTCTTCTTGAACAGCCTGGGCCTGCTCTCGATTTCCCTGAAGCCAAGACCGATAAATTAGCACAAGTTGGCGCTGAGCATGCCGAAGGTACGAAATTACAACTCTTTCGTATTCCCCTTTTTGGTTAATGATGCATATATTATTTTCTTGTCAGGCTTGGCTTCTTGTCAGGCATCTCTTCCTGGAGCAGAAAAACCTTATCAAGCTTCCTCCCCAACGACCTCCACCGAAGACGACGAGATGGCCCAGGAAGTCGTCAAAGCTTTCTATTATGTCCTAAAAGTAAAGCTTCCTGGAGTTCTGAATCGAAATACCACCTTTAGCCCTATGAAGGTTGTTGCTGAATGCTAAGTGGCGGCCCTTGAAAGCATCGTCGGCTATGAAGAGCGGGCTAATGCTCTAAGGAGGATTCTGAATGATATGGAGGGTCAGGTGGCCAGATTCCGGGATGCCAAACAACGGAGCCCGATGTCATTATTCCGTACAGAAGATGAGGCTTTGATCGCGGCTCTCGCGAAGGATGAGGCTACTTTCCAAGCAAGAAAGGATGCCCTCGCTCAAGAGATCAGTGAATTGGCTGATTAGTATGTGCAGTTCAACGCTGCGAGTGAGGCACGTGCTGCTTCGAAGAATAAGCTGGCTGCGTAGATTACTGAGAAATATAATCACATTATGTGGATCCAAAGTGAGATTGCTCAACTGGAGGCCAGCTTGAGGACAGCAACATCTGAACAGGAGGACTATTTGGCTCAGGCTGCCATGACCGCCACAACTTTCGACCACTTAAAAGAACAGCTAGTGAAGTTGGAGGAAGAGCACATGAATCTGATCCCCTTCCAGGATGAAGCTGCTCGTCAAGAAGAGGCGCATCGTCGTACTACCGTGAAGTCCATAGTCAAAATTGCGGCTCTAAGGGATAGTATCAATCGATTGTGTATCCCTTACATTTTTTTTGTAACTGTTTCTTTTAGCCGTCAAGACTCTTGTATCTATTTCTCCGTCTTTTGATAGAAGTTTTAATAAAGAATCTGTTGGCTTTCAAAATACATGAATGAAGTTTGTGAAATATCAAAACTAGAGGTAATATGGACATAGTAAGGATATTTCTGGTGGGTATTCCGCTGGAGAATTTAATATGGACTTATTATCTGTTTTATATTCAGGCTTCTTGAATAGAGATAATAAGTTGAAAGAAGCTGCTAATGAAGGTAATATGGACGTAATAGCAGAGGATGTTCTATATCTGACCAGAGGTAATATGGACGTGGAAGGATATATAATATTAGGTAGGAGTGGATAATTCAGAGGTAATATGGACGTGATTATCCTTGTTGAATGCTTTCCTCAAAGGTTATATGGACGTGACAAAACGTTTCTTTATCATCCCATTGGGAAATAATTATCGGAAAATAATTCAGAGGTAATAGGAACGTGACTTGTTTTCGTCAGACCGAGTTTGGGTAGAGTCAAAAACGGAAATAATTCTACTGGAGAATCTTTTTAGAGGACCTACTATCCATGGCGTATTTAAGACTCTTGAAATACAGATAATAGTTAGATGATTTTTCGAATCACATAAACATTGCACTGTATATTTACATGATTAAAATGGGGTATATGTGAACGTTGTTACATATAATATTTCTTTAGGAACTTGCCGTTGATCGGCATCATGAGCAAGTCACCATCAGGCTTGGTTAGTCGATACGTACCGTTAGAATACACTGATTCTATAACGAAAGGACCTTCCCATTTAGGCTAGAATTTTCCTTTTGTCTTGTGCGTCATGACCATTGGTCTTCTCACTGTTAAGACTAGATCACCAACTTGGAAGATTCTTTCCTTCACCTTTTTATTAAAGGCTCTGGAAAGGCGTGCTTGGTATAGCTCAATATGCTGCTGAACTAATAAGCATTTTTTGTCTAGAGCTTCGAGCTCCTGTAGTCACAGACAGTAACTTTCTTTGGAAATCAACTCACTGGCTAAGGCTACTCGAAGAGAGGGAATCTGGATTTCTAGGGAAAGAACTGCTTCGCTCCCATAAACCAGAGAGAATGGCGTACTGCCTGTTGGAGTCCGGACTGTTGTACGATAGGCCCAGAGACATTCGTCGAGCTTTTTATTCCAATCATGCTTGTTTGAAGACACGAACTTCTTGAAAAGTTTAATGATGGTTTTATTGAAGGCTTCTGCTAACCCATTAGCCGTTGGATTGTAGGCAGTAGAGGCTACATTCTGGATTCGATTCTTATCGCAGAACCGATAGAATGCATGGCTCGTAAATTATGAACCATTATCATGGATGATCCTGCGAGGTAGGCTGAAGCGATAGATAACGTGATGTTTGATGAAACTGATCACGTTTGACGTCTTTACGGTGAGCGGTATAGCTTCCGCCCATTTGGAGAAGTAATCGGCTATGGCTAGGATGAACCGATGTCCTCTGGAAGATGGCGGGCTGATTGGGCCTATGACTTCTATACCCCAGGCTTCAAAAGGCCAAGATGCTGCCTTCGGGTGTAGAAACTCTGAAGGTTGACGAATGAAGTCGGCATGGAACTGACAAGCCCTACACTTCTTTGCATATTCAACAGCATCTGCTATCATCGTAGGCCAATAATAACCCATTTGTCTGAGGTGATCTTATAATTTAGGGCATGGTTGATGTGCACCACAAACTCCATCGTGAGCCTCATGGAGTGCATGTTTGGCTTCTGTGTCTGATAAACATCGTAACATAGCCCGTCATAAGAGCGTCGGTACAGCATTTTGGTAGCTGTATCATAGTAAAATCTGAGGGATCGTCTTTGGACAGATACTGCTTCCTTTGGGTCTTCAGGGAGGATTCCATTGATGGCGTAGTCTATGAAAGAAAATCTCCAGTCTTTAACGTTGACGTTTGTTTCCGTTGCATAACTGTGATGGATATACAAGGCATCTTTCATACAGAATAGTTCTCGACCAGACACTGTGATCGACTGCTGAGTATTGGCAGGGACGATCAAGGAAGCAGCAAGACCAGCTAAAGCATCTGCTTCTATATTCTATAGTCGAGGCACGTGCTCGATGAAGAATCCAGCAAAAGTAGACGCCAATTCGATTGTCGCTTTGTGATATGGGATGAGATCTTCGTAACGAACTTCATAATCCCTTCGGACCTGACTAACTATTAGCTTAGAATTGATGTAAGCTTCCAGATAGTCAACTCCCAGTTATTTTGCCAGTTGAAGGTCGATCAATAGGGTAATATATTCGGCCACATTATTGGTACAGGGTTCTATGAGAGAATATGTATGATGTATAACCAGATGGTCGGGTGACACAAGCATGATGCCTACTCCGGCCACGATATTTTCTTTAGGTCCTGTTCTTGATGCACCGTCAAAGAATATTCACCAAATGGGGATTTCTTCAGTTGCGGTGTTAGACTCCGCTACTTTATCGGGGATTTCATCATAGAGTTTGGAAGATTCTGGCATCGGATGAGCTGCTAGAAAATTAGCTAACGTCTGGCCTTTTACTGCCTTCTGAGGGACGAACAACATATCGTATGGAGTCAACAGTATTACCCATGTAGCTAAACGGGAATTAAGAGAACCCGATTTAGTCATGAGTATTCTGAGAGGATTGACTTTAGATATGATGTGGATAGTCTGCCCAGACACATAGTGGCGTGTCTTCTGGATAGCAAATACCAGTGCAAGATATTCCTTTTCCACAGGTGTATATCTGTGCTCGGCATCCACCATCGTGCGGCTGAGGTAGTAGATTACATGTTTATGGTTGCTTTCATTCTTCTGAGCTAATAGGGCACCAAAGGAATGGTCTATAGTACGGACATATAGTAAGAAGGGCTTCCCCATTATTGGAGCCACCAATACTGGAGGGCTTGTGAGATACTTCTTGATGTCGTTAAATGCACGTTGATATTGTTCAGTCCAGACGAAAGATACGCCTTTCTTCATGAGCTGAGTAAACGGTTGACACCTTCCAGAATGGTTCGAAATGAATCGTCTGATATAGGCTAGCCTTCCTTGAAGTCCGCGTAGCTCTTTAAGATTTCTTAGGGGATGCATATCGAGGATAGCTTTCACTTTCTCTGGGTCAAGATTTATGCCCTTTGAAGTGATAACAAAACCAAGGAACTTGCCGCTGGAGACTTCCAGAAAAGACTTGGTTGGATTTATCTTGAGTTGGTGTGCACGCATTAGTTCGAACACCGTTCTCAAGTCTTGGAGGTGGTTGCCCTTGAGACGACTTTTAACTGTGATATCGTCTACGTAGCATTCTACTGTTTTGCACAAATGATCACAAAAAATTGTGTTCATAGCTCGCTGGTATGTCGCCGCTGTATTTTTTAATCCGAAGGGCATCACCGTATAGCAGTATACCCCCAACGGTGTCGAAAAGATATGTGTTTCTCATCATCGGAGAACATCTTGATCTGGTTGTAGCTTGAGACCCCATCCATAAAGGACATCCGTTCGAAGATGTAAGTATTGTCGATTATTACGTTGGTGATCGGTAGAGGGAACTCATCTTTCGGGTATGCAGAGTTCAAATCACGGTAATCAATACAGACTCAAACTTTACCGTTCTTTTTTATGACTGGAATAATGTTAGCGACCCAGTCAGGGTGTTGTTCTTCGCGAATGAATCCACTTACAATAAGCTTCTTGACTTTACTCTCGATGGCCTCCATGATATCTGGCCGGAATCGTCGTTGCTGCTGCTTCACTGGCTTAGCTTTAGACGAGATATTTAGGCAGTGCATAGCAACTTTAGGGTGTAAGCCTGACATGTCTTCATAGCTCCATGCGAAGACGTTAATGTATTCTCTTATAAGCTGTATAAGAGATTGTCGTTCTTCGTCAGACAGACTTTTGCTGATGAAGATTGGTTTAAGAGATGATTCATCTCCTAAATTAACTTGGACGACTTCATCTTCGGTAGGTGGTTCACATTATTCGAAATGTAACTCCTACCTAGTATCCATCTTTTGAGCCCATTATTCAAGCTTGATCGATTAGACATCGTCTGCAATTTGGTCAACTGACACCATGTTGACGGATAAAGTTCCTTTGAACATGTCTCCAATGCTGGAGTCTGAATCCCAGAGGCAGGAATCAGAAGAATGAGAACAACAATCTATTTCGACGTTTGATCCTTCAGGAGTTGTTGGAGGAGTGACGTAACCCAAACCAACACCGTTTTATTGATAATAATTCTTGGGTCTGCCGGGAGGAGCAAAGTGACATATTGGTAATCGTCATCCCTGACCGTAGTTTAGCCCCTGGTCGCTTTTTATATCATATCCCATGTTCTGGATGATATTCTTGGCCAGCCAACTATATCGGTAAAGTTGCATTTTCCCAAAATCATAGTCAGCTTCGATGTTGTGATTAGGAGAAGTAAAGACCAGAACGAACTTTCTTTCGCCAATTATTCGACCGAAGATGATTAGTTCTTCACCCTTCTTTCTAGCTGGAACGATGAAGTAGTGGATATCTTCTGGCCAGACTTTTTCTCGCAGATGAGGCATCGTGACCGGCATATAGAGGTGTGGTCCTATGCCATGCTCTAGCGCGTATATCGTATCTATATACTGGTTTACAGATTGGTAGACATCAGAGTAATTCAAAGATAAACCTTTACTTAGAAAATACGTAAGTTCTTCTTCAGGGATAACATCATCCACTGATGGTACATTATTTTAAGTATTGATATACTCATTGAGAGGATCATTGTCTGGAACAGGAGCCACAGCCTTGGCCAAGTTCACCACATAGGGTAACTCTTCAGGATTGGGAGGACAGACTTCAGCAGGTTCCACCCGAGGTGTTTTGTGGAGAGTGATGGTCAATGGTTTGACCTTATCATAATTTTTCTTTTTAACCCAGATTGTGAGAGGCTTTCGAGTACTTTTTGGAGTAGTACGTCCTTTGATTCGGATAATAAGGGGACCATCACTGGAGGATGAACTCACTTCAGCTTCATCGTCGGCTTCGTTGTCGTCATCCTTGGAGGGCTGAGATTGATAAAGTATCGAATCTCCGTAGTATGCTTCAATGCCCTTAAAAGGATCGACATCGGCTAACTCCGTCTTCACGACGCCATCGCTGTTGACGTACTTGAAGTACTGGTGAAGTGTGGAAGGAACGATCATGTTCTCGTGTATCCACGGACGTCCTAACAAGACGTTGTAGGATACATTGGCGTCGATTACATAACAAGAACCTCTGTTCAGAGATCACCAATCTGGCACTTGAGACGGATCTTGCCCAACGGGTGGCTTCTTCCAGCATTGAAAGCCATGATAGTTGTATTGGTTGTAGATAGCTTGTGCAGAGGGATTCCTAGAATTTGGAGTAAACTTCTAGGAATGATGCTGAGAAAGAAACCTGGAACGATGTGCATCTGATCCACCTTAATCGCCTTGATATACCCTGTATAGTACAGAGGTCTATCATGACGATTATTTTTTAGTAGCATGTCCTCCTATAAAAAGGTGATATTGGGCACCACTTCCATAGTACTGTGGCAGTGAGGACAGGAGACAGGATCTTCAGCGGGGGCTTTGACTTCAGCGAGATAAGAGTCGGCATGTCGTAATGCCTCACTTAAGGCCTTCCGCGTTTCTTTGGAGAGTCGTAATAGATCGAACAGAGACAACCTGGTAGGTGTATTGAACAGCTGTGCCAGTATGTCAAAGTTGTAAGGCCAATCCATGCCTTCGGGAGTTGGCGCCTTCAGAGACTTGTCAAATCGCATCTCCTTCTACTTGGCTTTGTCGGTAGTTGAAGGCTTAGACGAACCGGCTTCTGAACTTGTGGGGGCAGTAGGAGCTTGAGAAGGTACTGCTTCTTCTTGTGCAAGGTCATAAGTCCGTAGGTAAGCCTTCCCAGATCGTGTCTCACCAGATAGAACTTCATAAATGGAAGAAGATACCATATGACATGATTTGTATTTCTTGTCCCTTTTTACTTTGGAAGATACCACCCCCTGTATTATTTCTTACACAAGGTCCGGATGGACCCACATGATCTCACCACGTTCAGTCGTGAGTGGCACCAAGGTTGAGTTGCGAGCTGGCGACAGGTTGACGACTTCCATTATTGCCTTGGGGACTGGGATTACGCCGTCTGGGACTTCTGTAGGAGAAAAGTCACCAAATTAAAGAGAGATCATGTTAGAAGATACGATCTTGTCTTCAGCTTCGAGGTTGATCACTTGGCTGTCGATAAGCTGTTGTATCTTTTTCTTCAGGATGATGCGATCCTTTGTATAGTGGTATACGTACTGATGATAAAGACAGTACTTGGGATCGTTGAGTTAGTTTGCCTCCGCAGGACGTCGTGGTGGAGGCAGTGTCAGTTTATTACCCTTCGTCAATGTGTGAAAAATGGTAATAACATCGTCCTCGTCAAAGGAGAAAGTCTCCTTAGGTTTGTCAGAAGCGCCCTGAGAATTAGAAGCTCCCTTGGAAGTGTCGACCTTCAAGACTTCTTTCCCTTTACCCTCACAGACAGGGATAGTTTGAGGGTGCTTGCCTTTGTCTTCAGATTTGGGTATTTTCAACCCCAGTAATTCTATATTACGGACGTTGTTTTCAGCAGCATCAGCGGCCCCAATAAAAGTGGGCCATATATCATACTTATGTATACCCAGACATACCTTCACTGTAGGAAGAAAGTTATGTCGACAAGTATCCATAAGTTCTGAGTCTGGTATACCGAAGGGCATCTTCAATACTAGTCGCCTGAAGCGTTCGATGAAAGCAATGACAAACTCAGTCCTCCTTTGCTTGGTCTCGATGAGGGTGGACATACTAACATGCATGCCACTCTCGTAAAACCTGTTAAGGAATAACCTCTCCAAGTCTTTAAAGGAATTAATACAACCGTCAGGCAGACTGCAGAACCATTCAAAAGCTACCCCCTGTAAGGTGCTAATAAACAGCTTTAACAAGAACGGATCGTCTCTGGGTAAGTGTAGAGTCTGCGTGTTGAATTATGTCATGTGTTGGCGAGGAGAAGTCATCCCGTCAAATGAATTTAGCGTCAGTAGCTTGTAGTTAGAAGGGCAAGTAGCATTCTCCCATTCAGGAGGATAAGGTTTAGATATCCCCATCTTCTGAAGCTCGTATTTGTGTGAGATGGTATCAAAACGGGCAATAAGAGAATCAATTGCATCATATTGATTGAGCAGGTTTTAAGAAATGGTTGTTGTACGGTTGTCAGGCGTCGTTGGTAAAGGACCACCCCCAGCATTTGCAAGATTTGGAGGAGGCGCAACGGAATGATACTCCTTCTGTAGTAAAGGAGGGTTGTTGCTATGAGCCGGACTAACGTGTGCTGAGAAGTTTTGTTGAGGTGGAGGAACAGCCCCAGCAGCTTGGACGGCCATGATACTGGTAAGCATATCAGTGATCTTGGCAAATGCTGTTTCAAGACCCTCTAGCCGTTTGTTGGTCTGATCACTGGCTTCTTCAGGTCTCTCTCTATCCGTCATGTATGTAGATAACATGCGAGGATGAACAGAGGAAACAGTACAACTCGTATTAATATTGTCTGTCTCTGAGTTGAAAAGTCCCTCGTCTTCAGGTAGGGGAGGTAGATAGTCACCGTCAGACTCAGAGAGATCATCATCATCTGGTGTCTACACCCGGTGTGAAGGTCATCTGCTTCAGACTTTGAGGGAATACTACCCCCAGATGAAGGATCATCACTTCTAGCTTGGGAGTCCTCGTCATCTATACGGAATCTCGTCCTTGATCGAGTACCCATATAGACTCCTTCAGATGTGACATCTTGCTGGCTATCTGTTGGCAGACTTCTTCTTTTTCTGTTCGCAGAACTGAGAGAAAAAGTTGGGTTCATGGTCCACCTTCTTTGATTGGGGCTCCCGTAAGGGGGACCCCATGAAGCCATGTTGGGTGAAACACACGGCGGCTTTTCATCATCAGAGCGATGAAGTCATCGAAACACGGATTGCCTCTGAGGCACTCTTGTTGCTTTGGAGCAGCAACAGTTGATGACAATACTGGTGCACGAATGTACGCCATGAATTACTGTATCTTCCCTCTCTCTACGCTTGTGATTTATCATGTCGGGTAAGTCAGCAAAAGGGAGTTTTATCTTAAAACCCATGTCACATGCATCGTCGAGCTTTACATATGGGTTTGTAAGGAGAGTTGGCGCATACGAACTTAGTTCACGTGCAGGGGCAATCCCCATACCTAAGTTCTGTGATGACCTTGAAGATAGCCTCGTGCTATACGCGTTGGGGCCTGTCTTTTTGTTGTGGGCACATAGACCCTGGAGTCTGCCTTTGGATGCTTGCTTCCCAGAAGTCTTGGCAGCAAGCCTAAGCTTCCTCGATATAGTCGTATTGTATGGGTCAGCAGAGCTTGGGCACATAGCCTTGGGCGCATGACCCTGGGTACATAGTCTGTCGAAGACAGAAGTCTTCTGGCCAGGGTTATGTACGCACATACCCTCTTGGGCGCATAGCTTTGGGCGCATGCTTGGTGAAGCGGCGTTATTTTCTCCCAGCTTTGCCTCCTTCGTTTGTGAGCCTCGCTGAGTTTGCCCAGAGTGTCGAACACTTCGATTCTTGGTATCGTAGTGCTTTTCTTTGCCAAGTCTCGAGCGTTGAACACTCTATTGTTGGTTGCACAAAAGACAAGTCACTGGGCTAGTAGTGCCCGGAATGGTATATGCCTTCTTCATTTATGGAGCTTCTGTGGCAGAGCCATGCGCCCACAGAGGAGCTTTATGCGCCCACGTGACAGAGTCCTTCGGTTGTATATCTTCTATGACACTGGCAGGATATGCACCACGAGCCTTTGGAAGCCAAGTCTTACAAGACTTGTTTGGCTTCACTGATTTTGAGGGAGTAGAGTCGTCCCTCGAGTGCATCTCTTCGAACGCCTGCTGATCGAACTTTACGATCAACATCTTCTGAGTGCTCTCCACTTTGTCGGTATCGAATTGCATCACCACCTTCTCGTCAGAGGAAAAGGTAGTCCCCAGCAGAGTCGCCATTTTTGTGGACACACACAAAAAAGAAGAAAAAATACTGTCTTTTCTTATTGGCGCAAGGTACCACAAATCGATTACGCCTGAGAGATCCTGCACTGAGGATCCCCGAGTACAAAAAGAATTCTGGAGAATGGGACGATGGAGATCGAGCGATAGTTACTCCTTTACTCCGTTGACACTCCGATTACAAAAGTAGGAGAAAACTTAAGAAAATTGCTAACTCACGGTTCATTAGCAAGAAGTGCAGCAATTTGGCTCTTAAAAATGCTCTCCATTCTGTCCTTTGAAGAGGTATGAGACAGCTTTTTATAGTCATTTCCGTGCTGGAATGATGTTATGCGCCCACATGAGAAAATACACTGATTTTCATGTGGGCGCATAGTCATGCTTTGGACGCATAGAGTGTAGGCGCATGCAGACTGCGTGATCGTGGGTTGATTTGGTGTTGATGTGGCCGCAAGCTTCGGTGCACGACTGCTCGTGGAGACTGACGTGGCCGTATGCTTCGGTGCACGATTGATTGTGGGTTTGACCAAGTCGGGGGCTGTCCTGACTTGGGCGCATAGCCTGAAACAGGGCTATGCGCCCCTTCTGGAGGAGTCTAGAGTGAGCGCATGGGCGCATAGCTTGCTCTGGTGACTTGGGCGCATAGCTTGCTCTGGTGACTTAGGTGCATATGACTTCTCTGGCTTGGGCGCATGGTTGTCAAGACTGCTAAAATTTTCATGCTTCTACACCAGCGTCAAGTTCTTGCCGTCAAATCCCTCTTAAATATGATTACAAAGTAAACTAGAGGACAACTTTGAGTGTTTTAATTTTACTCTTTTTAAGTATATAGTCTTGTTAGTAAGTCGTCAAACGGGAAAAATTCGGGATGGCAAAAATACGAGTATAAATTGGCTCAATGCAAAAAAAATACGTTAAAAAATTCAATCAAATATTCAAAAAATGGAAATATTGAGATTAGAAACTTCACATTCTTATATATGTTGTCAAATTTCGTTAATTAAACATTTTTCCACCATGTTTTTTGTGTCAAATTTTTTAATAATTTATACAGAACACATTTAAAACTTCGCATGCTTAAAGTTTATGTAGTGATTTCACGTGGATATATACTAGTAATAATAGTAATAAATTTAATTTTGGAAAGTAGTTTTTAAAATTAGGGCCTCAGAATCCTAAAGGTTGGTGCTCTTGTGAAATTTAAGACTCAAAAGTACTCAAAGGTTTCCACTTCCCAAGGTCATATAAGACGGTCGAATTTTCCCTCTTCTTCTCTCAAACCCTCTTCCTTCTCCCAAACCCTCTCTAAATACTCTCCCAAAAGACTGCTTAAAATTATCAAAACGTCGCCGAAAAAACAACGACCGTCTCCGAAGGAGAAGAATCCACAAAGGGATGCGATACAGGACCGAAGGGCAGAACTTGCAAGGACGACAAAAGCCAAGATTATGGTCGCTAGGGCAGAGGCCGAAAGGGCAGAGGCCGAAAGGACAGAGGCGAAAGCAGCGGCGGCGACAGTGACGACGGAAGTGACGGCGGCAGCCAAGCTACCAGCAAAAAATGCTAAAAAAACTCATTGCTCGACAAAGACCGAAAAATCTATCTTTGATACAGAGTCATCGGAAGACTCAACTTATGAAGATCGAAGGCATACTCAAGCGAAGGCTAAGGTGGCAACGGATATAGAGCCATCAGCGTACTCTAAGGATTTTGAATCCTCATCAGAAGAGAAAAATGAAGAGGAAGAGCAATCATCAAATAAGTCCTAGGATGGAGAAGAGGTAAAAAAATTTACAGACTCTAAATCTAAGAAAATTTACAATAAACATTTCAAAAAAATGGCTATTATGCCTAAAAGATCAATTAAGATGGATGATGTCGAAGACGAAGCTTTCCTGGATATATTGAAATTCTATCAGTTGGAGAAACTGAACAAATCTTGTCTTGAGAAAATCTCCCAAACAATAGTAAGAGAATTTTACTCAAATCTTTCGGCTAAAATTAAAGAAAAATAAGAGATCAACAACTGGTGTTTCTGAGAGGGAAACTGATTAGGGTAAATGCTGCTATCATCAACAAATTTTATGGATTTGATCCAGTTTCTAAGTTTGATATGAAAGATATTGATAATGTTTCCATGAGGGATGCAATTCATGAGATTACTGGTGTATCAGTAGGTGCCAAGACCCCTCAAAATGTATACAAAGATCAATTAAAAACTTTGTATAAATTGTTGCATGCCTACGTATCTCAAACACTCAACCCTACTAGACATGAGTTTTCCATCCATCCCGAGAAAGTAAAATTTCTTTATTATATGGGGAAGAAAAAAAAGGATGGATATAGGTTCTTACATGTTCAGTAAAATGATGCATCTCATGGGAAAACCAACTGCAATGACAGCCCTCCCTTTCGGAGGATTTGTATGCTCAATGGCTAGTAAACATTCTGTCCCAAGCTTAGCAGGGAATGTTTATATTAAAAACAAAGGCCCCATGAGAAAACTAACCTTTACTCAAATGTTTGGAAAACAGGCAACTGCTGCAAGCAAACCTTCAACATCTGGAAAACCATCAACTTATGGAATCCAAACACTAAGGATAGGGTTGATGATCTATACAATTTTGTTGTTGCAAACTTTAAGAATGTCTTCAAAGAGATGAAGACTATATCCGCCAACCAAAAATTGATTATGGATAAGATTAAACAGATAGAGGTTGAATTTGCTGACGAAGAATAAAATTTTCCTTCCTTCGTGAAGAACGTAAATGGGGCTAGCCCAAACTCTTATGTAAAAATACACACTATGCACATTGACACTCTAATGCTAGCCCTCACTTTAATACTTCTATTTATGTTTATGGATGTCATTTCTACATATACAGTGAGTCCATACTGACTATAATTTTTCTTATTCCGTCCCTCAAGGTGTAGGTGAAGGATATTTTGAGGAAAAAGAAGAGAAAAAGAAAAAGAAGAAGAAGATGGAGATAGAGATAAAGATTCATCTTTTGAGTTTTGAAACTTTTATTTCAATTTGGAAATAATATTTGAATTATAATATGGTTCTAAATATTTGTTAGTCTTGGTGGTCAAACTAAATTTTGTATTTGAAATATTGTAAGACTAAACTTTTAGCTTGTACTAAGCACCATTGCGGTGCATGGTTCGTAATTTCTTTGGAAAATGTAATATGATCTTGAATTTAGAGTAGGTCTGATATTTGTTTGGATTATTGTATTATGAATTATGCAGGTTCTATGTTGAATTACTAACGTGGATTGGACAGATTACTGTAACGTGGATTATGCAGTTTATTGGACTTGGAATAAAGTATACTTAATTTGATTATGATTTGTTTGGTTGAAGCATTTATTTGATTTTCAGTTGGCCTTCACAGATGATTTTGATCTTTTGGTGTATTTCTTTGATTTGCAGATGCCCTTAACAGATTTTATGAGTCCTGGGTGCATTCCTAGGGTTTACAGATGGCCTCATTACGGATGCATTCCTGGGATCACTAAAACTTTATTTGATTGTAATATATTTTGCTTTCTGTAAATAATCAGTACATCGATGCCATCAGTATGAATTCGGTGCCGGTGTAATGCATAATGTAATCCTGCCTGTTTATCCTTTGTTATTGCTGAAGCAAAGTATGTAATGTAAGAAAAATTCTCTTGGATAGTAGGTTAATTATATTTAAATACTCGCAAGCAATTTTTTGCAACCATACAGTGGAAGCCTGATAAAATGATATTCAGATTTTCTTGAACATGCTTTAATATTAAATGAATATACTTTGGTAAATGATATTAAAAATACTGTAAATATTTGGTAAAAGAAATATGAGATAATTGAACATTTCCCGTCCTAAATGTACCATACTTTGTTAAAAGCACAGAGAGTGTCCATTCTCCGTGTTAAAAGCACGAAGAAGGGCCGTGTTAAAAGTACGGAGAATGACCATTCTCTGTGTTAAAAGAACGGAGAATGGCCATTCTTCATGTTAAAAGCAAGGAAAATGGCCATTCTCCGTGTTAAAAGCAAGGAGAATGTCCATTATCCGTCCAAAATGTATCATACTTTGTTAACGTAAAAATTCGAATATAATTTGGTAAATGATATTTTTTTAAAAATACTTTAAATATTAGAAAAATAATTAATATGACAAAGTCACAATACAAAAAAAACATTCTCTTCGAAAATATTATCATTAGAAAATTAAAAAATATTTTGTCCGATTAATATAGATTTTTTTTAAATATGTGAGCAGATGATCCGCCCGACCTCAGAAGCAGGCTTCCTCAGTTCACCACCACCACCATGGCATGTAGTTTTATTACCAAAATATTAAATTGTTAGATGAAAAATAAAATTACTGACAATGGTATGGACAGTAAAATTTACTAAGCCGGGAGTCTGCAGGAGCGGCACCGCAGGTACTTCTCCTTGTTCGAGGAGGTCACGACGACGTCCGACACGAACCGGACCAATTCTTCTCGGTGCCGCTGGTACTCCTCGTTGTTCTAGGAGGGCTCGACGATGTTCGATGCGATCCGGACCAATTCTTATTTTCCTCTTCATCTCTGTTTCTCCTT
Organism: Iris pallida; assembly: GCA_029216955.1. Classification (NCBI taxonomy): domain Eukaryota; kingdom Viridiplantae; phylum Streptophyta; class Magnoliopsida; order Asparagales; family Iridaceae; genus Iris; species Iris pallida. Next base: position 801,061 of record JANAVB010001597.1, read on the forward strand.
CCACCACCACCACCACCACCACCACGGCCTGTAACCAAAAAAAATTACAAAATTTATACGTTGATGCACAAAATATTAAATTGGATGGACGAAAGAGAGAGTAAATATGAGTTAATTTAGGGTGTTCATTGAAAAAATTAAAGTGAAAAATGACCTGCTAAAGCAAGTTACCAAGAGGTCAAAAGTAAAAATCAGCATTAAATGATGTTTCTACTCTATTATTCAATCTGAACTATTGGATCAACATCCAATGGTCCAGATTTGGGATGTATCGATACATCCTTTTCCAGGGGATGTATGGTAGAACGACCCATATATGGTAATATATATATATATATATATATATATATATATATATATATATATATATATATATATATATATATATATATATATATATATATATATATATATATATATATATGGGTCGTTCTACCATACATGTATCGTTCTACCATACATGTATCGTTCTACCATATATGGGTCGTTCTACCATACATCCCTTGGAAATATATATATATATATATATATATATATATATATATATATATATATATATATATTCTATCTTTTATAATTAATAATAAAAACATTTATGCAATTATTAGATAGGCACAATTATATGTATATATATAGTCTAAAGTCCAAAAATGCAAACGGATGTCTACAAAAATTATTTATCATATTTCGAAAATAATAAAGCATAAAAAGTGAAATATAGCTATAGATATAAATGTAAATTTACTAGCAATTAATATATTATATTTACTATCATTTGTAAAATTTACTCACTAGTCCAATGCCAATATATATATATATATATATATATATATATATATATATATATATATATATATATATATATATATATATATATAAAATATATATATATATATATATAAGAAAAAAAAAAGAAAAAAAAAGAATATATATATATATATATATATATATATATATATATATATATATATATATATATATATATATATAATTGTAACACCCAGTTTCTAAAATAAGGATAATTTTGAAATTTTGTATTTTAAATTATTTAATTATGGTATTTCATTAATAATATGATTTTTGGTGATTTTTAATAATTTTTTAAACTATTTAAAAACTGGTTTAAGTCATGACTTGTGATTTGGTGTGCAGCTAGTGAAGCCGTAGAGACTGTTTGCCCTAGAGCCTAGCCATGTGATTAGGGTGTTTCAATTATCATTTTTAGTCTAGGGGTAATTTGGTCATTTTGACTTAATTGAATTATTTGATGATTTATTGAATTAGTGAATTCCTAGTTGGGCTTTGACTAGTTTGAGACTTGTAGACTAGCCTAGAAGCTAACCCTAGCTATGGTAACCCTAGCCTAACTTGAGTTAACCTATTTTAGTCATTAGAGATTGGTTTTAGAATGAGGGGATTAGGTTTAGTGAAATTAAGTCATGACTTATGGTTTAATGCAATGACTTGTGATTTAATGACTTGTGAATTGAACCATAGGCCCATGACTTAAGCCCAAATCCCAACAAGCCCACCTATGGCAACCAACCTAGGGTTCCACACCCCTATTTAATGCCTCTTCTATTTGTTCTTGCCTCTTTTATTGTTTTTCTTCTCAAGCTTGGAGAAAGAGGTATGGCCATCTTCCCCAATCCATAACTTTCCCATTTTAACTCCTTTTTGGCTCAAACCACTTGCATTAGATTCTAATTGTCTCCCTCCTGCTGCTCATAGAGGATAATCCCAGCCTTGGGGCCATTTGGAGAGTTTGGCTAACAAGAAGAAACCCCCCTTTTTGGAGCTTTTCATTAGAAATTGAACATATAGGTAAATCCCTATTCCCTCCACCAAATTTCATTTTCTTTGCATGAATAGGAAGCCCTAGGTGTCCCCTAGCCGTAGGTATTGGATTTTTGTCGATTCGTGTTCGTTTGGTGTCCGTGTCGGACACATATCATGGTGTATGTGCATGTGTTTGTGAAAATGCCACAAAGGATTTTTATTTGTTATTTTTGAAAAGTGTTTGAACAAATTTGATGATTTATATGTGTATATTGATTTGCAACTGGACTGAGCACGAATTCGAGTCATGTCCGTGTCCAAAACGGACACGAACACGCCCGCAGCAGCCTTAGGGCAGTGCCCTACTACTCGACCCTTAGTTCTCCACTTGTAGGACACTTGGACACCTAAAAATTAACACGAACCTGGGGGTTACCACTGACAGCATGTCCCCAAAGTTTTGGGACATCTGGTCGAGTGTCTAGAGAGCAATCGAGCCCGCACTGACACGCACTGTCGCGCGCAGGCAGCTGTACACATGCACAGACACACACAAACGTGCGTTCGTGTCCTCTGTAGACACGTCGTGGACACGTATCAGGCTACCCCACGTGTAGCCCTACCCTAGGCGACCACTTGGGTGTGTGCACATGACACGAAGTGTCATATGTCGTGTCCTACACGCGTGTGCACGCATGCACGACGCTGTCAAAGTGCATAGTTCACGTGTCTGTGTTAGTTGTGATTTGGACACGATTTTGTCTAGTTTCTTGGACACAAATGAATGCCTAGACACATACACATGTTTGACACTATTTACCAACCTATAAATTTTGATTTAGATGTTTAATTGATTCGTATTCATTGAATTCCCAAAATGGACTGATACCTATGATACCTTCAGTGTTCAGTTTTTCCTTAGGTTTTAAATTACATTTTTCCTAATTTAATGCTGATTAAATGTTTAATTTAGACCCACATACATGTGTAATGAGTGATGAGTAGGTTAGATTGCAATTTTGATGGCTATTTGACTTCGAAACCATGAATTTCCAATAGGGATTGATACCAACTGATACTCTTTACTGAGATGAGTTTTTCAGAGTTTAATTTGCATTTTTCTGATTTTAATCTTCTTGCTAAACTGATTTGTGGTGTTAAATGTTAGGATAGGCTTACATACATGTTTGATGAATGATAAACATGTTCACTTCGATTTGTGTTAATGAAGGGGAATCATTGATTGGGTTTTGCTTTTGGATTGGGGTTATGCCAGTCACTGATTTCAGAAAAAAAGACTAAAATCTGAGATTGAGCTCCTATTTAACTCACACTCTCCACACACACCTATGGTTCACAGTTTCCTGTATTTCCCTCCACTGACAAGCACACACACACGCATGTATACCTATCACTGTTGGCACAATACACACTCTCATATGCACACAAACTGGAATCTAACATACAGGTTGTAATATTCACACACACAGGTTTATATAATGTGAACACACATAGCCTATTCACCACACACACACACTATATTCTAGTGTCCCTGTCATCTACACATATCTATCTAAATTCCTACACACTTTTTCTTAACTGTACACTGTTTTCCTTTCCCTGGTTGTCTAAATCAGTGAACCTGAAACTGAGTTACACATTTCCTGTTATCCTATGAGTTAACATCCTATTCCATATACCTATATTTGTGACTCAGAGGTTATGAGAGTGCTTGAGTGGGTGAGTGCCTGGGTGAGAGTGATATGCATTGGTAGCAGTAGGCATAGCAGAGCATGCAGCAGTAGCAGAAACCTTGGTGAGTATCAGTTAGATACTCACTGAGATTGAGTGTTGGCCAATGGGCCATTGGTTCATGACATTTAGCCTTGTTGACTGTCCAATAAATGCCCCTTAGTTAGCCTATACATGGCTGTCCCCTTTGCCCCATATAACAGTCCTATACTAGCCCCAAACCCAGTCCTTAACATGCCCAAACCAGTCCTTGCTCACTCACCCAAAAATCTGAGTTTACACACACACATCCATGTAACTTTCACACACACATGTGCCTAAAATCTGAGAACCTATGTGATAATCTAGACACACACACATGTGTTTCCCTCCTTACTTTTCACATGATAATATGTGACTTTACCCCTTCATCACCCTTTCACTGTTAGTTGTACCACATATATTGAAACACACATCACTCAAACACATTGTACACTGTCACATTTAATCCACACACACACACATATGCATATAACTAAAATGTTATTTAACTGTTCTTCCTATTAAACTGAACTTGGGTTTGATTTCAATGTTAATATTAATATCTGAGGATTTCCCTTTTGTGTAAACCTGAGAATGAAGGGTAGTGATTGTTCACACTTGGTTAGAACTTGACTGGTATTTCAGTTTTTCATATGTTATTAATAAGATATCATATATTATAAATTCCTGAGTTCACTCTATCACACACATATGTATCCACACTCTCATGACACTTTGCTCACCCTTTTAACCCACACACAGAGGAAACACATGTACACAACACATTACCTTTTCCTATCCTTCTATGTATGTGTGTATATACATATGTATGTATATATATATATATATATATATATATATATATATATATATATATATATATATATATATATATATATATATATATATATATATATATATATATATGGGTGATACATATATTATCATGTATCCTATATATATTATAATGTGTGTATTATATTATTTTAGATATATATGTTAATATGTGTATATGTAGATATGTGTTGCTATAGGTAATATAGCCTATGGGCCTATAGCCTAGGGCTCATTACCTATGAGTGTGGCTTGAATGCCAGTTACATGTGCAGTTGGCTTGTATAGCCTTGGGATTGATGTAGAGTGCTAGCCTAGGCTTGGTTAGGCCTAGTGAGACTTATTATACTTGTTTGAGTCAGTCTTGACCTAGTTGACCTAGTTTGACTAGTGTAGTTGACCAAGAGTTGACTTTAGTCTAGTTCGACCTAGACAGCATGCAGATGCATTGTAGATTACTATTATCATCCCCTGTATACATCTTGACTTGCATTGCTCTAACTAGGAGTCAGGTACCTCATCTCGGACAGTACATTTACTTCAGACATTCAGATACCAGACGAGTACATTCTCTGATCATTTATAACTTGCTTAGAATTATATTCCTGCTCTAGATTACCTTATTTGATGCTGTCATGATATTATCACGGATTGGTACTATATGGATCCCTACATTGAGATGTTATCCCCCTCGGGAGCATCGGATACATTATGTCATGTGTTTCGTGTACATCATGTATTCCTCGCTCTCATGTTATCCATGTTTCTCATGTGCTTCATGTTCGTTCATGCATGCTCGTGTACTCTCATGTGCTCCCATGAATCGTTCATGTTTCCCATGTATCTCATGTATAACCTATATTACATGTGCACTCATTTATGAGCCTTCATGTGAATTTCATGTGCACCCATTTATGGGTCCCCATGTGAACTTCATGTGCACTCATGTATGAGCTCTCATGTATACTTCATGTACACCCATTTATGGGCTTCATGTGAAAACCATGTACGTAACATAACTTGTTTGGATCCTTGTGTATTGATTGGGGTATGGGGGAGTATAAATAGTCATGTGAACAATTCCAAAGTAGTATAGCCATGTGCGCCTCTTTAGTATAGTCATGTGCAAATCCAGCCATTCACATGTCGACTTTGTACTCTAAATCACTAGTCACTGGTAGCTCTCTACTTATAGTAGATATTTCTATTACAGTTCTCTTCCTGTTTACATCATGTATTTCTTTCAGTTTCATGTATCGTACTCTCTTGCATGTTTATATTCTCTAACCTGTTATGATCTGCGTGAGATGTATTGTGCTCGCTCCCGTCCTGACTGGACCTGTTGAAAATTTTACAGAGGATGATGAGGAACCCCGCACCCCTTACTTTGGAGCTTGCCTAGATGACACTCGCGACCTGGACCCCTGGGGAGGTTCAGGCAGCTGCTGAGGATGATACCATTGCATAGTTTAGATAGTCTAGATTGTTTTCTTTTTTATGTTTAGTTGTTATCCTTATTTTCAGAGTTGTATATTCTAGAGATGTTGAGACTGGTAGTGGTTAACTTATGTTATTTCATTTCTGTTGTACCTCAGTTGAGGATTTCTTATCTATTTCATCGTGCTACATTCTACCTTAGATTGTGATTGAGTTGTACCTCTGTGTTTGGCCTCCTTTTTGGAGAGTATTTCATGTTAGTTAGTTATAGTTCATGACCTAGAACAGCGTTCTACCGCCGACATTGCGACGTAGGCTGGGCGCTGTTACGTACTTGTACCCTCACGGTGGGTGCGGGTCGTGACAATAATATATATATAAACAAAAGGCATTTTATTGAAAAGCTAAAGGGAGCTCAAGAGGAGCAATACAGACAGGTACAGTGCCGAAAGACACAAAAGGGCCCTGTTAAGCAAGGTAAGAAATTCAAAAGGTAGAAATACGAAATTACGAAATTTTGGGAAACCAAAATTTTGAAATGCAACAAAATTTCAAGACATTTCTAAATTTTGAAAACCGAAATTTTAAAATATTTCAAAATTTTGAGCGGGAATGGGGGGAATGGGTGCGCTGCCCGAGGGGGGTGGGGGCACTCGGCCCAGGGGGGACTCTCTGCCCGAAGGGGGGGCGCACGGCTCGAGGGAGTGGCGCAGACGGAAGCCGAGAGGGGGACCCAAGCGGACGGCGGGGTTGACCCGGAGAGGGGGAGTGAACCGCGACGCGGGGGGTGGGAGAGCCAGCGTGGAGCCGGGGGGAGCCGCCAGGAGGAGGTGGGGAGCCACTGCGAAGGGGGAGAGCTCGACCCCGGGTATGGGGGGGCCAAGGCGGAGGAGGGGGAGGGAGGAGCCGTCTGGGGGAGAAGGGGGGCTCGGACCCACCTGGGGGAGGCGGGGAGCCGGAGGGAGCTGCCTGAGGAGAGGGGAGGTCCGTCGTTGGCCGGGGGGGTCGAGGTGGACGCATCCGAGGAAGCGGGGGGCCACTTCAGGGAGAGAAAAGCCGTAGAAAGGGTCGTTGTCGAGGAGGGGGGCAGCACAGCGAGAGGAGTGGCGGGAAGGGGGGTACCGGGACAGAGGGAGGCATGTCAGGCGGAGCAAAGCTCGACCCCAGCAGTGGACCGAGGAGGAAAGGGGCCGGAGGGACTCCAGGGGGCTGCCGTTGGGGGAGGACCTAACAGCCTGCGTCGAGTCCGGTGACGCCAAGGACGCCGGTAATAACGACGACGCCGAGGAGGGTGGGGGGAGGAGTGAGGGGAAGAAGCCGCACGGCGAGAGGACGCCAGCTTGGGAGGGGGAAATCCCCTACGGGGGGACAGGCGGAACCCGGCCATCCGGGGAAGCGGTGGCGGCGGGATGAGAGGGGGCCTCCGAGGGGAGAGGAGCCTGGGGCATAGCCAGCCCGAGGAGGCCGATCGGCCATGCGAGCCATCCGGCCACGAGAAGGTGGGGGGGCTGCGGCGGGCAGAGGAGCACCCTCTGGTGGTGACCGGAGGCCTCTCTGCTTCCAGGAGTGGAAGCACTCCATCTTTATCTATCATATATACAACATATATATATATATATATATAAATATATATATATATATGTGTGTGTGTGTGTGTGTGTGTGTGTGTGTGTGTGTGGATGTCTTTGGGCGTGCCACATAACTACGTGGGCTTGAGCTTGTTTCGGGTCCAGTTCGGACTAAATTGGTCTAGTCGGGTCTCCTAAAAGTCAATAATCTTAATAATAAAAAATTAATTATTTATAGGGGTCATGTTACAACTTGACCTGGTTTTCCTAGTTGGGGCACACTTGTGGCTCGATCTTCTTGATCATGGCTGATACACTAATCAAAGCATGCCACTACACTATTCGTGCCATAGTTTCTAGTCATCTTGCACTCCAAAACTTAACCATGACTAAGGCCTTCTACAATAAAATTAATTAATTAAATATTTATAAAATTATAAAAAACCACCAATTAATTCAAATAAATAATAAAAGATATTTCAAATTTTGGGAAGAGGGGTTACATATATATACATAACTTGACGATCTTTCTTTGCAACGAACTTACAGTCATGCAACTAATGCTATTATCCGAACTGGATATACGATCAACTCTTACAAATCCAAGATCAATTTCGTCGTAGCTATCTTCCAAACTAGTTATCCGATCAATTCATTCAAACCCAAAGTCATCGTGCAACATAATTCCTTAATCGCATCGTTCTATACAGTCTCAAGCCATTGAGTAAATTTCATCTAAAATCCTAAGAGTCATTTTTTGTATCTTCACATCAATTTCATGCACGCTATTTCTAATCGTGCTAACTTTTCGTATACGATCCATATCGATCCTCTACTGAGTCATCCATTCATTACATCTTACCTTTTCCTCAATTCAATCTATCTACTCTTATCACTTTACATCTCATACTCTATGCAATCCTAATTCGATGCGCGTTATTTCTTGTTTGTTCGAACCAACACATCCAAAGCTTCAAAATCATAACTAAATTCGATCTAAGAATTTGCATACTCGTGTCGCTTGCTGATAGACCCATTGGCACCCAAATTCTCAGTCGATCAAACATCTCCAAGGCTATCCTATACACCACTCAGGGATGAAGTTACTCAATAAATCCTCGAAATATTTTTTTCGAATCACAACCGATCACTTTGAATTTCTGTTTGAACCGTTCTTCAAAGTTCAAGCATGTACCATCTATATCGTATTGACGATATCAAATTTCAATTGCAACTTTATTGTTATCTACCCAATATCTCCTTAATCGAGTCTAACTCATTTCCAACCAAAAATATTCTGTTCCTGCACACAATTGCTAATATCGATGCAAGTTAGGTGTATATTGTCCATCTCAACTCAGTCAACCGTGCCTTTCATGAATCCGTCTTTGTTTAACTAAATTTCCTTTGTGAGATTTTACAGTTAGACTTATTGCATGGAGCATCCCACAAAAATTGAGAGAGAACGCACCAACAACATTGTTTACGGAAGTATGTAACAACATCAGAGTTCAAAAGAATTCAATCGAAGTCTAAGGACATAAAGACGTGCTCTGATACCACTATATCATGTCCTGGTTCCAGAGCACCGATCGTCCTCACTTGGATGTGATTTCGTACGGGCCTAGGTTGTGCTCGCGTAAGATGATAACGACCGATTACACAGGGTAAGCGACGGGGTCATCGCACAAAAGTCCCAAGCATAAGCATTGAGTAATGAAGAAAACACAAGCATTCAAACAAAAATCGAAAACTTTTTTGATAACCAGCTGAATTTACAAGAGCGCGATGCCAAGATTACAATCACTCAAGCTCACAATCTCTCTGAATACAATCTCTCAGCTCTCTCTCATCTCTCAATACAAGGTTCAAGGCTTTCCACTTAGTAGATGCTTCAGAAGGCAATATCCATACATTATGTCCCGTATAGGTGAAGACTTCAACGTGGTCGCACATCTCGAAACACCAAGGAACTCCATGCCTCAGCGCGTCCAAGCGATCTCCGCCTCAAGCGTGCTAATACCTGAACCTACACACGAAGACTAGTGGGGTATCAGTACACAATCGTACTGGTGAGTGAGATCCTCGTCCACCCATACAAAGCCAACACATTTTCATTTAGTGAGTGCGATCTATGCATTTAGTTGTCTTTCTAGTCTTGTCTTAGGATCAATTTAAGGGCATAAGGTACTAGCCATATTTGTATCTCTAGACATCACCAGGCCTTGGACCAATAACTTACGTATCTTTGTGAATTTAGACAATTCTCGTGCCAACAACAGTAACGTATTGACTCGTGCTGGCCCTTTGGCCCATACTTGTTTATACTTGCAACAAAACCTAAAACGTGGGACTCAGCGACACAGCCCAAAATATGGGAACTCAATGCCAATACTAGACCAATACACCATACTTTGTGCCAAAGCACGTGTCTCTACTGTATCCAGATCTTTGGCTCTATATTTGTGTTGCATAACATGCACACCTTTCTTGGCACATTTGTCGTGATTATACTTCTTGTGACCCAATCGACACCGTACATGCGGATTGACGCTCAGCACACCAACTCATCTATATGAAAGGTCACTGACAATTCAAGCCATCTTGGACGTTTATAGCCTGGTGCAGACAAGGTCGTCCGGCACGGGTAGCGAGCCCCGTCGAAAGCCATGAATCACCTGAGCGGTACAATCCAGCTCAACTATCTTACTTTCCTCCTAGGTCGAAACGGTCCTGTAGCCCCAGGCTGCCGAATCGAGGATGCAAAACCTTGTGCACAAGTTGTCCATGACCACGCACCTACTAGAACTTCTAGATTCAAGGTAAATGCATGGCCTAACCAATAGTATGACTTAAACCTTTGCTTCACTTCATTACTCTTTATACTTCTTCGTAGAGCCCGAACCAGGGACTTGCCTCGGCGACCGACCTACGGTCCCAAGAACTTTCAGTATTTCCATACATTTTTGACTCAAATTCAGGAATGAATAATTGATAGCCTTCCAGCATAATTTGCACCAACCGTGTTCCATTTCAGTGCCACGACTGTGCCATAAACTATCTTATGCAACTTAATTCATAGGACGAACAAAAGCTATGCCAACCTTGCGACTATGGGAACATGCACTTGCTCAACTTGAACAATCGTGTTCTTTTAGTGCCTTAACTCGTGCCCTAAATCGTATGGCCCACATTGAAATTGTAGGGGCGCACATGCTATAATAAGCATTGTGACTGTGGGAACATCTAGACTATGATTGCAAGTTGATAGTTTATGTGCCAGTATAAATGCGATCTACTCTTGCCCAAGTCATCTATTCTTTACCCAAGCTGTAGGATCGAATGACCAAGTGCAAACTTTCAAAGCCATCATGGAGTGATATCTAGGTAGCAAGTTAACTATTCAATGTTCTATACACCTTTGACTCAAGCAAAATTATTTCCTTTAGCTATGTGGGTTCGTCTATTTTATTAGCATACATACTCAGTACAATTGAAAACATTCATTTATTAGTGTGAAGGCTAAGCTGAGGTAAGTTCACCGAAGCCACCCAACTGAACAAGGAGTTTACTCGATCGAGCGGGACTTCGAGCAAGCCGTTGCATGGCTAAGTCCAAGCATTGTTGCATTTTGATTCCTTCGGTTGACCAGAGCGGGATGGGACATTACATTATCGGACTCGTTTAAACAGCGTCAGTTGATTGTGTTAGATATTTGTTACATCAGGGGTTAGCCTTTCGTAGTCATGATGAATCTGATAAGTCATAAAATTGAGGAGATTTTCTTGAACTTCTCGAATTTTTTGCTGATCACAATGAAGATGTTAATATGGTTGTGTTGAAGAATGCCCCTAAAAATTTAACAGTGACATCTCATGATTGTCATGTCTCGGTTCCGTCGAACCGATCATCTTCGCTAAGGTGTGATGTTGCACAAGCCTAGGTTGCGCTCGTGTAAGGTGGGTTTCATAATGGCCGATTACAGCAGCTTGCGACGGGGTCGTCGCACAGAAGTCCCAAGCAGAGAAATTGAATAACACAAAGACATGTACAAATAATACTCTTAATTGATATTAAAAATAAGATTACAAGGGCGCGAAGCCAAGGTTACAAGTCACTCAAGCTCACTTTCTCTCTTGATACAAAAACTCACCTCTCTTTCTTCTCTCAATTACAGTCGAACATGCCCGAAGGCTTACAACTTTGTGGGTGCTTCAGAAGACGATGTTCATACATTATATCCCGTATAGGTGAAGTCTTGAACGTGGTTGCATGCCTCAAAATGCCAAGGAACTCCATGCCTCAGTGTGTCCAAGCGAGCTCTGCCTCAACGAGCAAGTACCTGTAACCTACTCATGAAAAATGTTGGGTAGTCAGTACACAACTGTACTGGTGACTGAGCTCCTCGCCTACCCATACAAAACAACACATTAATTTAGTTAGTGTAACCTATTCCTTTTCTTGTCTTTCTAATCTTGCCTTAAGATCAGTTTTAGGACATATACTTCTAGCCTATTTTGTGTCTCTAGACCATCGAAGGCCAAGCTGAGACAAGTTCACCGAAGCCACCCACCTGAGAGAGGAGTTGCCTCGGCCGAGCGGGACTTCGAACAAGTCGTTGCATGGCTAAGTCCAAACGTCGTTGTGTTTCAATTTCTCCGGTTGAACTGACGGGACGGGGCGTTACAATGATATCCAAAAATATATTGTTAGTGTCGCTGCAGCTCAAACTACCAAGGCATTGATTGAGGAAATTGGGGATGATTTCTTTTCTATTATGGTTGATGGTCTCAAGATGTGTCCATTAAGGAGCAGATGGCGGTTTTACTGCGTTATGTGAATAAAAAAGGGTTAATCATTGAATGCTTTCTTGGCATTGTCGATCCATGTTTCTGACACGACTTCCTCATATCTAAAAAAGGCGATTGATTCATTCTTGAAACATGGATTAAGCTTGTCAAAGTTACGTGGACAGGGGTATGATGGTGCTAGCATTATGAGGGGGGGAATTTAATGGTCTCAAAACTGTCATCTTGAACGAAAATTCATATGCTTTCTATGTTCAATGCTTTTCCCATCAACTACAATTAGCCCTTATAGCGGTTGCAAAAATTCACAATCAAATTGCTCTTCTTTTTAATACCATCAACTACAATTAGGTCATAGAAGCACTAAGAACTGGTGAAATCTCTAGTGGGCGTGGTTTGAATCAAGAATGTAGTCTTCAAAGGGCAGACGATACTCGATGGGGTTCACGCTATAGTACCTTGATATCATTGGTTGTTATGTTCTCCTCTGTTATTGATGCGCTTGAGATTGTTTCACGGGATGGTACTAGTTCAGAGCAATAGGGTGAGGCATGTTCTTTGTTAGATGGAATTCAAACTTTTGAATTTGTGTTTAATTTGCACTTAATAAAAAGTGTAATGGGAATTACAAGTGAGTTGTCGCAGTCATTACAAAGAAAAGACCAAGACATTGTAAATATGATGTCCTTGGTTAATTTAACCAAACAAAGGCTACAAATGATGAGGGATGATGGATGGGAAAAGTTAATAACTCAAGCTTCTTCCTTTTGTGAAAAGAATCATAGTGTGGTTCCAAATATGGATGATATATACGTAGTGCGAGAGCGGTCACGACGGAATGCTCAACAAAACACTAATCTACTTCATTATCGTGTTGGCTTATTTTATACGGTGATAGACTCGCAACTTCTAGAGCTCAATGATCGGTTCAATGAGATAAACACAAAGCTACTTATTTGTATGGCATCTTTTGATCCAAGTGATTCTTTCTCTGCATTTGATTAGGATAAATTGATTCATCTTGCTAAATTTTGTCCATTAGAATTTTCTGAATATTGGATTACGGCACTTGATAATCAATTAGAGACTCATATACTTGATGTGCGAAGTAGTCATAAATTTTTGGAAGTTAAGGGAATCAGCGGCCTTGTAGTGAAACTAGTTCAAACAAAAAAATGTTGCGTATCCATTGGTGTACTTGCTTGTGAAATTAGTTTTGCTACTACCCGTAACAACGACATCGGTTGAAAGAGCATTTTCAGCAATGAAGATTATGAAAAATTGACTGAGAAACCGGATGGGCGATCAATCGATGAATGACTGTTTGGTTACATATATTGAGAAAGATGTGTTCACTGCTCTCGACAATGAAAAGATCCTTCAACGCTACCAAAACATGAGACCACGCAAAGAGGAGTTGGATGGGTTGTGACATTTGGTATCTAATTATGTTGAGTATCGGTGATTCATTTTGAATAGCAGAAGTATTTTGCAGTATCAATATTCTGCAATATCATTGAGGGCTTGTTGTCAGTATGGCAGCATTACCTTCAGTTTTGGCAACATCATTCCTTGTCAGTATCAGTTTGCAACAAATATGATTGTTGTTGTTGCTGTTGTATGTGATATTTTTGCTTTTCTGAATGATCATTCCTTATGCTACTTTCAATTAAAAGAAACACTAAATAAGTATCTGGATCTAAATTTGTTTGATTGGGTTGGTGAGTACTTATTTCAAGTTCTTGTGCCTTATCATTCCATCTTTAGAATACTATTAAAGCAGTTGGGGTTCCACTTCATAGTTACACAGTGAAAGCTTGTTTGGGTGTGATACATTGTGTTCTGAAAATGGATGGGACATATCTGTGCAAATATGTTGGGGTTCCCCTTCATAGTTACACTATTAAAGCAGTTGGGGTTCCTCTACCACTATCAGTTTGGAACAAAAATGATGGGTTATTTGGTTTTAATGGTCATTTGATTGCTCTGTTGATGTTATATGCGATATGTTTTCTCAAATTGATATCATTTGATCATTTCTCATTTGGTTTCAGTTTGTTCTAATTTCTCTGTCTAGGTATGATTTGCTATCAGTGATATTTTTTATTTGGTTTCGAATCCAGGTCACAATAGGCCATCCTCGGCATCTAAATGTTAGTTTGGTAGTCGTGAGTTATTCATTATTTTGCCATTGATAATATTTCTTAAGCTCTAATTTTATGTTCCATTCCCTTTCATTTCCTTCATTGCAACTAAATAGAACTTGTAGTGAATCTAATTGTGATTTATACCTAGAAGTCATCGGAATAAAGATCCTTGTTGAGGAAGAAGAATTTCATAAGAAAATAAATCACATATTATAGAAAACTACTTATTTGTATATGTTGATGTTGCCTCTATTGTTGCTTATGAAAATTTGCTTCTAAACTATTTTTTGATCACCTACAGGTTTTTTGATATAAGAAGTACAAGTTTGCAGTATTGGAGGAGTGCAGGCAAGATGAGAATTTTAATACAATTTCTTTTCAATTATGAGAATTAAAATTTTATTTTATAAAATTTATATTTAATAATTATATGTCAATTACTTGTGTGGAAAAATTTAGTTCAATGTGCATTTGCATATGTAGTATCATTAGATGGGACTATCCAAAAATAGACATTTTACTTCATTCAATTCACATAAGATTTTTAAAAGTATTATCTGACCCCCTCCCCCCCCCCCCCCCCCCCCCCCCCCCCCCAAAGAGTCGAATGGCTAGCTCTGCCCCTGGTCCCAAGTTCGACCCTCCCCCTGGGCACGGGATGGCTGGGTGGCCGCCCCCCCCCCCCCCCCATCGGGGCATGGGATGGTTGGATGGTCGCGGTTCGGTCACAGTCCTGAGCTGGGGCCCTCACGAAATGGCCAAATATATATATATATATATATATATATATATATATATATATATATATATATATATATATATATATATATATATATATATATATGGGATTAACTTTCGGGACAAAGTTACGAGATCATTAAAGATACATGTTTTCTTCCAAATTTCATTCTTTAGAAATTTTAAATCTTCCTATTTTTTTAAAACAAATCTATATTTATCTTAAATAAGCAAATTCTATCCATCAGTTTAATTTTTAAATTTATTATTCCTTTTTAAAAAATCTTATGTGATAGATTTGTTTGAAAAAGATAGATTTGTTTGAAAAAATAGATTTGTTTGAAAAAGATAGATTTGTTAAAAAGATAGATTTGTTTGAAAAAATGATCTTTTTTAAACAGAGATAGATAAATTTATTATTCCTTTTTAAAAAAGATAGATTTGTTTGAAAAAATAATCTATCTTTCAAAACAAATCTATTTTAAAATATTAGTTTTAATTTTAATGTTAATATTAATTTTTTAATGTTAATTTTAGTGTTAATTTTAAAGCTAAAAATTAAAAATTAAAAATAATTCTAGAATTAACATTAAACTTAACATTAAAATTAAAATTAAAATTAAAATTAATATTAACATTAACATACATTAATATTAATATTAAAATAAATATTAATATTAATATTAAAATTAATATTAACATTAACATTATAATTAATATTAAATTAATTTTAACATTAAAATTAATATTTTTAAATATAGATTTGTTTTTTAAAGATAGATTTAATGATAGATTATTTTTTAGATTTGATTTGAAAGATAGATTATACATTAGATTTGTTTTTACGGAAAGATTTAGATGTCAATATTAATTTATATTTAAATAGATTTGTTTTGAAAGATACATTATTTGTTATATTTGTTTTTTAGGAAATATTTAGACTTTTTTTTAGGAAGAGAGACGTATGTATCTTCTTTTCTCTCCGTTAAGAATTTGTAGCTTTGTCCCGTAAGTTATTACCGTACAGGAAGGAGACTTGTATATATATATATATATATATATATATGACCAAAACTCCTTTTGGCCCTAAGTAGTTGCACAATATATATATATATAAAGGAGTTTTGGTCATATATATATATATATATATATATATATAAAATATATATATATATATATATATATATATATATATATATATATATATATATATATATATATGACCAAAACTCCTTTTGGCCCTAAGTAGTTGCACACTCAGATACACTTTTGAGACCAAAACTTCTTTGACCCCAGGTAGCTGCACACCCAGATGTGCATAGGTAGCTCACTAAGATGTGCATAAATTTAGCCCCAGGTAGCTTCACACTGCATAGATAGATGCCAAATGGGAACAACCCATTGATAATATTTTGGTCTCAAAGGTATCCATGTGAGCAGGTCAAAAGAGTTTATTGTTAATCATTGTTAAAAATAGAATGTTACATACATTGTGGTAAAATAAGTACGATACAATTTAAAAAAAAAATTTCAAGTGAATGTACTTGAATTGTGGTAAAACAAGTAAAATGCAACTCAAAATTCCTCGTAATGAACTAATTTGTTAATAAACCTAATGATTCAAGAGTTTGACTAGTACAGTAGTAGAGAGTTTTCTTAACTTTGAAAAAATAACGTAAAATCCTTGCAGACAGACAACCACCACGTCCTCTCTCAACTCTATCAAGCATACTCCATGAACCAACTGGAGCCAATCTCCCACGATTTTTGACACCAAATATGTAAACAAATTACAAATTTAAAAAAAAAAAACACACACACACACAAAAGCCTATCTACAATATGATAGACAATTGTCTGAAATTGTTACATATTCGAATAGTGGACAATTAAAACAATTTCTACAGATTATAGTGTTTCCAACAACATGGCTCGGACTTTAGCTCTCAGATCACTGGGAATATCGGTGGTGGCATCAGATGGCCTAGCATCTATACCTTCTGCAGTCCCAACATCTTCGACACGATCAGAAGCACCTTCGGATCTCGTTTCTGAACGGTCTATGCCCTTTCCAATGTCCTCCTCCTCTCTCTCTCTATTCCTTCCAGAATGGGATCGATGCTTGCTGCGCTTCTTATCGGACCTCTTCCAATCATCTTCAGAGGAATCGTGTTTCTTGTGCCGATGTCGATGCCGAGAACTCTTTTCGTGCCTGTGCTCATCTTCTGAATCACTGTGATGTTTGTGCCGATGACGACGGTGATGTCTAGATCCCTCCTCGTGATGACTGTATTCAACGGACCGATGCTTCTTCCTTGAATGCTTATTATCCTCCTCTGAGTCTTCTTCTTCTTCGTCGTGGTCCTTCGATCTTGAGCGGTGTTTCTTCCTGTACTTTCGCTCCCTATGCGAGGGGCCAGCATCAAAGGGGATCGAGCTACCTTCTCTTTCTTCATGCGCTGATCCCACAGCAGAAGACTCCAAACGACCAGTCGGAGTGCCGCTGGCTTGCACCAATTCAGTTGTCGGCTTGCAACCACTCTTTATCATAGCAGCAAACATCTTAGCGCGTTTTAGTCTCTCTGCTTTCAGCTTCTGTTCCTTGGTTAGGGATGCATCAGAGGAGTCTGCTTCACTTGCGGCAGCAAGGGCTACAGTTTTAGCAATAGCAGTAGCAACTGAGACATCAGCAGATTCACCATTGGATACAGAAGGGCCGAGGATGGGTAACCGGTGTTGATGTGAGGAGAGACCTCCAATGCTTGAGGTTCGACCAGCTTCCGACTCGGTAACAGAAGTGCTATGGAAATTGGCAGGGCTCCTTCCTCTGGTCGCTGCAAGCACTATAGCAGCAGCTTGATCAGCACTCACTCCAACCTGTCGAGCAGGCTTTGGGGGTGGTTCATTTGAATCCTTCTTTGGCCCACCAATGACCATCTTAAATTTCTCCTTCCTATGGGGGTCCATTGACAAACTTTCTGGTTGTTCATTAACACTGTAGTCACTGGTAGATGCTTCTTGACCCCTTTTCTTGCTTACATCTGAAGAATTCTTGCTCAGCAACTTTGACTGCGAAACAAGCATGCAAAATGCATAAGGAGAAGACTTCTACTTTTATAGCTAAAGAAGCTAACTGTTACAGATATCAAAAATAAGTTGGAGGACAACTGCGTTGAAAGTCTAAAGATAAATTCACCAAGAGTTGGATAGGGGACTGAGTTTATCTGAATCATAGGGAAAACATATATATCTCACGGAGTGCCAATTGCAATTTTGCAATCTTAACACCAGAGTTACCAAGTCCACAATCCATGTAATTTGTCACTTAAAAGCTCATACACAATTCACACACCGAGTACCAGGAAAATCGTAACTTCCAAAATTGTTCATCATGTAGGAGAATCCTAACAAATAAGCATATGGATTCCAATAAGTTTAGGTTTGGCATTGCTTATTTAGCCTGCTTCTACTTGTTTTTCCTCTTTTGAAAAAGCAGAAGCAAAAGTTGTTTGGTAACACCTGCTTCAGCTTTTTTTTCCGATAAGCTTGTTCATTTAGCTTTTAAAAGTAGGGGATGCTGCTTTCAAAAGCTGCTTCTGCTTTTTGTAAAGCAGCAGTCATGCAAGGCCTAAGGCAGTCTCTCGGGCTTTTCAAGTAAAGTTTTTGTCCATATATATATAAATGACTTTATATATATATATATATATATATATATATATATATATATATATATATATATATATATATATAATCATTTGTAGTCATCACCAATACCTGTCATGACAGAAAGGTATCGTACAGCCGACACCAAACTACCAAAGTAATTATATCATTAGCTAAGGGGACTGTACAAGTACTCCTTACAAAATGCAAAAGCTCAGTACGCAATTTCTCTAAAGTTTAGACACATTTAGAAAACATGACCTCTACATGCTTGTAATTTCATCCAATTAGTTAGTTAAATCAGCATTAACTTACCTAGTTCAAGATTTAGTCATAGCAATCAATCCTAGTAAAGACGAAAGTACTAATTGAAACTCCGTGTTGAGAAGACAAATCATCAATAACCATGAATATAAAGTTTTATAAACCTTACAGCAAGACTAGGAAATGACTTAATAATAAGATGCAGCCAGATTCTAAGGCGTAAGCTAATGTACCTCGAGAGCGTCTTGGAGAACCTTGATATAATATGAATGATATTGGTTGGATGGCGAAAGAAATGGAAATCTCCCTGCTGTCTTATCTTGCTCAATGAGCACTGCTTCAAATTCTTTCCCATTTCTAAGGATAAATTCCACAATCTTATCCATTGTTCTTTTCAAGAAAGACGGAGGCTCCAGAGGTAATGGTTTCTCATTAGTCTTGTCAGCCTGAGAACTTTGCGGCTTGCCCACTGTACCCTGAAGTGAAATAATGTCGTCTCCCCTCTTACTCATAGAGGGCGCATTTACAGAATGGTTCCTTTTGACTAAAAGTGTTTTTTCTTTTATAGCAGCAGCCACGCGTTGCTTGATTGTTTCCCTGTCTTCCAAAACTACTTTCAAATTAGATTCTCCCATATCAAACTGAGGTACCACAGAAATATCAGCAACTTTTGGATTACTGGGTTCCATTTCTTTAGAATCTTCTTGAGGAGCAGTATCATCCTCCTCTCCAAAGCCATATACAGATCCTAGCAAGGATAATGCCCCACCTGTAGCAACAAGTGCCTCATTATCCCGAGCATCTGATTTCTTCTCTTCTTGCACAGTATCAGCTTTTAGAAGTTGGGGATGTTCAACAAGGAAGCGAAAGTATGCATGAAGTTGATTGTCAGGCATCAGAAAACCAAATGTAGGATTGTCTCCCTGTTTGACCCTCAAGACAATTTCCGATTGACCTCCATGCTCACTGACAAATAAAGCAGTTCTTGCCATTATCCGATGTAACTTCTCCGTAGGAGGCTGCAAAAACAAACCAGAAACACAACCATTTTAATAATAAAAGAAAGAATTCTGGACTCAAATAAAACAACAGTGAGCATCTCATAAAACTACTTTAAATATATATCTCTATAATGAAATACATGAACATAATGCCATCCCATTTCTTTAATTGGTAGTCTTAGCACTTAGATTATCTAAATTTCTTATCCCACCTGCCCAGTCCTTACGTCATGACACATCACAAGGAAACATGGTGCCCATGAATGGCAACCTTAGTAAGAACTTCATCTCTGCTCCAAGAATCTGAAACTTAGAAATGTGAGCCTTAGAAGAACACATGCACCTTGGACAACTATTTGCTGTGTCAACTGGAAAAGTATTAATAATAATCTACAAGCAACTTTCTTGTTATCTGCCAAAAAATGTATAATGAAAAGTAACAATATGCATATGTAAACTTACCAGGTTGCTTTGTAGGCTTTCGGGCACTGCAAATGAAGGATGGAAACCAGAATGTTTCAGTCCAAATTCAGAACCATTCGAACCAACGGAAATGTCACTGTTTCCATAAGAAAAGGGAACAGCCTGATAAGCACCGAAACCTGTTGCATCTGATCTTTGAGTTGTTTCTGCATTAAAGAACAGAAACTATTCAGTTGAGGTTCATATGGGAAATACGAAGCAAGCTTAGAAATGTGATCTACCAGAGAAAGTAGGATGACAATAGGGATCAGTCGATGTTTCTTACTTGACTTGTCAGAGAAGTTCATGAAGTAAACTAAGCATCCTTCCTGCAAACTCAGAAATTCAACTACAACAAATTTTCATTTACTTTGGCATGCAATCCGTTCTATATGCACGGCATAAATCAGCAAAACGCCCTTTTAAATCCTACGAATATTTGCACACCAAAATCATATGAAGTGTTTCACCAAAATCAAGACAAAACATTGAGAAAGCAGACAAATTTGTTTCTCTCATTACGTGCAAATCGATACTCATGAAGCATCAAAAACAACAGCTATCACTATTGAGGAAAATAATATACAGTGCTACATAAATTTCGAAGGAACATTAGAAAGAAAAAACTCAACAAATGAGAAAGACTGCATTTATTAGAAAAGTGTAGCAAAGGACGATGTAATTTCATTAAAAAAAAGAATTCAAATAGGTGCCACTATCCCCCAAATGCTCTAATTGCAGCATCCTCCAGTTCTTTCTTTTTTTTTCATTTGTGCTTCCAAATTTTTCGTTGTGCATGTGTCTCTCTGTGTTTCCCACGTCACTAGAAAAATGCTTTTGATGGCAATAATCTTTTTCCATCTTCTAAATTCTTCAAAGGCATCACATCTGAGGTTCATAAAATTTGTTTGTCTTGCACACTTCCGTAATATATCAAGCTCCTTTAGTCCTTCCACAATACCCCATATCTACATTCTCAGTGAAATTCTGGAAAATATTATACTTGTATCTAACATAATCATATCAAATTTCGTTCCCTTTATCCCCACCTCTAGAACATGCTAAGAAAAGCTTCCAAAATGCTTGATAGCACCGACTGGTCCATTAATGGTCCTAAAATTTCCTAATTCTTGTTAGGAGGAATCCATAACCAATACGAGTCTATCAAGGTAACCCAGGAAACCATGCATCTACCTGTGATAAAGAAACCAAAATGGAATCTAAATTTAAAAATATACATAAATAGTATGCAATATCCAAAAGGAGGCTTGCCAGGGTGACTGAGAGCCTCTCCTGTAATGAGGGTAAACCCAAGTTTGAAAGTTCACAAGTTGGATGTCATATCATTTGCTAGTTCACCAACTGGTTTTCATATACTAGTGATTCAAGCTCGGGACTAGTAGATCTTTAAAATCACTATATAGCAAGACGCATGTGCATCTCCTTATCTCCAAAGACATGAAATTGTAGTGATGTGCTTGTAAAGAGAGGCCACTTCCACGCATTAGCAATGAGACGCCAAAGGAAATAGGGAAGTCAAGCCTGAAAACCATTCAAACGGGCATGCACTCATCCATCACATGCAAGGGGTGTAAATCACAGCTTCTGCGAATCACTTAAAAATCTACTATAAACCTAGTTCAAGATTTAGTCATAGCAATCAAACCTATATGGGATGGATTCTGTCTTTTGGGAGATATGCAAGAGAAATTTTGTAACTGGAAGAAAACAGAATCTTGTCTTGTACCTCCACTATCTGCTATAATTTACTTTAGGACAGTGTCACTGACTTGCATGCAAGACGTAACAAAGCCCTGCTGTAATAAGAAGATATTCCTTTGTATCTGAAGGGTAGATGAGGACATTCTAGCTACATAATTGAGGGACCAAAATTCTTACCTTGAGAACATGTGCCTTGAAATATTCCGATATTTTACATGACTGAAGTACTGTTGTCTACCATTGCACACTTGACATTCACTTTACCGCAGTAGCTTTGAAGTTCTTCATGAACTTGTTTCATCTAGATACTATGGCCCACTTGACACACAATTTTAAATGTACGTAAGAAAGTCATTTCCATCCACTTTATTATAGCAATAGAAAAGCACTTTCCACCATTCACTTTTTATTTACTTCAATAAACATAGAAGGTTAAGTACATTGTTTACTGCAAAGATCATCTTGCTTGCAATCAATTCCCACAATGGTATTCAAATATCCCAAATCTCCATAGTGCTAAAATTTCACAGCAAACAATATTTCTCCACTTTCCATTACTTTCTAGAGTTGAAGGGAGAAAGTATATCAAAAAGAGTGCCCTAATGGCATCAAAATGAACGGAGAACTTCCAAACACTATCATTTTCCCCAACATACAAATGATGTCCTCAACTAATCTCTAGGCAAACAGTCCCTAAGAAAGTTAATAAGTCTTCAAACTCAGAACACGCCAAGATCCTAAGGAAAGCGTCATGATATGACAAGAGAAACATGCGAAAGAAAGTGTGCCAAGGCAAACACTGAAGCCATTTCCCTTTTTATCTTCTGTATCAACTCCAACGTCTTCTACAGATATATAGGTACTGCTAAATATTGATCAATTTTTGGCATGCCTCCAAATCTTCCTCTTTCTTGATTCATGTTGAATATAGCTACTGCCAAATTACCGTTTTCATGTCCTCAGGTTTTGTGGAAATGTATAGGACATGGCAGGGACACTCCAAAATAAGCATTGCACCACCAAAATAGGCATCTTATTTGTGTTGTCATGCGCTCACCGCGTCGTCGTATTCATGTTCATGCAACATCCATCAATCGTCCAAGAGAATGGTTTCAAGTACAGTCTTCAAACTAATCAAAAAATTACCGAATGAACTTTGCATAAACCTTAATAATTCCAATTTCTTCAGCAAACGCATACAGTTTCGAAAACTATAGAATACGCGATTATGTTGATTCGTGTCACATAAACCTACTGCTAAAGTCTATCGACGTGCATACATTCATCAGTATCCAACAACTATTCCAAGTTTGCCCCAAAACTTGTTCCGGTGTCAGAAACACGAACACATCAAAAAACTGGTGAGTCGGACACTCGAGAACAAAAATGCATACCAAACTATGAATCCTCCAAGAGGAGGGTTTCGAATAAATTTTCATATCCATCAACAATTTACCAAATGAGTTCGTGCAAAAAAAACCTAACAATTTCAACATTGTCCCCGTGTCCGTATCGTCCCATATTTGTGCCGGTGTGGAATAGATCTATATTCAGTAACATGAATCAAAATCTACCAAAAGAATAGTTTCAAGTAAAATTCTCAACTTAAGCGAATAAATTATTTTTTGCATAAATCTCAACAACATTAGAGATGGAATCGGACCTGAGGCTAAATCCCCCTTATCATTATTATCAGCAGCACCAGAAACATCATCGTCATCGGAAGGAGGGAGATCGAGGAACCTCTCGGCGTCGAGCTGGGATCTGGAGACGCCGCCGCCGCCGGTGTCCTCGACGATGCGGCTCTTCGAGGGGCGGGGAGGTATACGATCGAGGAGGTGGCGGACATCATAGCGGTCGATCAGGAGGGACTCGTCGTTGCTCCACCGGACCAGGGCCTGGCGGGAGTTGACAAAGGCCGCGTTGGCGTCGTCGTCGAAGAGGAGGGCGTGCCGACCCTCGATGTCCAGATTCATGGCGGTCAAAACCCTATATTTCGACGACAAGGAGGAGGAGAAAACCCTAGGAAAAAAAAAAAGGAAGGTCTCTTGTTGATGTCCGAGGGTCTGGTCTGCTTGGATCGGAAAAAAAAAAAAAAAAAAGCAAGGCGAACGGAAGTAACCTGAGCGATGGAAGTAATACATATAGGCTATTTATAAAGGGCTAATTATATGCGCACATCCAAATCTTAAAATGGCTAGTCCATTTTTTTTTGGTTTATTTATAAGTTTGCCATTGAAGAAAGTGATCATAGTTATCCCACTCTTTGGTATAAAAGTCAATTTTTCTAATTTTGTTCTTCTTCCTCCTCAACTCATCCAAGAAGAAGAACAAGAAAAAGAAGAAGAGGAAGAAGAAGAAGAAGAACAAAAACAACAAAAATGAGAATTCTGATGGGGTTTAAACCCTAATTTTCTTTCTCAACTCATTCTCACTATCTCAAAGTATAATGAGGGTTTAAACCCTACCTTTCTTCCCATTTCGAATTTCGATTTTCAATCGACGGAGAAGAAGAAAACATCCAAAAATTAAATCCTAATTTTCTTCTCATTTTCAATTTTGATGGCACCCAAAGGCTCCTCATAATGCACAAACCCTAATATTTGTGGAAACCATAATATTGTTGTTCAACTAGTGTAAACAAGGACTGCCCAATTTTTTGGTAGTCCTATAAACTGAATGGACTGCCAGAAAACTGTGCAGTCCTAAGTCACAGCATGTGAAACAAAGGACTGCTCATTTTTTTGGAAGTCCTTACTGTATGTTGGACTGCCAGAAGAATGGGCAGTCCAACTCACAACATGTGTAAATTTGGACTGCCCAACTATCTGGCAGTCCTTACTGTATGTTGGACTGCCAAAAGAATGGGCAGTCCAAAGTTACACATGCTGTGAGTTGGACTGCCCATTCTTTTGGCAGTCCAACATACAGTAAGGACTGCCATAAAAATGGGCAGTCCTTTGTTTCAATGCTGTGGACAGCTCACAAATCTCTCTCACCAAACACCAAAGTGCTATAACCTTAACCTTGGCCTAGTTAGTGATCCAGTCATAAGCTGCATGCATACAGCAGCCAAAGATTATCAACATTTGCTCTTGTCTAAGATTTATCAACATTTGCTCAACAACTCTGCACGCACTCACCAGGTTCTGATACACAAGAATAATCAACTCATGGGATAATCTGCAAGTAGTGTCCTTCTCGAGGCGATGTGAATTGCTCAATAGTAACTTTGACCATGAGTTTTTGGAGTATGCGTGCACCCCACTCTACGGGTTGCCTCGAGTGAGCGAGATAGAAGCCAAGTGTATGTTGGACTGCCCATTTTTCTGGCAGTCCTTACTGTATGTTGGACTGCCAGAAGAATGGACAGTCCAACTCACAACATGTGTAACTTTGGACTGCCAAACTATCTGGCAGTCCAGTCTGTATGTTGGACTGCCAGAAGAATGGGCAGTCCAAAGTTACACATGCTGTGAGTTGGACTGTCCATTCTTCTGACAGTCCATTCAGTTTGTAGGACTGCCAGAAAATTGGGCAGTCCTTGTCGACGCGGAGTTTTCTCGTTCGTTCGTACTTGGGTTTAATTTAAATGGGTAATTTTCTACTCCGTATGTAGTTTAATTCATTCAAATGGGCTACAAAGAATTGAAATAAACAATGTAATTGATGCTTGAATTTTTCAAATTAATTTCTAGGGTTTTGGAAATAAATTGAGAAAGAATTTGTGTGCTTGAATTAATTTCTTCAAAAGAGGAGGATGGTGGAGGAGAAGTGGAAGATGTTGGGAATTTAGGAGTTGTGGATGAGAAGAGGAAGATGTTGGGGATTGAGGAGAAGTGGAGGAGAAAAGGAAGAAGAAGAAGAAGAGAGGGGTGAGGATTTTGGATGAGAGAGAAGGGATTTTGCAAATGAAGGAGAAAAAATGGATTTAGGAGGGGGGGAATTTGGGATAGCCATGATCAAAAATTTGGGCTAGCCTTGTGAAAAAAAAAAATTGGGCTAGCCACAATCCGGACTAGCTATGATCATATTTGGTTGTGCCCATATAAATTGCCTTATAAAGACACATTTGATCATGGCATATCAGAATTAGGGTTAGCCCAGATTTGAGGAAAAATTACTCAAGACATCTTACTTTCTTAATTATTGGACTGTCCTCTCCCCCCCCCCCCCCCCCCCCCACCTCCAAACCCAAAATATAAGTTTCATTTCAAAATTCCACCATTTCTCTTCTAAAACCCTAATTTTCTTCTTCTTCTTCTTCTCCTCCTCCTCCTCCTCCCCAAGCTATACATTTTCTTTACCATTTTCCCACTCTAAATCCTGGTTTTCTTCTCCATCATTTCCATTTTCTTCTCCACAATTTTGATTCTTATCATTTTCATTCCTCACAAAGAATGCATGAAAATAAACCCTAAAATGTTTACTTCATTCTTTCTCAAAAAAATGCATGAAAATAAACCCTAAAATGTATATTTCACTCTATTATCAAATGGAAATAAACCCTAATATATGTTTTTTCATTCGGCTATTTCGATTTTAGGACTATCAGAAATTGTAGCAGCCCTGAACTGGACTTGTTGTACAGCAAGTCCCTTTCAGGACTGCCACAATTTCTGGCAGTCCTCAATACTTCTAGAACTGCAGAAATTGTGGCAGTCCTTCTGTACAGCAAGTCCCTTTCAGGACTGTCACAATTTCTGGCAGTCTTCAATACTTCTACGACTGCCAGGAATTGGCAGTCCTGATATAGACTTGCTGTACAGCAAGTCCCTTTCTTCTAGAATTAGGGTTTCATCCATAATTTCTTCTACAACTAAGGTTTCATCTATAATTCTTCTATTAATGAAGAAAAATTGATTAATAGATTATAGATTTGATAGACTTGACAACCCAATTTTTTCTACAACTAGGGTTTCATCAATAAACTAGGGTTTTGAGAAAGAAATATGAGAAATTAGAAGAGAGCAAAAAAAAAAGGATTTGGAGAAAAAGATGTTCTTCTTGTTTTTCTTTTTCTTTCTCTTGTTCTTGTTCTTATTCTTCTTGTTATTCTTGTGAGAAAGTTGTTCTTCTTCTTGTGAGGAAGGAGAAGAGAGCAAAAAAAAAAAAAAAAAGTTGACTTAGATACTTAAATTTGGGCTAGCCTTGAGTAAGTTTTTCAATGACAAACTTGTAAATAAATCAAAGTTAGATTTGGGTAATGTTCCTTTATAAATAGACTATATATACCTTTTACGACCTGTTTGGTAAGGCTAATATAAGGGCACATCCAAAGTTGATCAGGACTAGCCCAAATTCGATTTTTGTTTAGTTACAAGTTTGCCACTTAAAAAATTACTCAGGACTTGTAAACCCCCTAAAATTCTACTAAGATTTTTTTTATTTGTTATGTACTTCGATTTGTACGTCGTGTACAAATTCGTGTTCTCATAATTTGTACGTCATGCGCGAACTTGCATTTTTTGTATCTGCTCGACGGGCGCGAATATGTACGAGGTACATATTTTTGAAAAACATTTTATTATATAGAAATATAGCTTTCGGATAATAGCTGATAAATATTCTTATTTAATTATTTATTATTTATTTTATTTGCAGAAAGCATCATATTAAGTAATTTCCATGGTTATTTATTTATTTATTTTAAAAAGGCTATTTAAGTTATTAGTAATTGAGAAAGTAAGTTTTATATAAATATTTTAGATTTATGCGAGCTACACGAATTTAATTCATATATAGAATATTGATTTTTGAAATTAATAAATATCACTATTTTATTATTTCGAAAATGAAATTGGAATTTTGTGATATTTAAAATTTAGTTATTCATGAAAATTTATTTTAGAAAAGATTTTAATGTAGTTGATTTAAAACAAGCTTTTAAATTTAAATATGAATTATATAGATCAAATCAGATTTGGATTTGGTCGAGTGTTTCAATTCGATTTGAACTAATGATGGAATTATCCATCGGGAGTTTAAACTCATCCGAGTCCTTATCCAAATCGGAGTACCACCTCCTATATAAGGAGAGACTCTTTATTTTTTTCTCCATCAATTCCATAACCATATTCTCCATCCACCAGCGTGCATCGTGTCTGTGAATCTTATTCCAGCTTTAGTACAGTTATCCATGTCTTGCCCGACATCCCGGACCCGATGACAATGACGACAAAAACCACAGAATCTCCTCGGCCTTACTGCTCTTCCCAGCACCCGCTGGTGCATGTCTCGCCACAGCCCGGCAACCAACCATACCAGGATCCCACCACCATCAACGTCAGGAAAAATCATCCAAAATAGGGTATTAGAACTGTTGTGGGAATCCAAATTGGAAGGAAATTCCTGATCAATCGGTTAGGAATTTTAGAAAACTATTTGAACAAACTTTTAGACAACCTATAGGGCTTCGAATCCCTTTTTACGGAATTTGATTTCGTTGACTACGTGTCGAGAAATCGGATCCCGAACTTGGACAAAAACCTATTTTAAAAAACGAGAAAAACTCATCCACATGACGTGTGTTCCGCCAATCCGGGCGACGTGGTCGCGAACCGAAAGCATCAAAAGGTGCGTAACAGCTTCGTGGTCGTGTGGGCTTTGACGGAATTCAAATTGGTCGCGTGTGCACGACGAATTTGATGCGTATCCGTCGAAATTCACCGTATCGTGCACTTTGCAAATTTCTCAATTACTTTGTGCACGCTCGTCAGATCGAGACAATACTTGCGCCATCAGGACCGTATCATTTTTTTAGTCCTGTATGCCAAGTTTGGTCTAATTCTGAGACAGTGGAATCGGACCGCCGTTTTACGGGCCCTACGGTCCCACTCGACGGACGATTTTGTGCACGGCCCGTCGGAATCCAACTCTGGACATACGGTTGGGTTCGTATCGGAAAATCGGATCCATGGACATGTAGTTTGACGACTTTAGAGACCATTGACTCTGGCATGCTTTTCGGTGCAAAGCGGATCCAACGGCGGACATCGTTTTTGCCCAAAATTACTATTTTGCCCCTGTATCCAGAATTGGACTTAAGGACAGGCAATCCTAGCTAATTTGACTACTCTGAGAATGTTGGTAATGTTTATTTCAGCTTTCGGAGACAGTTGTGATGATTTGGACCTTCTGACTCGTTGATTGGTGATATATTGTTGGTTCTCCGTACAACCTCCAGGCAAGATACCTTGCCTTCCTCTACAATTTATTTACATGCATATTTATATTATTATGCAGTTTTATTAGTTGATTATTTATATGTGATTTGTATATCATGCCTGCTAGTTTATATATAGCCTTGTTTATAATTAGCTTTATAGTTCATATTGGATTGGTTTTTTCGTGTATCGTGATTGGGTCGTGTCGTATCATCTTTTGTTCTTGGACTGAGTCGCATCGTGTCATAGGATGAATAAGTCATATCGAAACTGCTGTACCATAAAATTCTTGAAGCTAACCTGCGAGTTCACATTAGGGACGAGGGTTAGTAGTTAAGCTAACTTGCGAGCCCACACTAGGGGTGAGAGTTAGTAAGCTAATTTGCGAGTCCACATTAGGGACGAGGGTTAGTAGTTAAGCTAACTTGCGAGCCCACACCAGGGGCGAGAGTTAGTAAGCTAATCTGCGAGTCCATACCAGGGACGAGGGTGATGCTAGCCTACGAGTCCACACCAGGGACGAGGGTTAGTAGTATATGGTTCACACCTGCGAGTCCACACTAGGGACGAGGGTGATGCTAGCCTGCGAGTCCACACTAGGGGTGAGAGCTAGTAGTTGTTCAAACCTGCGAGTCCACACTAGGGACGAGGGTTTGAGTTATTCGATTGGTTATCTGTTGACATCGTGATATCGTGTTCTCTTGTTCCTCTCCAGCAGTTCGTTTAGGCGTAGTGGTTCTTCCAGTTGTGTATAGTCGTGTTTCGTGTTGATTGGTCTTTTTCCGTTTATTTTCCTGTATTTTCTTTATTGCATGATAAACTGCTAGATAGGCATGTTTTTATGTATCTTGCTATGTCCCCTGAGGACCTGATGATCTCTTCAGGTTTAGTGAGTACATGGAGTTAGCTATTAGTACTGGATGGCGGATGGGATGATACGCTTGCGGGATTCAGGTATCGTATTGCATTTATTATCAGCTCGTGCTTTTACACCTTGTTATGAGATATCCTGTTTCCTGATTCAGTTTTAGACTCTTGTTACTTTCTTAGAGTCTTATCGGACATATATGCTAGTGGGCTGCAGACCACGACCCATACTTGTTCATTCTTGATTATTATTCTTATTGTGGATTGAGATATAGTTTTGCCTTGCCTTGATTAGGCCCATTGCCATAGCCGTGACATCATTTACGTATTCGAGTCGGGCTGGAGTCCGCTTGATGCGTAGCTGGCTTGCTCATGAGCTCGCGCCTGACAAGTGGGTGCGGGTCGTGACACAGGATCCTACCACCATCAACGTCACCGTCATCCCTAGACCTGTCAATGGATAGTCGAAAATTCGAATCCGATCCGATTCCGTATCCGAACTTTCGGATATTTTTCGAAATTTTGGATATCGGATTCGGATATCCGAATATTTTTTTGGATATTATCCATTTTCGGATACGAATTTGGATATTAAGGTATTCGAATCCGTTAATATCCGATCCGACTTTAAATTGTAAATTTCGGATATCGAATTCGGATATCGGATTCGGATATCCAAAATTTTATATATATTATAGTATAATGTATATGTAATATATATTAATTAATAGAGAAGATTAAAGTATTTTATTCTCAACTAACTTTTACATAAAATAATTATAGTATAATTTATATATAATAGTAATATATATTAATTACAATTTATAACATAAGAAGAAAGGACTCAAATATGTAGAGAAATTGAATTTGGTTTTCGGATATTCGGATAATAACTAAATTTTTAATATTTCGGATTTCGGATATTCGGATACTAGCATTCAAATTTTTTAGCTAATCAGATCGGATATTATCCGATATCCGTTATACTAGACGGATACGAATTTGGAGTGTCAAAAGAGATATCCGTTCGGATATCGGATCGGATTCGGATATTACAAAAAAAATTCGGATACGGATACGGATATTGTCCTGTCCGTACCGATAAGCATCCGTTGACACCCCTAGTCATCCCTGCCCTCCATCACCACCAAGCCGCATTGCCACCCTTCCCCGACCGGCAACCCAATCCTCCACCATCACCAACGACCCCAACTCTGCCACACCGACAAAACCCCGGCCAACCTGCGGCAAACCACGACCAGCAGATGGAAGTGGAAGGGAGAGGGGGGAACGACTCTTATCTTGCCTCCGCCGCGCTGGAGCCGTCGGCGAGAACCCCGCCGCGTCTCCCACTTCCCTCCGCGACAAGCCGAGCCCTTCCCGCAACCACTGGAACCATGCGCCAGCGCCTCCGCCTCCGATGCCGTGTTCACCGCTGCAAATGGCAGCCCGCGTCGAAGAACGCTAGGGTGAGCCGCTCCACCCGACGCCACCTCGGCCCGTCCGCACAACTCCCCAGTGTCGTGGCCGAGCCAGAGCCGCTCCACTGATGCAACCAATGACCTGCGGAACCCTCTTTGCCGTTCGTCCTCTCTGGATCTGCCGCTGGAGTGGTCCTACCGGCTTAAGACACCGTCGCTCTTGGCCGAGCCTGCGCCCTCGTCCAGCTCGCCTGACCCGCTGCCTGTCCCGGCCGTGCCTTGTCGCGATCCGCATTCCGTACTCCCGCGGATCCCCTCCATCCAGTCTCAGTCGCGGATCCCCTCCGTCCAGTCTCAGCCGCGGATCCCCGCGCACCGCTCTCCTCACTGTAAGCCCCTCTTCCCAAACTTTGTGAGTTTATATTACTCCTCAGATTGGGAAAGCAGCCATGTGCTGCCATTATTGATTATTGGGTGTGGATATATTTTATTATATTTATTTTGTTTTTGTGAATATAGTGTGTTACACAGTTTTATATAAAATCATTATAAGTGTTAGAATTGTATTGATTTGTTTATTTAAATAAATTGCTAAAAAAATTCCAAAAATTTGTTTGACAAAACTCATTAGCCTAAAATATTTTTCTATTTTTTTTATATATTCACTTGAAATATTTTTTTTCGACTAACAAAATATAAGTATTGTATATTAAATCATTATTGCTATTATTATCACTTTTAGTGTTAGATTAATATTTTGGTATTAAACTTACAGTTATTATCAAATTGTCCTTAATAAAAACTGTTATCAATATTAATTACAAAGTTTATTTCTGATTAGTAAATTGGTGTTAGTTATTAACTATCGATGATATTACTAAAAAAGGAAAAGAAATATTTCGTTATAAGCAAGTTATGTTTTAGCCATAAAAACGGTTTATCTACTTAGCCTAAAATATTTTTATCAACAGAAAGATAGTTTCCAAGTTATCATATATATATATTCTTGCAAGTATTTATATATAAAATATTTTTAGTAAGTTATAGCTCACAATCTAAAACAAGATCACTTACAACGGCTTATAAATATTTTGACTAATCTAGTTTATAAATATTTTGTAAAATAAGTATGAGTATTTTTTCCACAAACTCCCTTCAACTATCAACGTTGACCACAACTAATCACGTGTCCTTATTTCCTCACAAATTCAGACCATGTTTGCCTGGGCCTCGGCTATGAGACAAAATATGACATGAAAATCATCAAACCACACTAGGCGACACACCAGGCAAGATACCTTGCCATCTTTACTGGTTACATTTTGTTGCATTTTAATATTCAGTTATTATATATTACTGCACTTTTAATTCCAGTTAATTATTCCTTCTTGCATATGGATCTAGAGTTAAGGGACTACCGTCAATGTAGTGCATTTCATTAACTTTGTCGTGATTGTACACGAGTTGTGTGTGAGTTGTGAGTAACATATAGAGGTCACTTGCGTGTTGGCTGATCTCCCGTGCGCATGCGTTGGAAATAACTGTCAATAGATGCATGTTAAAGACTTGACAATTATTAGATATAAAATAGTGTTGTGGAAGCAACATGTGTTGGTGCTTCGTGATTACGACGCATGTATAGTATCATTGGGGGAAGAGGACAGCTATTAGCGTAGGAGCTACATTTACTTTTACACACATTTTGGGCCGATAGTGACTCTGATGAGCGCTACTTATTGCCCCGGGGCCGATAGCGACTCAGATGAGCGCTACTTACTACCCATGGCCGATAG
Organism: Iris pallida; assembly: GCA_029216955.1. NCBI lineage: Eukaryota > Viridiplantae > Streptophyta > Magnoliopsida > Asparagales > Iridaceae > Iris > Iris pallida. Next base: position 834,504 of record JANAVB010001597.1, read on the forward strand.
TGACTCGGATGAGCGCTACTTACTACCACTCTTTATTTACTCTGCTGATCCTACAACCCTTGCGTAGAACATTGTCCTCAAAGTGCATACCACTTAGACGGTTAAGGACCCAGTTGTGTCATAGTTTTATAGTATTTATATTTGTAGTTATAATGGCATGTTCTTCCTGTATCTTGTTACGTCCCTCTGCGGACCGGGTGATTTCTCCATATGTGTTTTTGTGATTTTCGCAGGTGCTCTAGGCAAGGCAATAGTTTACTATCTACCTTCGCGATGCTAGCTCTTGGATCGTCTTTCGCTTCGTTCGACTCTTCCATTGTTGCTATGTATTTCTCTCTCTTTAGTTGGTAGTGGATTTGCCTCCGCCCAACGTTTTTGTACAAATGACATTTAGAAGTTGATTTTATGATATATTTATTTGTGGATGAGATTAGTTTCATGGTTACTGTATTTTACAGCTTATGTGTACATACGAAGTTTCCATATATTGGAGTATACTTTGTATGTAGGCAGCTGGCATGTCTACGTATTTAGTCCCAAGTATTTTGGGACTGGGGCGTTACATATTTTTGTGGTGGCCCATACAGATCAAATTTATCACTTCGGTTACGTTACTTGTGAAACCCTGTTTCAAAAGTTTTCTAATAATTAATGTTTAGAAATTTTTGATTAATAAAAATGTTTTCATGAAATTAGTTAATTTTTAGAAATTTTGTTTAAAATTGATTTTTGTCTAAAAAGAGAATAATTTATTGGTTAAAAAAAATGTTTTTTTTAAAAAAATTAAATAAAGGATTTTTTATAACAATGGGTTAATACTAATATTTGGGCTAAAAGTTTTAGTTGGGCCTTTTTTTAGTTGGGCTTAAAAACCCATAATTGGAGATTAATATAGAAATGGACATTATTTTGGTACCATCAGTAAGTGTAGGTGCACCATTTATTTGGTATTTAATGTATTCTTCTCTTTCTTGTCCTAACCATGAGTTGGTTTCATTTAACCAACGATGGAGTCTCTTCTTCTCTCCAACGTATGCGACCGAGCATTCCGTAACCGTTGTCATGGCCCTTCGAGTTCTCACTCCGGTAACCCCCATTTCTCCTCTCCTATATAAACTACCCTCATCCATCCTTCTCCATCACAAATTACTCCAAGTCTGTGCCCTAATTCCCAAATCCCGACGAACTCGAGCCGAGCACCCCTACCGGAGCCCGCCGCTGTACAGGGCCGATCGACCCCAGGCCGGCGCCCCCTTTTCCGCCGCCGCTCCCTGGCCGGCGCCCGACCCTCCGGCGACCCGCTGACCGCCGGTGTTTGCCCCGGTGGCCGCCCCTGTCCGACTCGAGCGCTTCGGTTCGCTGCTGGACGATTTCTCTTCGGGTTTCGTTTCCGAAACAGTGACGTTCCGTTTCGGGTTTCATTTCGGTTCCACGTTGACGTTTGGGTAACCTCTAATCCTATAATTTTCCTATATTATTCGTAGTGAATGATGAAATCTGGTCCTACAAATTCCTTCTGGAATTTGATTTCGGTAACGTAGAAACTACGTTACTATATCGATTTTTCCGAAATCTATGGGAAAATCATTTTTATCGCTGATTGTAAATTCTGGATTTTTTTAGACAGAACATTAGTTCTATGTTTTGGAAATTCTAGGGATGTTCGAGAACCCTTTTCTAAAGTGTTCGGCATTCTTAGTTTTCCGAGAATTTGCGACATGATTCGGAATTTATATTTTTGATTTTGTGGTTTGATTCTAATGGTTCTAAAGGTTCTGTTAGTCTTAAGTTTATGGTTCTGTTGGTTATGGGACAATTGGTTAAAATTTGAGAATGGTTTTTTTATGGGATTAAGGTGCTGAGGGAATTTTCCAGTAACTTCGGAATTTCCGAAATGGGTTTCAGAAATTGCGTGAATGCTGGATTTAGCTCTGGAAAAAAATACTATTTCTGTGGTAAATAAAAAATTGGAGTTTTTGGAGTTATTTTGCAGGTTTTTACGGTGCATTCCCAGTTTTTGGGTTGACCAAAAATAGAGGAGATGCTGCTGAAAATTTTGCAAATTAATAGAAATGATTTTTAAATGATTTTTTGAAATAAAAATATAATATTTTTGGGCGACGACCTAACGGTCACTGGGCCCCAGCGAAATGCAAACGCACCGGTTCGACCGGACGTTGAGGCAGAGTAGCTAAACGAGAAGACTGGACCAGAGTCTGAGACTCACAATGTTTTTATAATTTAAATTAGAAATTGTAGTTTTATAGTTATTTAATTTTGAGGCTAACCATTTTTCGTCTTATTTAAATTCATGTAAATCGGGTTGTAAGGGCATAAGCCCAATTACTTATTCGTGCTGGAAGAATGTAATAATTAGATTTTATTTTATTATTTTCTGGATGTATTAGTATAATGCAAATGTTAGAATAACTATAGATAATATATATATATATATATATATATATATATATATATATATATATATATATATATATTAGTTGATTAATTAGTGATTTTTCTCACTTATTAAATAAATATTAATTTTATGTACAAAATGCAAGTTTTAATGATAAATTGCAATTTTTTTCAAAAAGAAAAGTTTTACGTTGATGTTTTCTTGTAAATAGTAAACCAATTGATAATTGTAATAAAATTTATTAGGAAAGATAATAGAGATTGTAATTAAAGCACACTTAGTTGGTTTGAAACAGTTTGATAAGTATAGATGCTCCATTTGTAGGATTTCGAAGGCGTAACTAGCATCTACTCGGAACATCCATCGACTCTCAGTTTAAATCAAGGCAAGTACGGTTGTGGTTAATTGCAGTTTAATTAATTTTAGAAATTTTGCATGTTAAGTACACAACTGTTACACGTACTCTCTCCTAGAGTAATATTGAATCATTGCATCGGGATAATGGGGAGTAGCGTAGTTATCTATGATCAAAGCCAAATAGTTAATGAATGTGCGAGCTTGCCCCTCTTCACACGGGGTTAGGCCGGACCGTATCAATAGGATACAATTGAATCATCCTAAACCGGTCATAGATACTGCTTACTCAAATCACAATTGTTTTATAGTTGGAAATCATTATTTCAAAATTATTTAATATTGCAAGTTTCTATTCATTATGCAAATTGTTATTTTTCATAATTGTACTTGCTCCTTTCCTGACTGGATCCCCCACACCCAATAGGTTCTGTTGATGACTCAGAGCTACTGATTAGTAGTTACTACGACCCGGAGCTGTACCCTGCTGTGCTCCCAGACGAGGTCCATGGAGATGATGATGACACTTCTGCTTAGTTGAAGTTTTAGTTTATCTTTTATTTAAAATATATGTTATGTTTAAGTTGTGGACAAGCTTTGTAATGGACAAGTTTATATTATCGTTTAATTAAATGTTGTGGCAATTATAGTTTCAAATGTTGTTGATTGTACCTGCATATGGAACACAGCTTACTGCCGCCGTCTCAACAACGGTGCAGGCTGGGCATGATCCGAGTCGACCCAAGAAATTGGGATCGGGTCGTGACATGTTTTTAGTGGTGGCCCATGCAGGTCTTTGATCAACGACTTAGGAAAAAGTTAGAAACAATTAGGAACACTAGAACATTAATTTACCACAACATAGGACCGAAATATATTATAATTAAATATTTTTGTTTGAATATAGATAGGCTACCTTGCTTATATTTGTATCCTAAACCTTCCAGAGAATGACCACTGACAAAACCAACCCTGCTGGCGATGGGATGTCAACACCTAATCAAACCCCACCGCCTCAACCAAGTCCGGGTTTTACACCATTGAATGTACCTCGTGGGTTATTTACCGCTTCAACGGTGGATCCATCATCTTCCCAGACGGAGATGCAACCCCCTGTGGTTACGCCCACTCCAGCTGCCCCATCGGTGCCTGTGGACCCCACTGATCTCATAGGTCTGCTAAGAGGAGTGCTAGAAGCCCAGAGAACTCAAGCTGAAGCTCATCGCGAGCAGACGGCCATTATGAGAGAAGGCATGGAGAATGCCCATAACGTGGCAATGGCTGCACTGGAAAGAGGAGAAGCAGCTCAACAGGAACCAAGGCCTGCCAAGGTAAACATAAATTTAAGGATTAATTTATGTAATAATAGGGCCATTTAATTAATGGAAATCATATTGCCAAGGTGGGCGATATTGAGAGCTTTAAGAAGCAGAACCCTCGACCTTTCAAGGGTACCGAGGGAATTGTCTATGCTGATGAATGGCTTGACAATATGGAGCGTCTTCTGAGCGTCGCTCGACTTCCAGAAGACCTCAAGGCTGAAGCAGTGGGACTTCAACTGCAGAATGTAGCTAGCACCTGGTATCGGAATGAACCCCGACTCCAGGATAGACAGGTTGACTGGGACACCTTCAAGAAGTTGTTCCAGAGGAAATTCTTCCCAACTTCTGAGATGCGGGAGATGGAGCGACAATTCCAGAACTTGAAGCAGGGCAATATGACTGTTGGAGAGTATGCGGCAGAATTCGTCCAGCTCAGCCGATTTGCCAAGAACATGGTAGCTGATCCTGCTGATCGTGCTGAACGATTCAAGTATGGACTTCGAGAGGAGATTCGCACTCATGTGATCTCTGGCGGAGCTAAGACTTATGAGAAAATTCTGGAGAGAGCCCAAGACATAGAGAAGAGTCAACCTGGCCGCTCGAAGAGAGATTTTCCTGGAACCAACAACTTCCAGGGAAATCAGAAGAAGCCCAAAAACAACAACAACAACAACAACAGGCCTCAGCACCAACAGGCAAGGAACAATGATGTAGCACCCCAGAAGCAGATCCCTGTCTGTAGCTACTACAAGAGGCCGGGTCATCAGGTGAACATCTGTCGGAAAAGGCTTGGACAATGTCTGATCTGTGGGTCTACCACCCACCAAGTGAAGGACTGTCCCTCAGCGGCCAACAGAGCTAGAGGAAATCAGCAGAAAGGACCTCTGCCCACTCAGCAGCAACAATTTGGACAACATCAACAGAAGATGGGGTGAGCTTTTACCCTAACTGCAGAGGAACCAGAGCCGGAGCAGGAACCTAATGCGGATGTCATATCAGGTTACATCTATGTACATTCTCATCCTGCATTAGCTTTATTCGACTCTGGTGCAACACACAGTTTCATAGCAACAAAGTTTATATCTGCACACCATATAGTTACTGGCTTTAGCAAGAAGATCTGTAGGGTTATGACTGGAGGAGGACCCTTACCCATTACGGAGACCTGTAATTGCCCCATTACAATATCTGGCCATAAATTTGTAGCACCTTTACTGGTGATGCCCTTGCCCAACTATGACATAGTCCTTGGAATGGACTGGTTGAGCAAGCAGCATGCGCTGATAGATTGTCACAGAGGATGTGTAATCTTCAGCCCACCTGGAGAGCCAGAGTTTGAAGTCTCTAGAGCTCCGGAGGTTATGGAGAGTATTGTCTACTCTATTTCTGAAGAACCTGAACCTCCCCATCCTATCATAGCAGAATTCATGGATGTTTTTCCTGATAATCTTCCTGGGCTACCCCCAGATCGGGACATAGAATTCACTATTAATTTAGTCCCTGGCTCTCCCCCGATCTCTAAGGGATGTTATAGAGTCAACCCGAAGGAGGCTAAAGAGATGAAGGAGCAGATCAACGAACTGAAGTCTCTGGGATTCATTCGAGACGGAGCTTCACCCTGGGGAGCACCTGTCTTGTTTGTGCCCAAGAAGGACGGAACGGTACGGATGTGCATCGACTACCGGGCGCTGAACAATGTCACAATCAAGAACAAGTACCCTCTGCCCCGGATCGATGACTTGTTTGACCAGTTGAGTGGAGCCAAGGTGTTTTCCAAGATTGATCTCAGGTCTGGCTATCATCAGATCAAGGTCAGGAAGGAAGACATTCCCAAAACGGCATTCAACACCAAGTATGGGCAGTTTGAATTTTTGGTCATGCCGTTTGGTCTGACGAATGCTCCTGCTGTGTTCATGAACCTTATGAACAAGGTTTTCCATGAATACTTAGACCAGTTTGTCGTCGTCTTCATTGATGACATACTGATCTATTCAAAGACGAAGGAGGAGCACGAAGAGCACCTCAGGAAAGTTCTGGAAACTTTGAGGAAGGAGAATCTGTACGGTAAGCTATCCAAGTGTGAATTCTTTCTAGACAAGGTGGATTTTCTTGGCCATGTTGTCACAGGGGAAGGAATTTCTGTGGACCCAAAGAAGATAGCTGCTGTGGAGAAGTGGCCTACCCCAAGCTCAGTTGCTGACATCAGAAGTTTCTTGGGCTTGGCGGGCTACTACCGGAAGTTCGTGAAGGACTTTGCTAGAATTGCTGAACCTATGACGAAGCTGACTCGGAAGAATGAAGAATTCATCTGGACGGAGGACTGCCAAGCAGCGTTCGAGGAGTTGAAGAAGAGGCTCACTACTGTACCAATCCTTGCGCTACCCGCAGGATCCGGTGGTTTCACAATCTACAGTGATGCCTCTGGAAAAGGACTGGGATGTGTTCTTCAACAGAATGGGAAAGTGATTGCTTACGCATCTAGGCAATTACGGAACCATGAGAAGAATTATCCCACACATGACCTGGAGCTGGCGGCAGTTATCTTTGCGTTGAAGCTATGGAAGCACTATCTGTATGGAGAGAGAGTGGAAATATACACAGATCATAAAAGTCTGAAGTATGTTTTCACTCAGAAAGAGTTGAACATGAGGCAAAGGTGATGGCTGGAGTTAATGAAGGACTTCGACATCGACCTGCAATACCACCCGGGTAAGGCTAATGTGGTCGCTGATGCACTTAGTCGATACCCAGTGGCGATGTTCTTAACCAAGGAGAGGCACCTGCTGGAGGACATAGAGAAGCTTGGATTGGAGATATTACTGCCTGGACGGAAGGAACTAGATTCTGATTCTATGTTGATGAAGTTGCAAGTGAGCTCGAATTTGATGGACAAGATCAAGGAGACGCAGTTTCAAGACGAGGCACTTTGCAAACTGAGAGATCAAGTGTTAGCAGGAACACTGGAGGGTTTCTCAATCGCCAGTGATGGAGCTCTAAAGAATGGTACGAGGCTTTGTGTACCGTCTGGCGAACTGAGAAACGAGTTGATGAAAGAAGCGCATCAGTCTCAATATTCCATACATCCTGGAGCCAATAAGATGTATCGGGATATGCGCACTATTGTCTGGTGGAGTGGAATGAAGAAAGATGTCACCAGGTATGTCGCTAGATGCTTGATTTGTCAACAAGTGAAGGCTAGTAGACAAAGACCTGCGGGACTTCTACAACCACTGGACATTCCAGAGTGGAAGTGGGAGCACATCACGATGGATTTCGTGTCAGGACTGCCTCGTTCCCAAGGAGGGAAGGATGCCATCTGGGTAATAGTGGACTGACTAACCAAGTCAGCTCACTTTATCCCCTTCAAAGTTGGTTTATCCACTGAGAAGTTGGCAGCATTGTACATGCGGCACATCTACCGGATTCATGGCGTACCGGTAAGCATTGTTTCTGACCGAGACACTCGTTTTACCTCACATTTTTAGAAAAGCTTGCATGACAGCTTGGGAACTCAGTTGAAGTTCAGCACGGCTTATCATCCTCAGACTGATGGGCAATCTGAGAGGACTATTCAGACACTTGAAGATATGCTGCGAGCTTGTGTCTTGGAGTTTGGAGGATCGTGGGAAGACCATCTGCACTTGGTAGAGTTTTCTTACAACAACAGCTACCAAGCCAGTATTGGTATGACCCCATTCGAAGCTCTTTATGGACGTCGTTGCCGTACACCACTGGCATGGGATGACGTTGGTGAAAGAGTACTGCTGGGTCCAGAGATGGTGACTGACGCAGCAGAGAAGGTGAAGATAATCAGAGACAAGCTCAGGATTGCTCAAGACAGACAGAAGCACTGGGCAGACAGCGGTCGTCGACCAATGGCATTTGAAGAAGGAGATAAGGTCTTCGTGAAGATTTCTCCTACCCGAGGGACAATCAGATTTGGTAGAGCTGGGAAGCTGAGTCCCAGGTACATTGGCCCGTTCGAAGTTCTGAGCCGGATTGGAGAAGTGGCGTATAGATTAGCTCTACCAGCTAATCTAGAAGGCGTGCATAACGTCTTCCACGTTTCACAGCTCAGAGAGTATGTACCTGATGAGAACCACGTCTTGGACCATTCAGAGTTGGAGATCGGACCGAGCCTCACTATACCAGAGAAGCCAGTGGCAATCTTGGACCGAGGCGAGAAGAAGACCAGAACCACAGTGACTCCCATAGTTCGAGTGATGTGGAGGCATGATTCCCCAGGCGAATCTACCTGGGAGCGAGAGGATGAGATGCGGGAGAAGTACCCGTACTTGTTTGAGACCTGAGGTAATTTTTCTCAATCTAACTCTTTAAATTTCGAGGACGAAATTTGTCAAGGAGGGAAGCTTGTGTAACCCTGTTTCAAAAGTTTTCTAATAATTAATGTTTAGAAATTTTTGATTAATAAAAATGTTTTCATGAAATTAGTTAATTTTTAGAAATTTTGTTTAAAATTGATTTTTGTCTAAAAAGAGAATAATTTATTGGTTAAAAAAAATGTTTTTTCTTAAAAAATTAAATAAAGGATTTTTTTATAACAATGGGTTAATACTAATATTTGGGCTAAAAGTTTTAGTTGGGCCTTTTTTTAGTTGGGCTTAAAAACCCATAATTGGAGATTAATATAGAAATGGACATTATTTTGGTATCATCAGTAAGTGTAGGTGCACCATTTATTTGGTATTTAATGTATTCTTCTCTTTCTTGTCCTAACCATGAGTTGGTTTCATTTAACCAACGATGGAGTCTCTTCTTCTCTCCAACGTATGCGACCGAGCATTCCGTAACCGTCGTCATGGCCCTTCGAGTTCTCACTCCGGTAACCCCTATTTCTCCTCTCCTATATAAACTACCCTCATCCATCCTTCTCCATCACAAATTACTCCAAGTCTGTGCCCTAATTCCCAAATCCCGGCGAACCCGAGCTGAGCACCCCTACCGGAGCCCGCCGCTGTACAGGGCCGATCGACCCCAGACCGGCGCCCCCTTTTCCGCCGCCGCTCCCTGGCCGGCGCCCGACCCTCCGGCGACCCGCTGACCGCCGATGTTTGCCCCGGTGGCCGCCCCTGTCCGACTCGAGCGCTTCGGTTCGCTGCTGGACGATTTCTCTTCGGGTTTCGTTTCCGAAACAGTGACGTTCCGTTTCGGGTTTCATTTCGGTTCCACGTTGACGTTTGGGTAACCTCTAATCCTATAATTTTCCTATATTATTCGTAGTCAATGATGAAATCTGGTCCTACAAATTCCTTCTGGAATTTGATTTCGGTAACGTAGAAACTACGTTACTATATCGATTTTTTCGAAATCTATGGGAAAATCATTTTTATCGCTGATTGTAAATTATGGATTTTTTTTAGACAGAACATTAGTTCTATGTTTTGGAAATTCTAGGGATGTTCGAGAACCCTTTTCTAAAGTGTTCGGCATTCTTAGTTTTCCGAGAATTTGCGACATGATTCGAAATTTATATTTTTGATTTTGTGGTTTGATTCTAATGGTTCTAAAGGTTCTGTTAGTCTTAAGTTTATGGTTCTGTTGGTTATGGGACAATTGGTTAAAATTTGAGAATGGTTTTTTTTATGGGATTAAGGTGCTGAGGGAATTTTCCAGTAACTTCGAAATTTTCGAAATGGGTTTCAGAAATTGCGTGAATGCTGGATTTAGCTCTGGAAAAAAATACTATTTCTGTGGTAAATAAAAAATTAGAGTTTTTGGAGTTATTTTGCAGGTTTTTACGGTGCATTCCCAGTTTTTGGGTTAACCAAAAATAGAGGAGATGCTGCTGAAAATTTTGCAAATTAATAGAAATGATTTTTAAATGATTTTTTGAAATAAAAATATAATATTTTTGGGCGACGACCTAACGGTCACTGGGCCCCAGCGAAATGCAAACGCACCGGTTCGACCGGACGTTGAGGCAGAGTAGCTAAACGAGAAGACTGGACCAGAGTCTGAGACTCACAATGTTTTTATAATTTAAATTAGAAATTGTAGTTTTATAGTTATTTAATTTTGAGGCTAACCATTTTTCGTCTTATTTAAATTCATGTAAATCGGGTTGTAAGGACATAAGCCCAATTACTTATTCGTGCTGGAAGAATGTAATAATTAGATTTTATTTTATTATTTTCTGGATGTATTAGTATAATGCAAATGTTAGAATAACTATAGATAATAAATATATATATATATATATATATATTAGTTGATTAATTAGTGATTTTTCTCACTTATTAAATAAATATTAATTTTATGTACAAAATGCAAGTTTTAATGATAAATTGCAATTTTTTTCAAAAAGAAAAGTTTTACGTTGATGTTTTCTTGTAAATAGTAAACCAATTGATAATTGTAATAAAATTTATTAGGAAAGATAATAGAGATTGTAATTAAAGCACACTTAGTTGGTTTGAAACAGTTTGATAAGTATAGATGCTCCATTTGTAGGATTTCGAAGGCGTAACTAGCATCTACTCGGAACATCCATCGACTCTCAGTTTAAATCAAGGCAAGTACGGTTGTGGTTAATTGCAGTTTAATTAATTTTAGAAATTTTGCATGTTAAGTACACAACTGTTACACGTACTCTCTCCTAGAGTAATATTGAATCATTGCATCGGGATAATGGGGAGTAGCGTAGTTATCTATGATCAAAGCCAAATAGTTAATGAATGTGCGAGCTTGCCCCTCTTCACACGGGGTTAGGCCGGACCGTATCAATATGATACAATTGAATCATCCTAAACCGGTCATAGATACTGCTTACTCAAATCACAATTGTTTTATAGTTGGAAATCATTATTTCAAAATTATTTAATATTGCAAGTTTCTATTCATTATGCAAATTGTTATTTTTCATAATTGTACTTGCTCCTTTCCTGACTGGATCCCCCACACCCAATAGGTTCTGTTGATGACTCAGAGCTACTGATTAGTAGTTACTACGACCCGGAGCTGTACCCTGCTGTGCTCCCAGACGAGGTCCATGGAGATGATGATGACACTTCTGCTTAGTTGAAGTTTTAGTTTATCTTTTATTTAAAATATATGTTATGTTTAAGTTGTGGACAAGCTTTGTAATGGACAAGTTTATATTATCGTTTAATTAAATGTTGTGGCAATTATAGTTTCAAATGTTGTTGATTGTACCTGCATATGGAACACAGCTTACTGCCGCCGTCTCAACAACGGTGCAGGCTGGGCATGATCCGAGTCGACCCAAGAAATTGGGATCGGGTCGTGACATTACTGTACCGATGTGAGCCTGCATATAGGATTAGAGTCTAGGATCTCATCCACATACTCAACAACCCTTATTGACTCTAATTTTCGAATTCTCGTTCGCCTTCCTTGATTTGCATCTTGCTTGATTCCTTTCTACCGTAAATTCTTATTTTTCATGCTTAAGTAATAGCTAGGGAGATGACTACACAAAATGTGTGCTCCTAGGTCAAACACATGGCTAGAAGGATTATATTGACAAATAATAGGTATTGAGGTGTTATTTGAGTTATAAAGACATTATTTTCTTAAAAGCATGATTTTAAGAATTAGTTAATTTTAAGTTGGGTAGATGCCTCACGACCTAACTTTCCCCTTTGACCTTAACCAAGAAGATGGTAGGACTGCCAATATAGGCATAAAACACCGAACAAGACTTAGATTCTCGATAATAAACTTAAACTAAGTATATTTTCTTTTATCATTATCACGCGTACCCATATTTTGGGACTACTTTGACTAATATTGCTATTATAGCCTAGTTTTGCAAGCTTACTCTTTTGTTGAGCTTGTTCAGGACATATGTTTTATTGTGGGCGCCCACTAATACATTGTTTAATCAGAACAAACGTATTATGGTCTGATCAACCATAGTGCATTTGGTTCGCCCTCATATAACTATTCTAGTGGGTTGAGATATACTTGCCCTCTAGGATCTCATCCGCAACTTCCTTGACAATCCCCTTTTGAATTATTTTGCCACCTCGAACTATGTGCTTGTGCTCAATGACATCTTCTTTGAACCCTTTATCATTGTTCGTCTTTCACTATTTAGAAAGACGTAACCCTTGTGCTAGACGCATAGTATTCCCCTAGTTAAATATGCACAAGTATAGTAGCCATCAACCAACCATTTGACTAGATCCTCGACGTGACCTACTCGTCCTTCCCTCAAATCTAGACCTATTACCGCAACCTTATAATCATTGAAACTTGAAAACGATTAGGATCGTTTACCATACTTTAATCTAGGAGACTATCTTCTCTCTAGAACTATGTCCCTAACTTATTATACGAGATTTCCTTAGTTATCTTTATCTCGTGCTTTAACCTTTTATTTTTGTGCATTAATTAGTAACTCATGAAAATCCACTTTCTATTTTGATCATTTGATGTCCTCTATCGTGACTTTGATATTTGGAGCCCAACATTAGACTTTTCCTTCCAACAAATTTCACATGCAAGACCTAGACAATCCCACATGTCCCACTAAAACACGTCCCCTTGTACTCTATTTTTATGATGTGACTTTCGAGTCAAAATGGTTAGCTATAATTCCTACCATAATACTATTCTCCTTTCTGACTTCGGTTAGAGAGCAAATCTTGACTCAATCCTTTCGACCCTATATATGATTGTGATCTACTTAATTCCTTAAATGCTTAACTTTGTATTTATCTTAATTGCTTGGCCCTTATCTTGTTATTATCATGATTTGCCTAGACCCCTAACACCTTTACTCTTCATGATATTAGCAACCCTTACTTTTCTCCCTTTCAATTAAATTTGCTACACTCATATTTCACTACGATATACAACCTTGTTCTTTATATGATTCCGTTGTGCGAAAATGAATTTGATCATGGCATCCTTGGGTTAGTAAAGGTTTGATTAGAAAACCCCACATCATGGATAAATAGTATAGTTGGTTAAGATAATCATGCAAATACGACTTATAGATTGGACATAAGTGGAAATGTGCGATAAATCCAAATAGATGAAATGAGGATTTTTTTGTGTTTTGATCATGGGTAACTAGACTTTACAAATTTTAAAAATTTGTTTTGAGGTAACAAAATATTGAGAGAAAGATTTTCTAAAAGATTTGGTGGGTTAAGAACCAAATTCATATATTGAATGCACGTTCTTGATAAAGACAATGTGGACTTGCCTTTGATAAAATATGATGTCATAATGATATTAGTTCCAGGGATAACCAAATGGTGGAAGAAAGATTTTACAATTTTTGGTGCATTAAGAATTAAGTTTCTAAGATGAGTATGGATATGAAGTTATGAATAAAGTTTTGAAATAATACAAGTGTTGAGAAATTGTTTATATAATAATACAACATGGTATTGGATTCTGAGGTTATTTCATTAGCGCAGAAAAAAAAATTATGCCTTAAGGGATTAAATTTCTAAGGAGATTATAGATATAAAGTTAAGAGGGATTGATATTCACTATCATAAATCTAAGAGTATTGGATTTCAAATTTCAAGAAGACTATAAAAAAAATTGAAGTTTAGTTGAGAAAACATTTATATAACTTGGAGGAAGTAAATTAGAAAGTTATTCTAGATTTACGACATTCTATAACGAGATGGATTATATGAGTATTAAAAAAGGAAGGAGTGCTTTACGAAAATGTAAGTTTATGGGATATCAATTCTGAGAAAAATCGAAGTTTCAAGGATTTCGTATTGATAAAGGGATGATGAGGATTCGAAGATTTAACATATTGAACCCACCCGACAGTAATGAGCTAGCGGTCCAAATTTGAGATAAAGGAGGCTATTGCCTATTTACAAGGATTGCACAACTATAGGATATATGGTAGCGTTGATTGAATTTAAAGGTTGACAGGTTGTCATGCATTGACCAATCTTCTAGACGTTTAAAGTTTTATTGAATATCGTCTCTCTCTCGTCCGATAATTTAAATCATGATTTTCTTATGGCAAAACTCTTTCTAACTCCTCAACCCTACCTATCCTAACTATTCCTAAATTTCGAGGACGAAATTCTTTTAAGTTGGGTATGATGTAAACCCTCTAAAATTCTACTAAGATTTTTTTTATTTGCTATGTACTTCGATTTGTACGTCGTGTACAAATTCGCGTTCTCGTAATTTGTACGTCATGCGCAAACTTGCATTTTTCGTATCTGCTCGACGAGCGCAAATATGTACGAGGTACAATTTTTTTTAAAATGTTTTATTATATAGTATTATGGCTTTCGGATAATAGCTGATAAATATTCTTATTTAATTATTTATTATTTATTTTATTTGAAGAAAGCATCGTACTAAGTAATTTCCAAGGTTATTTATTTATTTATTTTAAAAAGGCTATTTAAGTTATTAGTAATTGAGAAAGTAAGTTTTATATAAATATTTTAGATTTATGCGAGCTACACGAATTTAATTCATATATAGAATATTGATTTTCGAAATTAATAAATATCACTATTTTATTATATTGAAAATGAAATTAGAATTTTATGATATTTAAAATTTAGTTATTCATGAAAAATTATTTTAGAAAAGATTTTACTGTAGTTAATTTAAAACAAGCTTTTAAATTTAAATATGAATTATATAGATCGAATCAGGTCGAGTGTTTCAAATCGATTTGAACTAATGATGGAATTATCCATCGGGAGTTTAAACTCGCCCGAGTCCTTATCCAAATCGGAGTACCACCTCCTATGTAAGGAGAGACTCTTTATTCTTTTCTCCATCAATTCCATAACCATATCCTCCATCCACCAGCGTGCATCGTGTCTGTGAATCTTATTCCAGCTTTAGTACAGTTATCCATGTCATGCTCGACATCCCGGACACGACGACAATGACGACAAAAACCACATAATCTCATCGGCCTTACTGCTCTTCCCAGCACCCGCCGTTGCATGTCTCGCCACAGCCCGGCAACCAACCATACCAGGATCCTACTACCATCAACGTCACCGTCATCCCTGCCCTCCATCACCACCAAGCCGCATTGCCACCCTCCCCCGACAGGCAACCCAATCCTCCACCATCACCAACGACCCCAACTCTGCCACACCGACAAAACCCCGGCCAACCCGCGGAAAACCACCACCAGCAGATGGAAGTAGAAGGGAGAGGGGGAACGACTCTTACCTTGCCTCCGCCGCGCTGGAGTCGTCGGTGAGAACTCCTCTGCGTCTCCCACTTCCCTCCGCGACAAGCCGAGCCCTTCCCGCAACCACTGGAACCATACGCCAGCACCTCCGCCTCCGATGCTGCGTTTATCGCTGCACATTGTAGCCCGCGTCGGAGAATGCCAGGGTGAGCCGCTCTACCCGACGCCACCTCGGCCCGTCCGTACAACTCCCCGGTGTCATGGCCGAGCCGGAGCCGCTCCACCGATGCAACCAGCGACCTGCAGAACCCTCTTCGCCGTTCGTCCTCTCTGGATCTGCCGCCGGAGTGGTCCTACCGGCTTAAGACATCGCCGCTCTTGGCCGAGCCCGCGCCCTTGTCCGGGGCACCTGACCCGCTGCCTGTCTCGGCCGTGCCTTGCTGCGATCCGCAGTCCGTACTCCCATGGATCCCCTTCGTCCAATCTCAGTCGCGGATCCCCGCGCACCGCTCCTCCTCACTGTAAGCCCCTCTTCCCGAGCTTTGTGAGTTTATATTACTCCTCAGAATGGGAGAGCAGCCATGTGCTGCCAATATTGATTATTGGGTATGGATATATTTTATTATATTTATTTTGTTTTTGTGAATATAGTGTGTTACACAATTTTATATAAAGTTATTATAAGTTTTAGAATTGTATTGATCTGTTTATTTAAATAAATTGCTAAATTTTTTTTCCAAAAATTTGTTTGACAAAACTCATTAGCCTAAAATATTTTTCTATTTTTTTATATATTCACTTGAAATATTTTTTCGACTAACAAAATATAAGTATTGTATATTAAATCATTGTTGCTATTATTATCACTTTTAGTATTAGATTAATATTTTGGTATTAAACTTACAGTTATTATCAAATTGTCTTTAATAAAAACTGCTATCAATATTAATTACAAAAGTTTATTTCCGATTAGTAAATTGCTGTTGGTTATTAACTATTGATGATATTACTAAAAAAAAGAAATATTTCGTTATAAGCAAGTTATGTTTTAGCCATAAAAACGGTTTTTCTTGTTGGAGTGGGTGGGGTTCCCAACCTATGGAGAAGATCCCGTAGTGCGACGAGCGCCGTCTGTGTGTCAGAGAAGCTCGGGGAGGTGACGAGGCAGTCGAAGATGACGGAGATACTTGGGAGATGCCAGAGGAGCTGCTGGAAGGAGGGGGGCAGAGTTCGGGCCGAACTCTGCCCCAGGACAGTGTTCGGGCCGAACTCTGCCCCAAGACAGAGTTCGGGCCAAACTTTACCCCAGGACAGAGTTCTGGCCGAACTCTGTGTTGTGGTTCCAGAACTGTTCTGGTTGCCAAACACAGAGTTCTGGCTGAACTCTGCCCCAGGACAGAGTTCTGGCCGAACTCTGTGTCGTCGGGGCAGAAGCATTTTTCAGGGTGATTGATCACCATTGGATTGTATCCTACGGTCCAGATTTTGCTGCAGATTAGGGGGTTTATACATAGTTATTCCTAACCCTAATCACAACACAATTGAAAAAAAAAGAGAGAAAAAAGAGACAAGAGTGCCATTGCAACTTTGGGAGAGAAGAAGGAGGATTGAAGGCCATTTTCGAAGGAGGATCGTGTTCGGGTAATATCTACTCGTCGTCTTTGTTCTTCATAGCCTTGTAATCATTATTCTTGCTTCTAAGTGTTGTGGGGATCCGATTTGGATCGAGAGAAGTTTGTAAAGGATGTACTCCTTTATTTCATTAGTGAAGGCTTCTCAGGGTTGGACTCCGATCGTCCCGTGGTTTTTTTTTCGCAAGGGTTTTCTACGTCAAAAATTCTCTGCGTCTGTGTTGTTTGTTTTTGGTGTTTTGGTTCGTGCGTTGTATTGCTCGGTTCTTTCGCAGGTACTCTCTAGTTTGGGGAAATATTTTCGCGTTTCTTTTCCAATAAAGTGGTATCAGAGCTAGGTTCTGGGATTCAGAAGGGTGTCAGGAGTTGACAAGAAAACTAGAGAGGAGAGATGGACGCGAAGTCGGTGTGCATGGTGAACCTGAATAACACTAACTATCATTATTGGCGGAGCAAGATGAAAGATTTATTGTTTGTCAAGAAGCTGCATTTGCCCGTATTTGTATTCGAGAAGCCCAGTGATAAATCTGAGGAGGACTGAAAATTCGAGCATATACAGGTGTGCGGATATATCAGGCAGTTCGTTGACGAGAACGTGTACAACCACATTGCCAATATTGAGCACGCGAAGACGTTATGGGATAAGCTGGAATCTTTGTACGTGAAAAAGACCGAGGTAAACAAGTTGTTCCTGATCCGGACGATGATGGATCTGCGGTACAAAGATGGGGCGTCTATTACGGATCACTTGAGTGATTTCCAGGACGTGGTTGACCAGCTATCTTCAATGGGAGTCAAGTTCGACGACGAGGTTCAGGGACTATGACTGCTGTGTACATTGCCAGACTCGTAGGAGACCGTACGAGTATCTATGGTCGCTTCTGCTCCAGAGGGCGTGGTCAGTCTGGAGTTTGCCAAGAGCGGGGTGCTGAATGAAAAGATGCGGAGACGTTCTCAGGGCACTTCATCCACATCCCATCACTCAGAGGTATTAGTTTCAGAGAGCCGCAGAAGGGGCAAAAACAGGAGTCGAGGTGGTGGCAGAGAAAAGAGTAGAGGGAAGTCCAAGGATCGGTACGAGGACTCAGAGTGTTACCACTATGGCAAGAAGGGCCACATCAAGCGGAACTATTTTGCTTGGAAGAGAGAGAAGAAGGGTGATAAGGACAAGCAAGATGAGAACACTACAGCGGTGGCCTCGATACATGGAGGCGATGTGATCGTCGTAGGTGATGAGGTTATTACAAACCTTGCCTGCAATGACAATTCTTGGCTAGTGGACTCAGGGGCTTCGACGCACGTATCTCACAACAGGGCACTATTTGCCACTTACACAACAGACGACTGTGGAGTATTGAAGATGGGCAATGGAGATGTGTCGAAGGCGGTTGCCATTGGAGATGTGCATTTGAGAACGAAGACGGATTCAGTTCTTGTTCTCAAAGATGTTTGTCATGTCCCTGATATCCGTTTCAACCTGGTGTCCGTTGAAAGGTTGGATGACGAAGGATTCTTCAGTATCTTCAGAAATAGTCAGTGGAAGCTTTCCAGAAGTTCGATGGTGATTGCCAGAGGAAGCAAGAAGTCCGATCTCTACTATTTGGAGGGGAGCGCACAGGGGACACAGGAGGTGAACGTTGTCAGTGATGCGTCTACCGAGTTGTGGCACAGGCGGCTCGACCATATCAGTGAGAAGGGGATGAGCTACTTGGTGAACAGGAAGGTGATTCCAGGGCTCAAGTCTAAAAAGTTAGAGAAGTGCACGCACTGCTTAGCTGGGAAGCAAAATAGGGTGTCTTTCCAAAGTCACCCAAGTTCAAGAAAGCCAGCGTTGCTCGAGTTGATTCACTCGGATATCTGCGATCCTATGAAGGTAAAATATATTAGTGGTGCTTCTTACTTTATAACTTTTATTGATGACTGTTCCAGGAAGGTTTGGGTCTATGCCTTAAAGACTAAGGATCAGGTGCTGCCTACTTTCAAAGAGTTTCAGGCCTCTGTTGAAAGAGAGACGGGCAAGAAGGTATTGTGTGTTCGGTCCGATAACGGCGGCAAATACATTGGTCCCTTTGATGGGTATTACAGAGAGCAAGGGATACGACACCAGAAGACTCCACCCAAGACACCTCAGCTCAATGGTGTAGCGGAGCGCATGAACAGGATGCTGATGGAGAGGGTGCGATATTTGCTGTCAGAAGCAAACTTGTCGGGCAGTTATTGGGGTGAGGCTCTTCTCACAGCTGATTATGTTATTAATTTATCTCCTAGTGCTCCTTTGTAGGGTGATGTGCCTGACAAAGTATGGTATGGCAAAGAACCGTTATATAATCACTTGCGAGTGTTTGGCTGTAAGGCCTTCGTGCATGTACCGAAGGACGAGAGGACCAAACTTGAGCCGAAGACGAGGCGATGCATCTTTGTCGGCTACGGTCGGGATGAGTTTGGCTATAGACTCTACGACCCGGAGGAAAAAAGCTCTATAGAAGCAGGGACATGGTATTCTTCGAGGATCAGACCATGACCAACACTCAGGATTTTGAGACGCCTTCTGAGGCTGAGGAATTGCCTGAGTTAGAGTCATTTTGCTTCGAGCAGTTTTCAGAGGACATCGCAGAGGATCCAATTATAGGGGAGCCAGTACATGGAGTTGCTCCCAACCTTGATTATCAGCCTGCTGATGGTGGTCAGGGTGTCCCTCAGGAGGATGAGCATGTCGGGAAGGCAGTTCCTGAAGAGGAGGAGGCTGTTGGTATACAGCCAGCACTAGTGGCTCCACTGAGAAGGAACGACAGAGATCGTCGACCATCTGCAAGATACTCACCGGGTGAGTATGTGCTATTGACTAACGGGGGAGAGCCCGAAAGTTCTACAGAGGCTATGGAAGACGAACAAAGGCAGGAGTGGATGCAGGCTATGCAGGAGGAGATGAGTTCCTTATACGCCAATTCTACTTATAAGCTGGTGCGGTTGCCAAAGGGCAAGAAGGCTTTGAAGAATCGATGGGTATTTAGAGTGAAGTAGATGGATGATACTACTCGCCCTCGATACAAAGCGAGGCTGGTAGTTAAAGGCTATGGTCAGCGGAAAGGCGTAGATTATGATGAGATCTTTTCGTATGTCGTCAAGCATTCGTCTATTCGGGTGGTGCTAGCATTGGCAGCCAGTCTCAACTTGGAGGTCGAGCAGATGGACGTGAAGACGGCATTCCTCCACGATGATCTTGAGAAGGAGTTATACATGGAGCAGCCAGAGGAATTCTGTGAGAAGGACAAGTCATATTTGGTCTGCCGGTTGAGGAAGAGATTGTATGGTCTGAAGCAGGCTCCGAGGTAGTGGTACAAGAAGTTCGAGTCGTTTTTGGGGAGTATGGTTATACACGGACGACGTCGGATCACTGTGTATTTGTGAGGTATTTTGCCAAGGATGATTTCATCATTTTATTGCTCTATGTTGATGATATGCTATTAGTGGATCGGAATGCCACTAAGATATCGGAGTTGAAGCGCCAACTGGCCCAGGCTTCTCTATGAAGTATTTGGGCGCAGCGAAGACTATTCTTGGGATGGAGATCAGCCGAGAGAGAGAGAGTCCAAGCTGCTACATTTGTCCCAAAAGAAGTACATTCACTGGATACTTCAGCATTTCGGTATGGACGGGTCGAAGAAAGTGAGTTACCCCCTTGTGTCCCACTTTAAGTTCACTGAGGAGCAGTGTCCATCTACCGAGGATGAAAAAGAAGATATGGAGCGGGTTCCATATGCTTCAGCTGTGGGGAGCCTTATGTATGCTATAGTGTGTACGAGGCCAGACATCGCTCATGCAGTTGGCACAGTTAGCATGTATCTTTCAAATCCTGGAAGGGTACATTGGAGTGCGGTCAAGTGGATTCTGCGATACCTTCAGGGCACTGCCGATTGGAGACTTTTGGTGGTGTCGAGCCGAAGCTGGTTGGGTATACCGATGCTGATATGGCTGGAAATGTAGACACGAGGCGATCGACTTTGGGCTATGTGATAATGTTTGTCGGAGGAGCGGTATCGTGGCAGTCGCGATTGCAGAAGTATGTTGCCTTGTCGACGACGGAGGTGGAGTACATTACGACGACGGAGGCTTGCAAGGAGCTGCTGTGGATGAAGAAGCTGTTGCAGAAAATGGGGCTGAAGCAAGAGCAGTATACTTTGCTTTGCGATAGTCAGAGTTGTAGAACCCTAGAGGGGGGGTGAATAGGGTAATTAAAAAAAATTAACTACAACAATTGATGCAATAAAGACAATTGAGAGTAATGAGTAGAAAGATCAAACGCAAACGCAAGGATGTATCCTGGTATCCTCTTTTGAGGCAGTCCAGTCCCGGAACTCTCTCCGGCTTTAATCTACTATTTAACCAAATAGTACACATGAGTTTAGATCCGAAGAACTCGCCAACTTCAACACGAGTTTGGATCCGAAGACTCGCCAACTTCTACACACGAGTTTTCTTACGAAGGCTCGCCAACTTCAAACAAAAGAGAATGAGAACTTGTTGATCTTCTAACACGTGAAGATCGAAATGTACAACTCTTTAATACTCTAGCACTTTGGGAGAGGATGACAATGAAAAGCTTGGAAGAGTATTAATGGTGGAGCTCTTGGTTGTTGGAAAATTTATGGAAGAGTTGGTGAGGAAGCTCAAGAGAGAGAGAGCTTCCTTTTATAAGAGAACCAAGAGTTGGTGGCATTTAATGCTCAGAATGCAGACAGACCGGCATGCCGTCGGTATGCAGCGGCATACCGTCGGTATACCGGCCAAATAGTAACGGTCATATTAATGACCGTTTGAGAGCATTAAATGCGGCCATTAATGCTAGTCAGAGCAATTCGAAAACCAAATATTTGAAACTCGGTATACCGCCGGTATGCCGGAGCATGCCGCCGGTATGCCGACAATTTGTCACAGCAAATTTTGAGTTGCTAAAAACGGTATACCGCCGGTATGCCGGAGCATGCCGTCGGTATGCCGACAATTAGTCACAGCAACTTTTGGGTTGCTAAAAACGGTATACCGTCGGTATGCCGGAGCATGCCGTCGGTATGCCGACAATTTGTCACAGCAACTTTCTGTACAAGAAAAGCGGTATACCGCCGGTATGCCGGAGCATGCCGCCGGTATGCCGACTATTTGTCACAGCAACTTTCTGTATTCCAAAAATGGTATACCGTCGGTATGCCAGAGCATACCGCCGGTATGCCGCTCTGTAGCTATTTGATTTTTGACTTGTTCTTTTTACTGTCATCCGTCCTTAGGTGTTTACAGATATACCTAGACCAGTACAGACTCGAAGACTCTAAGCAGGAAGACGCCGTCTTATGCAGGGAACGCCGGTAACTGCTCCAGTCTTCAAGGAAGAAGTAGAAAGCTCTTGAACGGAAGAACTCCATGTAGTAGATCTTCTGAGAATAAATGAACCTGAAGAACAGAAGACTAAACTACGAAGATGCTGTTAATTACTCAAAATAAAATGTGCCAACAAACTCCCCCATTTTGGTAATTGACAAAATAGAGAGATAGCATCTTTAGGGAGTAGCTCCCCCGTAGGTAGACAGCTCCCCCTTAATACGATTTCTCCCCCTTTGTCACTTAGTCAAAGATGGGGATAAACAATAGAAACAGTACATAATAAAGCAAACACGAGTATATAAAGAGAGAAGCATACATTAATATATGAAGTTGGAAGTGAATACATGCTGGACACAAACATTGCATACTGAGAACATAAAAGACTCTCCACCATGAGAGCCAAACACTAGAGAAACCCAAAGAGTAAGTCCCCGAAGGACAGCAAACAACAAGTAAAAAATCACACACCGGTCCCCGAAGGACCACAAAAGATAACATAAAAACAAACACATAAAAACTAGAAACACTCAAAAGCCGAAACCATCACCAAAGGAAGTCCATCCCTAATCCTCAGCCGGATCATCATCATCATCACCCTGAGCTTGCTGGAAGACGCCAAAAGGATCAATGCCGTCAGGGTACATAAACCCATAGGCATTGGGGTCAGAGAAGCGCGGGCCCGTGTACATGGGATCCTGAAGATTGAGATCCAGAAAAGCATTACGGTCA
This sequence comes from Iris pallida, assembly GCA_029216955.1. Lineage (NCBI taxonomy): Eukaryota > Viridiplantae > Streptophyta > Magnoliopsida > Asparagales > Iridaceae > Iris > Iris pallida. The sequence continues at coordinate 857,466 of JANAVB010001597.1, forward strand.
TGAAGAGTGCGCTGAATAAAGTACCCCTGATCGTGGAAACGAGTCTGGATCAGGACGCCAAGTCCACGAGTGTGGGCCCGCATCTGCTCTTCCGTCTGGGCCATCCGCATATTAAAATGCTGCTGAGTGAGCGGCATATAACGGCCCGAAGTAGGAGGGGTAGATGTGGGAGCAGTAGGCGTGGATACCGGTTGCTCTTGGGAAGATGAGGCACGGGAAGTAGAGGCGCCACCAAGGGAACGTGAGACAGCAAGATATGAGGGGACGCCATCCGAGGAGCAGAGAGACAGATCAACATATTTGGCCTCCATAAGCAGAGTGATAAAAGAGCCATAGTAGAGATTCTGCTTCCCGGAAGGCAAGACACGCCGGAATTGCAGAAGAAGAGTCTTCGGGAAGGAGAATCGCTTCCGGGCATAGAGATGATACATGCAGACGAGGGTATCACCGGTGATTGCGTCATAATTTTTGCCCTTAGGAAACAGTGGCACATGAGCCGATGGAGCTCGTAGTAAAACGGCTCCAGCTGGACAGAGAGGACCGGGATGGCAGGAGGGTTGGGACCCTTGCATATGATTCGGCAGAATTCGTCGAAAGGGGACGCCGCCGAGGAGTTGAGAGCACCCAAAGTTGGTAACGCTTCCCCTTTGTCCGGGATGCCTAAGATGTTCCCCACTTCCCGAGAAGTAAGACGGAAGTGGCGGTCATTGACCATAGATTGAATGGCGGATGGATCGTCGTCATCCCCTCGCATGTTGCAATAGAAAAGTCGGACAGCAGCGGGATAGACAGGAATTTGGCACCGAAGAAGAGAGGAGAGACCGGCGTCGTCAAACAAGGGGACGTGACCGGGGAAGAGATTCCAGTTGATCGCCCTTCCCTTGAACACGTTGTGATGGATGAAGTGCTGGAACCAAAGGTCGGCCGCCAGAGAGGTGGAGAAGACGCGTGGGTCATAGCCGGTAGGTAGCGCCACCGGGACGAAGGGGTTGAACATGGAGGAGGAGGAGGATCGGGGGCGCTTAGGGTTTGCCATGTAGAGGGTTTTTGTGCTTTGTTGTGGAAGAAGAAGTAGTAGAGAGGAGATGGAAGAAGGAGGGTTTTTAAAGTAGAGGAGGAAGATGAAGAGATGAGTTTGAAAAGGGGGGTAGGGAGGGAACGGTTATAGAGGAGGAGTAAAGTGGGAAGATGAAAAGGTGATGGGATGAAATAATGATGGAGTAAAAAGAGGAAAGAAAGGGAAAAGGTGATTTGAATAGTAATAAATAGGAAAGGGAGTTGAGGAGATGGGTAGTTAAGAGGGATGGGATGGATGAGAGGGAATAAAGAAAGGATAGAAAGAATAAAGAAAGAGAGAGGAAAAAATGGGCCCCGATCTCAGAGAAGTATTCCTGTCCGTCGCCATTCGGCATACCGGCGGTATGCCGACGTATACCGACGGTATGCCGAGTTTCGAAACAGAACATAATTCTGCTTGAAAAAACGGCATGCCGCCGGTATACCGTAGTATACCGTCGGTGTGCCGGCCGAATGGGACTAAGGATCAAAAGTCAAAATGCCTAGTTCACGGCAAAGGAAAGAGAAGCGATCTTCCGGGAGAGGCTTAGTGAATATATCGGCTAATTGATAGGTAGTATCAATAAATTCAAGATGGATATCTCCTTTTTGCTGATGGTCACGAAGAAAATGGTGTCTAATTTCAATGTGCTTCGTGCGTGAGTGACAAATCGGATTTTTCGTGAGATTGATGGAGCTAGTGTTATCACATTTAATAGGGGTGCAAGAATGAGAAATGCCATAATCTAAAAGTGTTTGTGACATCCAAAGAATTTGTGCACAACAACAACCAGCCGCAATATACTCTGCCTCAGTGGTTGAAAGAGCAACAGAGTTTTGCTTCTTACTAAACCACGATACCAAGGACTTCTCGAGGAATTGACATGTGCCACTAGTGCTTTTTCGGTCAATCTTGCATCCGGCAAAATCCGTATCCGAAAAGCCGTGAAGCTTAAAGGATGAGGATTTCGGATACCAAAGACCCATGTTAATGGTGCCTTTGAGATAACGAAAAATGCGCTTAACGGCACTCAAATGTGATTCCTTTGGATTGGCTTGATATCGATCACACAAGCAAACACTAAACATGATATCCGGACGGCTAGCAGTTAAATAGAGTAAGCTACCGATCATACCTCTATACTTACGAATGTCGACCGATGTGCCATCTTCATCACCGTCAAGCTTTGTCGTTGTGGCCATAGGAGTCCTCATTGATATGGATGAGTCAAGGTCGAAACGCTTGAGGAGGTCCTTTGTATATTTTGCTTGATTGATGAAGGTCCCTTTAGGTCCTTGTTTGATTTGTAATCCCAAGAAGAAGGAGAGTTCACCCATCATACTCATTTTAAATTCTTCCTGCATAACTTTGGCAAATTCTACACAAAGTGTATTGTTAGTAGAACCAAAAATAATATTATCAACATAAATTTGAACCAATAAGAGAGTCCCATCATGGGATTTAATAAAAAGTGTGGTGTCAACTTTGCCCTTTGAAAAATTGTGAGAAAGAAGAAAAGAGCTAAGACGCTCATACCAAGCACGTGGAGCTTGTTTGAGGCCATAAAGGGCTTTATGGAGTTTGAAGACGTGATTAGGAAATTAAAAATCTTCAAAACCGGGAGGTTGTTTAACATAAACTTCCTCTTTAATAATACCATTTGGAAAAGCACTTTTAACATCTATTTGAAATAGCTTAAAGTCATTAAAACAAACAAAGGCACAAAGCATACGAATGGATTCAAGACGTGCAACCGGAGCATAGGTTTCGTCGTAGTCAATGCCTTCCTCTTGGTTATAGCCTTGAGCAACCAATCGGGCTTTGTTACGAGTCACTAACCCGTCTTCATTAAGTTTGTTACGAAACACCCATTTAGTTCCAATAATGGGGTGATTGCTAGGTTTTGGGACAAGTTCCAAAACCTTGCTTCGTTCAAATTGATTTAGCTCCTCTTGTATAGCTATCATCCAAAATTCATCAAAAAAAGCATCATTAACATTTTTAGGCTCTATTTGAGAGATAAAAGCCACATTGGCACAAAGATCATGAGTGGCGGATCTTGTGCTAACACTTGAGGAAGGATCCCCAATGATAAGCTCCTTAGGATGATTGGTGACAAATCTCCATTCTCTTGGAAGATCCTTTGAAGGAGGCTCGAGAGGAGGAGACTCTTTAGATGGGGTCACAACTTTATTGTTAGATGAAGAAGGATGATCCTCAATAGAGGAGTTCTCCAACCCAAACGAGATGTCATCAATATCCTCGGAAGAGGAGAATGTAGAAGAGTTGAGTTCATTAAAAGAGACATTGATTGACTCTTCGACAACAAGACTTCTTTTGTTAAAAACACGAAAATCTTTACTATGAGTAGAGTATCCAAGAAATATTCCTTCATAGGCTTTTTCTTCAAACTTGCCTAGGTTATCCTTGGTATTCAAAATAAAACAATTGCAACCAAAAACTTTGAAATATTCAATAGAAGGAATTTTGTTGAACCAAAGCTCATAAGGAGTCTTCTTAGTAATAGGTCTAATTAAGACTCTATTAATAATATGACACGCCGTATTAACGGCTTCCGCCCAAAAATATTGGGGGAGCTTATATTGGTTTAACATAACCCGGGCCATGTCGCCAAGGGTTCTATTCTTTCTCTCCACAACACCATTTTGTTGAGGAGTACGAGGACAAGCAAAATCATGTCCAAAACTATTCTTTTCATAAAATCTTTTGAAATCAATATTATCAAATTCTCCTCCATGATCACTCCTAATTTTGTTGATAGAAAAACCTTTCTCATTTTGAACACGTTTACAAAAAGCAACAAATTCACAAAAAGTATTACTTTTGCAAGCAAGAAAAATAACCCAAGTAAATCTCGAAAAATCATCAACTAAAACAAAAGCATAAAGTTTGTCACCAAGGCTAGCTACTCTACTAGGCCCGAAAAGATCCATATGAATAAGTTGAAGGGGTCTAGTGGTACTCACAGAGTTGATGGATTTGAAGGATGACTTGGTCAACTTACTTTTCTCGCATTCTTCACAAACCATATCCTTTTTGAAGGGGATACTAGGAAGTCCTCGTACAAGCTTCTTGGAGGCGAGGCGAGAGATGGTATCCATGTTGGCGTGTCCAAGCCTTATGTGCCAAAGCCAACTCTCATCGTTCTTTGCAACTAGGCACCTGTCATTGTTAGTACCTTCAATAAGATAAAGAACATAAATATTGTTTTCTCTAATGCCTTCATACACAATAGTTCCATTGGAGCTATCGGTAATGTAGCATTTGAGTTTAACAAACTTGATATCATAGCCATTATCGGTAAGATGGCTAATACTAAGGAGATTATGCTTGAGATTAGTAACAAAACATACATTATTAATACAAGGATAAGGAGGAGAACCGATATTACCATTTCCAATAATATAACCTTTAAGATTGTTACCGAAGGAGACGTGTCCTTCTTTCTTCATCGATAGCGTTGTAAAAAGTGAAGCATCACCGGTCATGTGCCGTGAACAACCGCTATCGAGAATCCACTTGCTTCTAGCATGAGAAGGATTCGTCACCTACAACATAAGTTGAAGATGAACATTTTGGTACCCATGATCTTATGGGTCCATGAGTGTTAGTCTTAGGAACCCACTTAAGAACTCTCATGTCAACTTGTTTTCTTTTATAACAAAAGTTTGAAGTGTGACCGACCAAACCACAATAATTGCACATCAAAGAAGATTTAGAAGAAAAAGTGTGAGTGTTGTGCATAGGTGAGTTTCTAGTGTGAGAAGTTCTACCATGAGTGTTATGATGATAGTAAAAAGCATGATGAGAGGTGTTCTTCTTAACAAAAGGTCCTTTTTTTGTGTTAGAAAAGGAGTTGTGTGTAGTGTTCATGTAAGGGTTATGCCTAGCATTTTGATGAGTGTTTGGGTGTCTAGGAGCATGCATGTGAGTGGTATTCTTATTACCTAAATTCTTACTCCGTGTAAGAAGATCATTATACTTAATAGAAGTGGTGTATTCTCTCTTATTAGCATCTTGACATTTGTGCATAGCAAATTCATAAGCACTTCTCATGGATAGAATCTCATCATCCCTTTTCTTGATGGTGTCAAGAGATTCTAGAAACTTGAGTCACAAAGACTCTATTTCATCCGTGTCAGAAATAGGAGATTTTTCCTTCACATCAATAATGATGCTTGAGAGCCTCTCTATTTCAAGTTTAAGAGCCTCAACCTCCTTAAGAGATTTCTTGTATTTATTTCGAACACCTTTGTGTTCTTCATGTAACTCAAGAATGGCTTTCTCCAAATCATCATAGGTAAGAGTGTTTAAGGAAAAATCATCAAGTACCTCATCGGTTGCCATGAGACAGACGTTGGCATTGTGTTTGTACTCCTTGTCGTTGTCGGAGTCGCTCGCGTCGCTTTCACACCAAATGCTAGTATTGGCAAACTTTCTGGAGGACGAGCTTTCCTTGCTAGGCTTCTCGTACTTGCTTGAGTCTTTTCGTATCATCGGACAATCCCTCTTGATGTTTCCGGGTCTTCTGCATTGATAGCATGCCGGGTCTTCTTTATTATCCCGTCTGGAGCGGTTGGCCTTGTTGAACTTTAGGAACTTCCGAAAGTGCTTAGCTGTGAGTGCTATTTCTTCATCGTCGTCCGACTCATTGTCGTCGGAGCTATCCTTGGAGTAGGACCTTGATGCTTTGAGAGCAAGAGTCTTCTCCTTTTCTTTGGTCTTCTCCTTCTCCTTCTCTTGAATGGAGGATTCCTCTTGGTCCTTCATGTCAAGCTCGTGAGTCATTAGTTTACCCATGAGGGTCTCTAGGTTCATGACGGTTAGATCGTTCCCCTCAATGATTGCGGTAGCTTTAGGACTCCAAGCTTTCGTCAATCCTCTAAGAATCTTTCTTATCTTTTCATGAACGGGATATTCCTTTCCAAGAGAAGAGAGAGGGTTAATGATATCACCAAAACGAGTAAACATGCTAGCAATAGATTCATCATGCTTCATTTTAAAAGACTCATATTCTTGCGTGAGTCTACTGATCTTGGATTCCTTCACTTGTGAAGTTCCCTCGTGTGTGACTTCAAGTAACTTCCAAATCTCATTGGAAGTCTTGCAAGTAGAGATTCGGTTGAATTCACTACTGTCGAGAGCACAGTAAAGAGCATTCATTGCCTTGGCATCTCGACAAGCAAGCTTCTTCATGTTTTCAGCAAGTGTTTCCCGAAGGGTGTCAGAAGCAATATCCTCAATAGCTCTAGAAGGAGTAGGAAGACCATTTATCACGCAATCCCATAAATCAAAATCTATGGACTTTAGATAAATGTCCATCCTAATCTTCCAGTAGTTATAGTTGGTACCATCAAATAGGAGAGGCCTATTTGTGGAGTGTCCCTCATTGTGAAACGTGTTGATGCTAGGGTTAGAGGCCATGGATCACTCAAGGGTGTAAATACAAATCAAGAGAACGAAGCTCTGATACCAATTGTAGAACCCTAGAGGGGAGGGTGAATAGGGTAATTAAAAAAAATTAACTACAACAATTGATGCAATAAAGATAATTGAGAGTAATGAGTAGAAAGATCAAACGCAAACGCAAGGATGTATCCTGGTATCCTCTTTTGAGGCAATCCAGTCCCGGAACTCTCTCCGGCTTTAATCCACTATTTAACCAAATAGTACACACGAGTTTGGATCCGAAGAACTCGCCAACTTTAACACGAGTTTGGATCCGAAGACTCGCCAACTTCTACACACGAGTTTTCTTACGAAGGCTCGCCAACTTCAAACAAAAGAGAATAAGAACTTGTTGATCTTCTAACACGTGAAGATCGAAATATACAACTCTTTAATACTCTAGCACTTTGGGAGAGGATGACAATGAAAAGCTTGGAAGAGTATTAATGGTGGAGCTCTTGGTTGTTGGAAAATTTATGGAAGAGTTGGTGAGGAAGCTCAAGAGAGAGAGAGAGCTTCCTTTCATAAGAGAACCAAGAGTTGGTGGCATTTAATGCTCAGAATGCAGACAGACCGGCATGCCGTCGGTATGCAGCGGCATACCGTCGGTATACCGGCCAAATAGTAACGGTCATATTAATGACCGTTTGAGAGCATTAAATGCGGCCATTAATGCTAGTCAGAGCAATTCGAAAACCAAATATTTGAAACTCGGTATACCGCCGGTATGCCGGAGCATGCCGCCGGTATGCCGACAATTTGTCACAACAAGTTTTGAGTTGCTAAAAACGGTATACCGCCGGTATGCCGGAGCATGCCGTCGGTATGCCGACAATTAGTCACAGCAACTTTTGGGTTGCTAAAAACGGTATACCGTCGGTATGCCGGAGCATGCCGTCGGTATGCCGACAATTTGTCAAAGCAACTTTCTGTACAAGAAAAGCGGTATACCGCCGGTATGCCGGAGCATGCCGCCGGTATGCCGACTATTTGTCACAGCAACTTTCTGTATTCCAAAAACGGTATATCGCCGGTATGCCGGAGCATACCGCCGGTATGCCGCTCTGTAGCTATTTGATTTTTGACTTGTTCTTTTTACTGTCATCCGTCCTTAGGTGTTTACAGATATACCTAGACCAGTACAGACTCGAAGACTCTAAGCAGGAAGACGCCATCTTATGCAGGGAACGCCGGTAACTGCTTCAGTCTTCAAGGAAGAAGTAGAAAGCTCTTGAACGGAAGAACTCCATGTAGTAGATCTTCTGAGAATAAATGAACCTGAAGAACAGAAGACTAAACTACGAAGATGCTGTTAATTACTCAAAATAAAATGTGCCAACAAGAGTGCTATTCACTTTGTGAAGAACTAGACATTTCATAGTCGGTCCAAGCATATCGAGACTCGGTATCATTGGATACGGGATGTAGTTGAGAAGAAGGACGCGGTGCTTGAGAAGGTTCATACTGATGACAATGGAGCGGACATGCTCACGAAGGTTCTACCGAGGGGGAAGTTTGAGTACTATAGGCGGATCGTCGGGATGATGAGTTCCTCGACCTAGTTGTGAAGGAGGAGATTTGTTGGAGTGGGTAGGGTTTCCAACCTATGTGGAGAAGACCTCGAAGTGAGACGAGCGCCGTCTGTGTGTCAGAGAATCTCGGGAAGATGACGAGGCCTGTCGGAGATGATGGAGATACTCGGGAGCTGCCAGAGGAGCTGCTGGAAAAAGGGGGGCAGAGTTTGGGCCGAACTCTGCCCCAGGACAGAGTTCTGGCCGAACTCTGTGTCGTCGGGGCTGAAGCATTTTTTAGGGTGATTGATCACCATTGGATCGTATCCTACGGTCCAGGTTTTGCTGCGGATTAGGGGATTCATACATAGTTATTCCTAACCCTAATCACAACACAACATTGAAGAAAAAAGAGAGAAAAATGAGGCAAGAGTGCCATTGCAACTTTGGAAGAGAAAAAGGAGGATTGAAGGCCATTTTCGAAGGAGGATCGTGTTCGGATAATATCTACTCGTCGTCTTTGTTCTTTGTAGGCTTGTAATCATTATTATTGCATCTAAGTGTTGTGGGGATCCGATTTGGATTGGAAGAAGTTTGTAGGGGGTGTACTCCTTTATTTCATTAGTGAAGGCTTCTCAGGGTTGGACTCCGATCGTCCCGTGGTTTTTTCCCGCAAGGGTTTTCCACGTCAAAAATTCTCTGTGTCTGCGTGGTTTGTTTTTGGTGTTTTGGTTCGGGCGTTGTATTGCTCGGTTCTCTCACAGGTACTCTCTAGTTTGGGGAAAGGTTTTCGCGTTTCTTTCCCAACATCCCTATTTAGCCTAAAATATTTATATCAACAGAAAGATAGTTTCCAAGTTATCATATATATATTCTTGCAAGTGTTTATATATAAAATATTTTTAGTAAGTTATAGCTCACAATCTAAAACAAGATCACTTACAACAGCTTATAAATATTTTGACTAATCTAGTTTATAAATATTTTCTAAAATAAGTATGAGTATTTTTCCCACAAACTCCCTTCAACTATCATCGTTGACCACAACTAATCACGTGTCCTTATTTCTTCGCAAATTCAGACCATGTTTGCATGGGCCTCGGCTATGGGACAAAACTTGACATCACAATCATCGAACCACACTAGGCGACACACCAGACAAGATACCTTGCCATCTTTACTGCTTACATTTAGTTGTATTTTAATATTCATTTATTATATATTACTACACTTTTAATTCCAGTTAATTATTTCTTTCTTGCATATTGTCACGACCCGATCCCAAATTGTTGGGTCGAATCGGATCATGCCCAGCCTGCACCGTTGTGAGACGGCGGCAGTAAGCTGTATCCAATTGCAGGTAATCACAACAACACAATATATTTGTCACAACATCTAAAATTATGAATATTAAAACTTGTCCAATGAAAGATTCATCTGATACAATAAAACTGTCTTTTTAATCCAAACATCAAAACTAAAAAGGAAAATGTCATCAGCTAGAAAGTTGGCTCATCAGCCCCGAGATCAACATCGTCCGATTGGGACTCTGGCAGCACAGCTGGGTAGACCTCAGGGTCGTAATAGCTATTAATCAATAGCTCAGCATCATCAATGGAACCTATTGGGGGTGGGGAATTCGGTCAGGAAAGGAGTAAAGTACAATTATAAAAATCTAACAATTCAACTAATAATTAGAAATTTGCAATTTAAACAGTTTGAAATATTTGAAACAATATTTTCCAGCAATTTTCCACAATTGATAACAATGTGATTTGAGTATGTAATGCTTATGACCGGCTTGGGTTGTACAATAGTATCCTAGTGATACGATACGGCTTATCCTCGTGTGAAAAGGAGTAGGCTCGCACAATTATGTAAAATGAAGGTATTGGTCATAGAATACTACACTACTCCCCCAATCCCACAATTAATAACAATCAATACTCTAGGAGAGAGTTTCGTGTAGCAATGTGGTCTAATCTTACAATACTACAATTAATAATTAAATTAAAAAATAAACATAACCGTACTTGCCTTGCTTTATGACTGGATTGGAAAGTCGGTTCCGGAAAAGAATTCAGACTCGTCCTCGAAATCCTACAGTTGAGAATCCTGACTTAGCATCAATGAGAAAACCATATCTAGATGTGCTAGTTACAATCTCTAAAATTTGATCCTAATCAAGTTTTATGTTGTTACAGTCATAACACATTTATCGATGCGATTCAAAGTCGAAATATAAGTCAAGTTAACATTTTATTGGGAAAATTCGCATTTTCCAACTATTTGGCAAAACTTTGTATTTTGTAATATATATTTATATATAAATTAGGTTTTTCTTTTAGGGTGTGTTTGGTAAACCGTATTTGGAGGTAGGATTTGAATTTTTATGGATTTGGAGACAAATCCATGGAATCCTATGTTTGGTTGGAGATGGATTTGGATATGGAAAGTATGACAAAATCCAAAACTTGGATTTGGTTGGATTTTGGAGGAAAATAATAGTTATTCTTTAATAATTTCTTTAAAATATTTATTATTTAATAATTTTGTTAAAAATTAGTAAATTAAAAATTAGTTAATCTTTAATAATTTCGTTAAAAATATTTATTCTTTAATAATTTTGTTAAACATTAGTTAATTAATAAAAAAAACTAACTATTTTATTAGTATTATTAATTAATAAAAAAATAGTATTATTAATTAAAAAAATTAGTTAATTAGTTAATTTTGTTATAATCATAATTAATAATTTATTAGTATTATTATAATATTAATTAATAATTTGTTAATTATTAATAATCATAATTTACTAATATTATTATATTATTATTATAATATTAATTAATAATTTATTAATATTATTATAATATTAATTAATAATCATATCCTATGTTTAGTATTATTAATTAAAAAATTAGTTAATTAGTTAATTTTGTTATAATTATATTAATAATTTATTCATATTATTATCATATTAATTAATAATTTGTTAATAAATATTTTATTATAATCTTAATTAATAATATTTTAATCACAATTAGAATCATATTTTATAATAATTTAATTAATAATTTACTAATCATAATAATATTAATTTATAATTACTATTTTTAAAATATTTAATTTATAGTTAATTAATCGTTAATTATTAATCAATAATTATAATTTATAATTATTAATCGTTAATAAAAAATTATCAATTGTTTATTATTAATTATTAATTATAATTTATAGTTATTAATTATTAATCGTTAATTAATAATTATTAATCTTTAATTATTAATCATTATTTATTTAAAAATTAACTAATCATTAATTATTAATTTTATAATTAATAATAACTAATCGTTAATTATTAATTACTAATCGTTAATTATTAATTTTATAAATAATAATAACTATAATTAATCTTTATTAATTAATAGCTTAATTATTGAAATTACTAATCGTTAATTATTAATTTTATAAATAATAATAACTATAATTAATCATAATTAATTAATAGCTTAATTATTGATCATGACTATAATTTAATTATTAATCATAAATCCAAATCCTATGTTTGGTTGGAGTTGGATTTGAATCTTGAAATCCATGATTTGGATTTGGAGGATTTCCAAATCCAAATCCAAATAGTGAAATCCGGTTACCAAACAAGCCCAAAACATAAAATTGTCTAAGTTACAAACTTGAAATCTTATTATTTTATTTAATGTGAGAAAACTCTTATTAATTTTCTATATAAAAATAAATATTTTATTTTTATATTCTACGTATTTAATGCCAAAACAACAACCCAGAAAATAAAGAAAAAGCTACACTACACACTACAAGGTCTCAGAAAAGAAAATAGAAACTGGGCTTATGCCCTTACAATTTATTACATAAATTAATTAAAAATTGTTGTTGAGCTCCAAACGCCGGGGAGCGGTCCATTCAGCAGGCCGAGGCCCTGCACTCAAAATGCTATTGGCCAGTAATACGTTCTAAAATAATTATTTAAATTAAAAATATAAAAATACAGGTAGTCTCAGACTTGGTCCAAAATATCATGTTTCATTCTAGCTTATGCCTCAACGTCCGGAAATTCCGATTTCGTTTGCATTTTGCTAGAGTCAACGGACGTTACGGTCATTGCCCGAAAATGATACAAAACCATATTTAAACCAACAATTCAAGTTGTAAATTCGTTTTGCAAAAGCCGGTATTTGGAAATAATTTTTATTCAAAACTTTAATATATTTCCCAAAAATTTGGACAGCACCTCCTCTATAATTGGGACAACCCAATCCTGGAAAAATGCCAACCAACATAATTACAATCCCAACCCAGAGATTATAAACCATAAAATATAACCAAAATCTTCAGAACGAATCCGAAACAAAATTCGGAAAACCCGAATTGAGATTTGGAAAACAACAGAACCCATACTAAGAAGAAAATGGTCACAGAACCATATACTTGTTAATCCAAATTTAACTCAGAAATTCCGAGAACCACAGAAACTACAAAAAATCATTCCGAAAGAAAGTTCGGAAAATCCGAAACCTCCAATCGATCTGATTTCCATAGCGGGATCGGGGACCATGTCATCATCGACACCAAAAAGAGGGACACAGGGACACGGAAGATACATGGGGTGCTCGGCTAGAGCTTTCAGATGAAAAAAGAAGAAAAATTATCCGTATGGACAGCAAAAAACTCGAGACAGCGCTCAGATCCGGTCACGGAAAGTAGATAGCGGCTCGAAACCGGAGAGGAGCGCGAAAAGGGGCGAGGCACGCGGCCGGAAGGCGGCTGCGAGTCGGCGGGAGGCCGCGCAGAACAGGGCACCGCAGGGGGGTCGGCCTGTGGCCGCCGGTCCGGATTGGCCTGGGCCGTGGGGAACCACGGCGGCGGGTCAGGATTGGCCTGGGTTCGTCGGAAGGGCGCGGATCGGTGCCGAAAGGGCTCGGGTCGGCGTCGGCTCGGTTAGGGCTTAGGGAGGGTGATTGAGAGGTAGAGGGAGAGGGGAAGGATTTATATAGGGATGATTTGGGGGGTTTCGGGAAGTTGAAAGGAGGAGTCGGGGGTGGCGGTTTTGGAAGGGCTCGGCCGAGAGGCCGGTTGGGAACGGAAAGGAAAAGCTTTTCCTTTGCCTGGTGGTTTTTTTTAGAGAAATGAGAGAGAAAGAGAGTTATGAGAGTATAAATGAGAGAAAGTTTTAAAGGAAAAAAATATTCTTCTTCTTTTAATAAGAAAAATTATATTTCTATTTATATAAATATATATACTAAAACATTTGTTTCGGAAAAAAACAGAAATTTGAGTTCGGTTTCCGAAATGGATTCAAGATGGGTTTAGGACGGGTCAGTCCCAACATTCAAAATTCCATGAATAATAGTTTTTCTAAAAAAAATACTATTTTCCTAAATTAACATTTAATAATAATCATAATAATAATTTAGCTAATAAAAATTATTCAATTAATTAATCAAAATTTTACGGGTTTCACAACCTTCCCTCCTTAGGAAATTTCGTCCTCGAAATTAAAGGATAGAGTTTGGAATTACCTCAGGTCTCAAATAGATATGGATACTGCTCCCGCATCTCGTCTTCTCGCTCCCAGGTAGACTCGCCTGGGGAATTGTGCCACCACATCACTCTGACTATGGGCGTCACAGAGTTCCTGGTTTTCTTTTCACCTCTGTCTAAAATTGCCACTGGCTTCTCTGGTACTGTGAGGCTGGGTCTAATCTCCATCTCTGAATAGTCCAAGATGTGGCTTGGATCCGGGATGTAGCGTCTGAGCTGTGAAACGTGGAAGACGTTGTGCACGCCTTCAAGATTAGCTGGTAGAGCTAATCGGTACGCTACTTCTCCAATTCGGCTCAAAACTTCGAATGGGCCGATGTACCTGGGGCTCAACTTTCCTGCTCTGCCAAATCTGATAGTTCCTCGGGTAGGGGAAATCTTGACGAAGACATTATCTTCTACTTCGAACTCCAACGGTCGACGACTGCTATCAGCCCAATGCTTCTGTCTGTCCTGAGCTATCCTGAGCTTGTCTCTAATCACCTTTACCTTCTCTGCTGCATCGGTCACCATCTTAGGTCCAAGCAATACTCTTTCTCCTACGTCGTCCCAAGCAAGTGGAGTACGGCAACGACGTCCATAGAGTGCCTCGAACGGAGTCATACCGATGCTAACTTGGTAGCTGTTGTTGTAGAAGAACTCTACCAAATGCAAGTGGTCTTCCTAAGACCCTCCAAATTCTAAGACGCAAGATCTCAGCATATCTTCTAGCGTCTGGATGGTTCTCTCCGATTGTCCGTCAGTCTGGGGATGGTAGACGGTGCTGAACTTTAATTGTGTTCCTAAACTGTCGTGCAAGCTCTTCCAGAAGTGAGAGGTGAATCTGGTATCTCTGTCAGATACGATACTTACCAGAACTCTATGAATCCTGTAGATATGCTGCATGTATAGTGCTGCCAACTTCTCAGTAGATAGACCAACCTTGAAGGGGATAAAGTGAGCTGACTTTGTCAGTCGGTCCACAATAACCCAAATGGCATCCTTCCCTCCTTGGGATCGATACAGTCCTGACACAAAGTCCATCGTTATGTGTTTCCATTTCCACTCCGGGATGTCTAGCGGTTGCAACAGTCCTGCTGGTCTCTGTCTGCTGGCTTTTACTTGTTGACAAATCAAGCATCTAGCCACAAACTTGGATACGTTCTTCTTTATTCTGTACCACCACACTACAGTACGCATATCCTGATATATTTTATTAGCTCCAGGATATATGGAATACTGCGACTGGTGCGCTTCTTGCATCAGCTCATTCCTCAGTTTGCCAGTTGGTATGCAAAGCCTCGTACCATGCCTCAGTGATCCATCGCTGGCGATTGAGAATCCTTCAAGTGTTCCTGCCAGCAATTGATCTCTGAGTTTGCAAAGCGTCTCGTCTTGGAACTGTGTCTCCTTGACTTTATCCATCAGACTTGAACGCACTTATAACTGCATCATTGATGAACCATCTCCTGGTACAATAGCTTCTCTTCCCAGCTTCTTCATTTCCTCTTCAGGCAGTACAATCTCCAGTCCAAGCTTCTCTATGTCTTCCAACAAATGTCATTCCTTGGTCAAAAACATCGCCATCGGGTATCGACTAAGTGCATCTGCAACAACATTAGCCTTACCCGGATGGTACTGCAAGTCGATGTCGAAATCTTTCATCAGCTCCAGCCATCACCTCTATCGCATGTTCAGCTCCTTCTGAGTGAAAACATATTTAAGACTTTTATGGTCTGTAAATATTTATACTCTCTCTCCATAGAGGTAATGCTTCCACAACTTCAATGCAAAAAATAACTGCTGCAAGCTCCAAATCATGCGTGGGATAGTTCTTCTCATGAGTCCATAATTGCCTAGATGCGTAAGCAATTACTTTCCCGTGTTGTTGAAGAACACAACCCAATCCTTTACCATAAGCATTACTGTAGATTAAGAAACCGCCGGTACCTGCGGGTAGCGCAAGTATCAGTGCCGTTGTAAGTCTCTTCTTCAGTTCCTCAAATGCTGACTGGCAAGCTTCAGTCCACACAAATTCTTTGTTCTTCCTTGTGAGCTTCGTCATCGGTTCAGCAATCCTGGCGAAGTCCTTCACAAATTTCCGATAGTAGCCAGCTAAGCCCAAGAAACTTCTGATTTCAGCAACTGAACTTGGTGTACTCCACTTCTCAATAGCAGCTATCTTCTTTGGATCCACCGAAATTCCTTCTCCTGTGACAACATGGCCCAGAAAATCCACCTTGTCTAAGAAGAATTCACATTTAGATAGCTTACCATAGAGTTTCTCATTCCTTAATGTTTCCAGAACTTTCCTCAAGTTCTCTTCATGCTTTTCTTCGGTCTTCGAGTAGATCAAGATGTCATCGATGAATACAACAACAAACTGATCCAGATATTCATAGAAGACCTTGGTCATAAGGTTCATGAATACCATAGGGGCACACCTTAGCTCCACTTAGTTGATCAAATAGGTCATCAATCCGGGACAGAGGGTACTTGTTTTTGATGGTAATGTTGTTCAACGCCCGGTAATCGATGCACATCCGCACAGTCCCGTCCTTCTTGGACACGAATAAGACAGGTGCTCCCCAGGGTGAAGCTCCATCTCTGATAAATCCAAGGGCCTTCAGCTCATTGATCTGGTCCTTCATTTCCTTAGCCTTTTTAGGGTTGACTCTTTAGCATTCCCGAGAAATAGGGGCAGAGCCGGGAACTAGGTCGGTGGTGAATTCTACATCTCGATCTGGAGGTAATCCTGGAAGACTATCAGGGAAGACATCCATAAATTTTGCTATGATAGGGTGAGGAGGTCCAGATTCTTCGATGATAGAGGAGTAAATAATACCCTTCATATCTTTCGGAGCTCGAGAGATTTCAAACTCCGGTTCTCCAGGTGGACTGAAGACTACACATCCTCTGTGACAATCTATCAGCGCATGCTCCTTACTTAACCAGTCCATTCCTAGGACTACATCATAGTTAGGTAAGGGTATCACAAGTAAGGGTGCTAAGAATTTGTGTCCTGAGATAGTTATAGGGCAGTTACAGGTCTCTGTGATGGGTAAGGGTCCACCACCAGTCAAAACTCTATATATCTTCTTGCTAAATCCCGTAACTAGGTGGTGTGCAAAGATGAATTTTGTTGCTATAAAACGGTGTGAAGCACCCGAATCAAATAATGCTAAAGCAGGTTGTGAATGCACATAAATGGAACCTGTGATGACATCAGCGGTAGGTTCCTGCTCAGCCTCTTGCTCATCTATTATTAGGGCAAAATCTTGCCCAGTCTTCTGTTAATGTTGCCTAAACTGTTATTGCTGAGTGGGTAGAGGAGCCTTCTGCTGTGTTGTTCCAGTCCGGTTAAATGCCGTAGGGCAGTCTCTCACTTGGTGGGTGGCAGACCTACATACTAGGCAGTGTCCTAGCCTCTTCCTGTAGATGTTCGCCTGATGTCCTGGCCTCTTGCAGAAATCGCAGACAAAAATCTGCTTCTGAGGCGCTCTGTCATTGGTCCTCGCCTGATGGTGCTGCTGCTGCTGGTGAGAAGGCCTGTTGTTATAGTTGTGGTTGGGCCTCTTCTAGTTATTCTGGAAGTTGCTAGTTCCAAAATACTCCCTCTTTGAGTGAGCAGGCTGACTCTTCTCTATATCCTGAGCTCGTATTAAGATCCTTTTATATATCTTGGCACCGCATGCGATCACAGGAGTGCGAATCTCTTCCCTTAGTCCATACCTGAATCTTTCAGCACGATCAGCGGGGTCGGCAACCAAGTTCTTGGCAAAGCGACTAAGTTGACCAAACTCTGCCGCATATTCTCCAACAGTTATGTTCCCTTGCTTCAGATTCTGGAACTGTCTTTCCATCTTTCGTAACTCTGATGTTGGGAAGAACTTCCCGCGGAACAACCTCTTGAAGGTGTTCCAGTCAAGCTGCATGTCCTGGAGTCGGGATTCATTCCGATACCTGGTGCTGGCTACATCTAACAGTTGGAGTCCCACAGCTTCAACTTGGAGATCATCAGGAAGTCGAGCAACGTTGAGGAGACTCTCCATGCTGTCGAGCCATTCGTCAGCATAAATGATTCCCTCGGTTCCTTTGAAAGGTCGAGGGCCCAGCTTCTAGAATTTCTCAATATCGTCGACTTTAGCCGGCCTTGGTTCAGATTGGGCTGCTTCTCCTCTCTCCAATGCAGCCATAGCCATATTGTGGGTATTCTCTATGCCTTCTCTCATAATCGCCGTCTGTTCGCGATGAACTTCAGCTTGAGTTCTCTGTGCCTCAAGTACTCCTCGTAGCAGGCCTACTAGGTCGGTGGGGTCCACGGGCACTGGTGGGGCAGCTAGATCGGGCACCACCGTAGGGGCTTGCTGTTCAGTCCGGGAAGATGTAGGATCTAACACTTGAGTTGTAGTGTAAAATCTACTGGGTGCTGGTGCATTATAGGGACGATCGGCCAGCTGCTGAGGTGTAGGATCCGGACTTGGTTGAGGAGGTAGGGTGTGATCGGGTGATGACAACCCATCGCCAGCATTGTTGGTCTTGTCTGTGGCCATACTCTGGAAGGTTTAGGATTGTAAAACATAAGCAAGGTTGCCTACCAGTCTATAACAAACAAAAATATTTATTTATAATATATTTTGGTCCTATGTTGTGACAAATTAATGTTCTAGTGTTCTAAATATTTCTAGATATGTTTACCTAAGTTGTTGATCTGACCTGCATGGGCCACCACTAAAAACATGTCACGATCCGGTCCCAAATTATTGGGTCGAATCGGATCATGCCCAGCCTGCACCGTTGTGAGACGACGGCAGTAAGCTGTATTTACTTGCAGGTAATCTCAACAACACAATATATATTTGTCACAACTTCTAAAATTTTGAATATTAAAAATAAAACTTTAATTTGTCCAATACAGAAAGATACAACTGATACTGAAATAATAGTTCAACTCCAACACAAAGAAACTAGAAACTATCTAGAGTTAAGGGACTACCGTCAACTTTAATTTGCCATCTTTACTGCTTATATTTAGTTGTATTTTAATATTCATTTATTATATATTACTACACTTTTAATTCCAGTTAATTATTTCCTTCTTGCATATAGACCTAGAGTTAAGGGACTACCATCAATGTAGTGCATTTCATTAACTTTGTCATGATTGTACACGAGTTGTGTGTGAGTTGTGAGTAACATATAGAGGTCACTTGCGTATTGGCTGATCCCCCGTGCGCATGCGTTGGAAATAACTATCAATAGAGGCATGTTAGAAGACTTGACAGTTATTAGATATAAAATAGTATTGTAGAAGCAACATGTGTTTGTGCGTCGTGGTTATGACGCATGTATAGTATCATTGGGGGGAGAGGACAGCTATTAGCATAGGGGCTACATTTACTTTTATACACATTTTAGGCCGATAATGACTCGGATGAGCGCTATTTACTGCCCCGGGCCGATAGCGACTCAGATGAGTGCTACTTACTGCCCATGGCCGATATTGACTCGGATGAGCGCTACTTACTGCCACTCTTTATTTACTCTGCTGATCCTACAGCCTTTGCGTAGAACGTTGTCCTCAAAGTGCATACCACTTAGATGGTTAAGGACCCAGTTGTGTCGTAGTTTTATAGTATTTATATTTGTAGTTATAATGGAATATTCTTCCTGTATCTTGTTACGTCCCTCTGAGGACCTAGTGATATCTCCATGTATGTTTTTGTGATTTTTGCAGGTGCTCTAGCCAAGGCCATAGTTATTTATCTACCTTCGCGATGCTAGCTCTTGGATCGTCTTTCGCTTCGTTCGACTCTTCCATTGTTGCTATGTATTTCTCTCTCTTTAGTTTGTAGTAGATTTGTCTCCGCCCAATGTTTTTGTACAAATGACATTTAGAAGTTGATTTTATGATATATTTATTTGTGGATGAGATTAGTTTCATGGTTACTGTATTTTACATCTTATGTGTACATACGAAGTTTCTATATATTGGAGTATACTTCGTATGTAGGCAGCTGATATATCAACGTATTTAGTCCCAAGTATTTTGGGACTGGGGCGTTACATGTTTTTATGGTGGCCCATGCAGGTCGAATTTATCACTTCAGTTACGTTACTGTACCGATGTGAGCCTGCATATAGGATTAGAGTCTAGGATCTCATCCACATACTTGACAACCCTTTTTGACTCTAATTTTCGAACTCTCGTTCGCCTTCCTTGATTCCTTTCTACCGTGAATTCTTATTTTTCATGCTTAAGTAATAGCTAGGGAGATGACTACAAAAAATGTGTGCTCGTAGGTCAAACACATGGCTAGAAGGATTACATTGACAAATAATAGGTATTGGGGTCTTATTTGAGTTATGAAGACATTATTTTCTTAAAAGCATGATTTTAAGGATTAGTTAATTTTAAGTTGGGTTGATGCCTCACGACCTAACTTTCCCCCTTTGACCTTAACCAAGAAGATGGTAGGACTGCCAATATAGGCACAAAACACCGGACAAGACTTAGATTCTCAATAATAAACTTGAACTAAGTATATTTTCTTTTATCATTATCACGTGTACCTATATTTTTTGACTACATTGACTAATGTTGCTATTATAGCCTAGTTTTGCAAGCTCACTCTTTTATTGAGCTTGTTCAGGACATGTTTTATTATGGACGCGTACTAATACATTGTCTAATCAGAACAAACGTATTATGGTCTGATCAACCATAGTGCACTTGGTTTACCCTCATATGACTATTCTAGTGGATTGAGATATACTTGCCCTCTAGGATCTCATCCGCGACTGCCTTGACAATCCCCTTTTGAATTATTCAACCACCTCGAACTACGTGCTTGTGCTCAATGACATATTCTTTGAACCCTTTATCATTGTTCGTATTTTACTATTTAGAAAGATGTAACCCTTGTGCTAGACACATAGTATTCCCCTAGTTAAATATGCACAAGTATAGTAGCCATCAACCAACCATTTGACTATATCCTCGACGTGACCTATTCATCCTTCCCTCAAATCTAGACCTATTACCGTAACCTTCTAATCATTGAAACTTGAAAACGATTAGGATCGTTTACCATACTTTAATCTAGGAGACTATCTTCTCTCTAGAACTATGTCCCTAACTTATTATACGAGATTTTTTTAGTTATCTTTATCTCGTGCTTTAACCTTTTATTTTTGCGCATTAATTAGTAACTCATGAAAACCTACTTTCTATTTTGATCATTTGATGTCCTCTATCGTGACTTTGATATTTGGAGCCCATCATTAGACTTTTCCTTCCAACAAATTTCACATACAAGACCTAGACAAGCCCACCTTCATGTAGGTATATCATGTTCTACTAAAACACGTCCCCTTGTACTCTATTTTTATGATGTGACTTTCGAGTCAAAATGGTTAGCTATAAACCCTACCATAATACTATTGTCCTTTCTGACTTCGGTTAGAGAGCAAATCTTGACTCAATCCTTTCGACCCTATATATGATTGTGATCTACTTAATTCTTTAAATGCTTAACTTTGTATTTATCTTAATTGCTTGGCCCTTATCTTGTTATTATCATGATTTACTTAGACCCCTAACACCTTTACTCTTCATGATATTAGCAACCCTTACTTTTCTCCCTTCCAATTAAATTTGCTTCACTTATATTTCACTACGATATGCAACCTTGTTCTTTGTATGATTCTGTTGTGCAAAAATGAATTTGATCATGGCATCCTTGGGTTAGTAAAGGTTTGATTAGAAAACCCCACATCATGGATAAATAGTATAGTTGGTTAAGATAATCATGCGAATACGACTTATAGATTGGACATAAGTGGAAATGTGCGATAAATCCAAATAGATGAAATGAGGATTTTTGTGTGTTTTGATCATGGGTAACTAGACTTCACAAATTTAAAAAATTTGTTTTGAGGTAACAAAATATTGAGAGAAAGATTTTCTAAAAGATTTGGTGGGTTAAGAACCAAATTCATATATTGAATGCACGTTCTTGATAAAGACAATGTGGACTTGCCTTTGATAAAATATGATGTCATAATGATATTAGTTCCAGGAATAACCAAATGGTGGAAGAAAGATTTACAATTTTTGGTGCATTAAGAATTAAGTTTCTAAGATGAGTATGGATATGAAGTTATGAATGAAGTTTTGAAATAATACAAGTGTTGAGAAATTGTTTATATAATAATACAACATGGTATTGGATTATGAGGTTATTTCATTAGCGAAGAAAAAAAAAATTATGCCTTAAGGGATTAAATTTCTAAGGAGATTATAGATATAAAGTTAAGAGGGATTGATATTCACTATCATAAATCTAAGAGTATTGGATTTCAAATTTCAAGAAGACTATAAAAAAATTGA
This sequence comes from Iris pallida, assembly GCA_029216955.1. Taxonomy (NCBI): domain Eukaryota; kingdom Viridiplantae; phylum Streptophyta; class Magnoliopsida; order Asparagales; family Iridaceae; genus Iris; species Iris pallida. Next base: position 879,454 of record JANAVB010001597.1, read on the forward strand.
AGTTTAGTTGAGAAAATATTTATATAACTTGGAGGAGGTAAATTAGAAAGTTATTCTAGATTTACGGCATTCTATAACGAGATGGATTATATGAGTATTAGAAAAGGAAGGTGTGCTTTACGAAAATGTAAGTTTATGGGATATTAATTCTGAGAAAAATCGAAGTTTCAAGGATTTTGTATTGATAAAGGGATGATGAGGATTCGAAGATTTAACATATTGAATCCACCCGACAGTAATGAGCTAGCGGTCCAAATTTGAGATAAAGAAGGCTATTGCCTATATACAAGGATTGCACAACTATAGGATATATGGTAGCGTTGATTGAATTTAAAGGTTGATAGGTTATCATGCATTGACCAATCTTCTAACCGTTTAAAGTTTTATTGAATATCGTCTCTCTCTCGTCCGATAATTTAAATCATGATTTTTTATGGCAAAACTCTTTCTAACTCCTCAACCCTACCTATCCTAACTATTCCTAAATTTCGAGAACAAAATTCTTTTAAGATGGGTAGGATGTAAACCCCCTAAAATTCTACTAAGATTTTTTTATTGCTATGTACTTTGATTTGTACGTCGTGTACAAATTCGTATTCTCATAATTTGTACGTCATGCGGGAACTTGCATTTTTCGTATCTGCTTGACGAGCGCGAATATGTGCGAGGTACAAATTTTGAAAAACGTTTTATTATATAGAAATATAGCTTTCAGATAATAGTTGATAAATATTCTTATTTAATTATTTATTATTTATTTTATTTGCAGAAAGCATCGTAATAAGTAATTTCCAAGGTTATTTATTTATTTATTTAAAAAGGCTATTTAAGTTATTAGTAATTAAGAAAGTGAGTTTTATATAAATATTTTAGATTTATGCGAGCTACACGAATTTAATTCATATATAGAATATTGATTTTCAAAATTACTAAATATCACCATTTTATTATTTCGAAAATGAAATTGTTATTTTGTGATATTTAAAATTTATTTATTCAAGAAAAATTATTTTAGAAAAGATTTTACTGTAGTTGATTTAAAACAAGCTTTTAAATTTAAATATGAATTATATAGATCGAATCGGATTTGGATTGGGTCGAGTGTTTCAAACCGATTTAAACTAAAGATGGAATTATCCATCGGGAGTTTAAACTCGTCCGAGTCCTTATCCAAATTGGAGTACCACCTACTATATAAGAAGAGACTCTTTATTTCTTTTCTCCATCAATTCCATAACCATATTCTCCATCCACCCGCGTGCATCGTGTCTATGAATCTTTTTCCAGCTTCAGTACAGCTATCCGTGTCGTGCCCGACATCCCGGACATGACGATAATGACGACAAAAACCACAGAATCTCCTCGGCATTACTGCTTTTCCTTGCACCCGCCGTTGCATGTGTCACCACAGCCCGGCAACCAACCATACCAGGGTCCCACCACCATCAACGTCACTGTCATCCCTGTCCTCCATCACCACCAAGCCGCATTGCCACCCCCACCCGACCGGCAACCCAATCCTCCACCATCACAAACGACCCCAATTCTGCCACACCGACAAAACCTCGGCCAACCCGCGGCAAACCACCACCAGCAGATGGAAGTGGAAGGGAGAGGGGGAAACAACTCTTACCTTGCCTCTGCCGCACTAGAGCCGACGGCGAGAACCCCTCCGCATCTTCCACTTCCCTCCGCAACAAGCCGAGCCCTTCCCGCAACCACTAGAACCATACGCCAGCGCCTCTGCCTCCGAAGTCGCGTTCACCGCCGCATACGGCACACCGCGTCGGAGAATGCCAGGGTGAGCCGCTCCAGCCGATGCCACCTCGGGCCGTCCGCACAACTCCCAAGTGTCGTGGCCGAGCCAGAGCCACTCCACCGATGCAACCAGCGACCTGCGGAACCCTCTTCGCCGTTCGTCCTCTCTGGATCTACCGCCGGAGTGGTCCTACTGGCTTAAGACACCGTCGCTCTTGGCCGAGCTCGTGCCCTCGTCCGGTGCGCCTGACCCGCTACCTGTCCCGGCTGCGCCTTGCCGCGATCCGCAGTCCATACTCCCGCGGATCCCCTCCATCCAGTCTCAGCCGTGGATCCCCGCGCACCGCTCCTCCTCACTGTAAGCCCCTCTTCCCGAGCTTTGTGAGTTTATATTACTCCTCAGAATGGGAGAGGAGCCATGTGCTGCCATTATTGATTATTGGGTGTGGATATATTTTATTATATTTATTTTGTTTTTGTGAATATAGTGTGTTGCACAATTTTATATAAAATTATTATAAGTGTTAGAATTGTATTGATCTGTTTATTTAAATAAATTGATAAATTTTTTTTTCCAAAAATTTGTTTGACAAAACTCATTAGCCTAAAATATTTTTCTATTTTTTTATAATTCACTTGAAATATTTTTTTTGACTAACAAAATATATGTATTGTATATTAAATCATTATTTCTATTATTATCACTTTTAGTGTTAGATTAATATTTTGGTATTAAACTTACAATTATTATCAAATTGTCATTAATAAAAACTGCTATCAGTATTAATTACAAAGTTTATTTCCGATTAGTAAATAGCTGTTAGTTATTAACTATCGATGATATTAATAAAAAAAGAAAGAAAAAGAAATATTTCTTTATAAGCAAGTTATGTTTTAGCCATAAAACCGATTTCTATATTTAGCCTAAAATATTTATATCAACAGAAAGATAGTTTCCAAGTTATCATATATATATATATATATATATATATATATATATATATATATATATTCTTGCAAGTATTTATATATAACATATTTTTAGTAAATTATATCTCACAATCTAAAACAAGATCACTTACAATGGCTTATAAATATTTTGACTAATCTAGTTTATAAATATTTTCTAAAATAAGTATGAGTATTTTTCCCACAAACTCCCTTCAACTATCATCGTTGACCACAACTAATCACGTGTCCTTATTTCCTCGCATATTCAGACTATGTTTGCATGGGCCTCGACTATGGGACAAAACATGACATCATAATCATCAAACTACGTTAGGCGACACACCAGGCAAGATACCTTGCCATCTTTACTGCTTACATTTAGTTGTATTTTAATATTCAGTTATTATATATTACTACACTTTTAATTCCAGTTAATTATTTCCTTCTTGCATATGGACCTAGAGTTAAGGGACTACCGTCAATGTAGTGCATTTCATTAACTTTGTCACGATTGTACACGAGTTGTGTGTGAGTTGTAAGTAACATATAGAGGTCACTTGCATGTTGGCTGATCCCCCGTGCGCATGCGTTGGAAAAAACTGTCAATAGATACATGTTAGAAGACTTGACAGTTATTAGGTATAAAACAGTATTGTGGAAGCAACATGTGTTGGTGTGTCGTGGTTACGACACATGTATAGTCATTGGGGGGAGAGGACAGCTATTAGCGTAGGGGCTACATTACTTTTACACACATTTTGGGCCGATATTGACTCGGATGAGCGCTACTTACTGCCCCGGGGCCGATAGCGACTCAGATGAGCACTACTTACTGCCCATGGCCGATAGTGACTCGGATGAGCGCTACTTACTGCCACACTTTATTTACTCTGCTGATCCTACAACCCCTGCATAGAACGTTGTCCTCAAAGTGCATGCCACTTAGACGGTTAAGGACCCAGTTGTGTCGTAGTTTTATAGTATTTACATTTGTAGTTATAATGTCATGTTCTTCCTGTATCTTGTTACGTCCCTCTGAGGACTTGGTGATTTCTCCAGGTGTATTTTGTGATTTTCGCAGGTGCTCTAGCCAAGGCCATAGTTTACTATCTACCTTCGCGATGCTAGCTCTTGGATCGTCTTTCGCTTCGCTCGACCCTTCCATCGTTGCTATGTATTTCTCTCTCTTTAGTTGGTAGTGGATTTGTCTCCGTCCAACGTTTTTGTACAAATGACATTTAGAAGTTGATTTTATGATATATTTATTTGTGGTTGAGATTAGTTTCATGGTTACTGCATTTTACAGCTTATGTGTACATACGAAGTTTCTATATATTGGAGTATACTTCGTATGTAGGCAGCTGGCATGTCAACGTATTTAGTCCCAAGTATTTTGGGACTGGGGCGTTACAGGACTAGCCCAATGTAAGGGTCTGCTTGGCAATTGTAGGGTAGCAGTTATGAGATGTTTTAGAGTGTCGGTTACGAGCGGTTACGAGGGGTCCGATTTTGGGTGGTTTTTAAGTAGCAGCTTTTAAACCAGTCCAATACATGCTTGTTAATTCACTGACGAGCAGTTCTGAAAAAAATTTACACGAATAAAATTCAATAGGGAAGGGTATTAGTAGTTGTAATTATATATTTTTATGAGGGTATAAATGGAATAAAATAATAAAATCGTTCAAAATCTAACGATTTGGGGTATTTATAAGTCACCCAAAATTATATTACACTAGTTTGGGGGGGGGGGGGGTTTGAGCCGACCAAAATTAATGCCTCAAAAAAATTAACAAGCATGGGTTTTCATAAACGGTCGGTTCATGTATATCCCAGAACCGGTGAAAATACCGTTACCAAGCAGGCCCTAAATATATAAGTTAATTTTTTATTTTTTTGCTCTCTTCTCCTTCCTCACATCTCTTTCTCCAAACCCTAGTTTATTTTCTTTCTTCTTATTTGAGTATCATGGAAAAAGAACAAAATAACAAGAAGAAAGAAGAACAAGAAGAACAAGAAGAAGAAGATGAAGAAGAAGAAAGAAAATAAACCAACTTGTGGGAATCATGAAACTTTTACTTTGAAATTGTGGTCCCAACTTGTAAAAATTATGGATGAAATCCTAGTTGTAGAAGAAATTGGGTTATCAAATCTATTAATCTGTTAATCAATTTTCTTCATTAATAGAAGAAATATTGGATGAAATTATAATTATAGAAAAAAATTATGGATGAAACCCTAGTTGTAGAAGAAATGGACTTGCTCTACAACAAGTCCATATCAGGATTGCCATAATTTTTGGTAGTCGTAGAAGTATTGAGGACTGCCAGAAATTGTAGCAGTCCTGAAATGGACTTATTGTACAGTAGGACTGTCACAATTTCTGGCAGTCCTAGAAGTATTAAGAATTGCCATGAATTGTAAGACTGCCACAATTGCTGGCAGTCCTAAAGTCGAAACAGCAAGTCCAGACTGCCACAATTCTTGGCAGTCCTAAAGTCGAAATTGCCGAATGAAAAAAATATATGTTAGGGTTTATTTCTATCTTGATAATGGAGTAAAATATACATTTTAGGATTTATTTCCATGCATTCTGTGTATAACGTCCCAGTACCAAAATATGTAGGACTAGGTACGTAGACATGCCAGCCGAATAAAATATACGAAAGCTGTAAATGCAGTATAATCATGACTCACTAAATCTCATGCACAAATAAAAGAATAAAATATATTATAACCAATATAAATTGTCATTTGTACAAGTTGTTGGGCGGAGACAAATCCACTACCAACTATTTTTAAATGAGGAGTAATACATAGCAAATGAAAGTATTTGTCTGTAACTCTTTTAATTTTTTTTTAAATATTTGAAGTTGAATTATTAAATTTAAAATTTTGAAATAATAATATTTTAGAGAATTCAATTAGTGATAAAATATTTATTTTAAATAACAACAAGAATACAACATTTTGGAACAATGGTAGCACACTCATTTTGGATCAAGAAATAACTCAAACACCCCAATTCTGTCTCTTCCATTTCGTAATCCCCAACCTCTTCCATTTTGTAACCCCCAACCTCTTCTATTCCGTAACTCCCAACATCTTCTATTCCGTAACTTTTAACCTCTTCCATTCCCTAACCCCTGACCCATCCATTATATAACCCCAATTCATCCTTCAATTCATAACTTTCTTCATTTCTCTATAAAAAAAGAAATGATAAGACAAAACTTAAGCACTACCTATTGGCCTATTGGTCATGGTCAAACCTGATTTTAATAATTGATCAAACTCAGTCTCGATATACGAAATAATTCAGATGTTTTACTCAAGACATTTTGGACACTGCTCAAGACCGAAGCTATATTTGCCACTCGAAAGTGTATTTTCTTATGCAATGTAATTTTATTTTTATTGAGTCTAGGAATACATTGTATACCGAGTCATACTGGCACATAGGCTATCCAAAATCGTTTTCAAAATTGCTATCCAAAATTATTTTCAAATTGACCTATGTTTTGAAAAACATTTATTATTTACAAAAGCTTCTGAAGGATTTCAAAAAGTCCTAAAATATTTTTCATAAAATAACCCTGACCAATCCTGACAGAACTCGGCCAGAGTTCGGCCAAGGTGAACGTTATATGAACGTTGGTTTTTGAACTTGGTCTCCCTTCAGTTGCGGTTTGTTACATAGAATTCTGTTCGAATTCTGTCCGAATTTTGCCAGAGTTTTGTCTTTAGAAAAACTATAAATAGAGAGGAATTCTGATCATTTAAAATCACTCATTCACTTTTATCTCTTCTCTTCTAAAGCTTACGTTTCTTCCAAAGAGTTTTCAAAAAGCTTCCATTTTTAAATCCCAAGCCAGTTACAATTCTCTAGTCAATTTGCCGGTACGGTGCGGTCTAGAAGATTTCAGAGAAATTGTAATCAGAGGCTTGATTGAAGAAAGACTCTTCAAAACTAAAGTTGGTCGAGTTCTTAGTATCAAAGCTCGCGTCTGTAGAAGTTACAATGACTTCGTATAAAAACTTGCAGGACTTTCCAATAGTGGATTCAGCTGGAAGCTAGAGTTCTTCTGACTGGACTAGTCCTCACAAGAGGGAAACCAGTATAAATCTCTGTGTTTGCGTTTGCCTTCTGAACTCTTATCTTTACAGTTATTACTTTGTGATTATTATTATTTCTGTGATCTAACTGGTAACAAGTTTTTAATTAGCAATATTCTGCTGCCTATTCTATTCACCCCCCCTCTAGAGTATTCTGCTTTACGATTTCAATCCTACAATTGGTATCAGAGCAGGTTATACAGGTAAAGCAAGGTAAAACAACAGTTATTTATTTTTAATTGTTATATAGATCACATCATTACAGATGGCAACTGTGAAATTCATAAGTGAAGGCCAAGCCACAAACAGACCTCCACTGTTTGACGGCACAAACTATACTTATTGGAAAACACGGATGAGTTTCTTCTTAAAATCTCTTGACTTTGACTTATAGTCTATAGTTATTTATGGCTACAAAAAGCCTCCTCGTATTACTGTTGAGGGAGTTTTAGTTGAAAAATCCCATGATAAATATACTGAGGATGAAAAAAAAGGTCAGTCTTGACGCACGTGCTATTAACGCTTTATTTTATGCTTTAGACAGAACTGAATTTAATAGGGTATCGACTTGCACAACATCAAATGAAGTGTAGAAACTTCTCGAAGTAACCCACGAAGGAACAACACAAGTCAAAGAGTCAAAGATTAGCAGACTTACTCAAGAGTACGAGGCGTTCAAAATAAAGCCAAATAAATTTGTCACTCAGATGTTTACGAGATTTCTGGATATTGTAAATCTTTTTTCTTCATTAGGCAAGGAATACAGTAACCATGAGAAGATTCACAAACTTCTATGATCTCTCACAAAGAACTGGATTCCAAAGGCTATAACAATCATTGAGGGAAATGACCTCTCAACAATGTCTCTGGAAACACTCATGGGTAAGCTACTCACTCACGAGTTGGAACTTCAAGACTTTGAAGATGCTACACCAAAGGAGAAGTCGATCGCTTTGAAGGCTCAACATAAAAGAACCGTCGAAGATGATTCTGACGACAGCGACTCTGACTATGAAGATCAAGCTCTTCTGGTAAGAAAATTCAAGAAGTTCATGAGATTCAATAGAAGAACAAAAGACAGCAACAACAACAACAACGAAGATCCTATTTGCTACGGATGTAAGAAGAAAGGATCTATGAAGAATGATTGTCCAACAGCATCATCATCAACAAAAAAAGTAGCAAATGACAAAGGCTATCTGAAGAGATCTACATCAAGAAAGTACGCCAATACAAGCATATGGCATGAGAGCGAAGCCAGCAATTCAGAAGACGAACAATCAGATGATGCTGCAAATGTATGCTTGATGGCTTGCGATAAGGTAATCACTAATCCTCTATTTGATCCTTATGATGATTTTACCTTTGAGCAATTAGAAGAGGCTTTCAGTGACCTGTTAAATGACTACAAGAAACTGCGTAGTAGATATAAAACCTCTAAGAAGGTACTCAAAGAGTACAAAGGTGAGATAGGAAGACTTACCGACCAACTAGCTGATGATAGAAATAATAATTCTTCTATTGAGTCTGGTGAGCTTTCTTCTATTAAGCTGTTGTTACACGAGACTACCAAGTTATCCGAAAAAAAAGACCAAACTATCATCCAGTTAAAGGAAGACCTATCTAAGGAGAAGAAGAATCTCCAGTGTGCACAAGTCAGAATGGAAACACTTACATCTAACTATACTAGATTATATGACACCTCCCAAAAGTTAGAAATTAGTTTAGAAAAATGGCCTGAAGTTGCTACTTCCTATTCTAACACGTATCAATTACCGAATCATCGGAACACACCCAAACCAAACACTGTCAGACCAATCCATACCAAACCTATGCCCAAGAAGCCTAATAGGCATGCATTTTTCTATACTAGAAAACCAAAACCTACCAATCATGTACCTCACACAACTTTCAACACTAAATATGCAAAATGTTATTATTGTGGCCTCATTGGTCATATATCCTCTGCATGCAGAATCAGAAAGTTAGTATATTTAAATGTTTATGCATGGATACCAAAAACTAACCTGTCAGGACCCTACAAGAAATGGATACCAAGAGTTTCATCTGTAAACTATTTTATAGGTGGAACGCCCTTCACATGCTAGAAGCAAATGGATCCTCGACAGCGGTTGCTCACGGCACATGACCGTGATGCTTCATTATTTACAACACTGTCGAAGAAGAATAAAAAAGGATATGTCTCCTTCGGTAATAATTTAAGAGGGTACATAATCGGTATCGGTGACATTAGTAAGGCTCCCTATCCTGTGATTAAAGATGTCTGCCTAGTTATCGAGTTAAAACATAATCTGCTCAGCATAAGCCATTTAGCTGATCACGGTTATGGAATTAACTTTGTCAAAGACAAATATACTATAGTTGATAGCTCAACTGGTAGTACTATCTTTGAAGGTATCAGGGAAGACAACATATATGTTTTCTATCTGTTAGAAGATGCTAACAAAGCAGGTAGATGCTTGATGGCCAAGAGCCTTGAGAGTCAACTATGGCATATGAGACTCGATCATGCAAATATGGACACAATTTCAAAACTATCCACAAAGAAGTTGGTATACGGCTTACCGGACATATCTTTCAAGAAGGATATGGTATGTAGCGAATGTGAAAAGAACAAAGCTACCCAATCCATCTTTAAATCCAAGAATGCTGCAAGTACCACTAGACCTCTACAATTACATATGGACTTATTTGGAACCAGTAGAATTTCTAGTCTAGGTGGTAAGTTATATGTATTTGTTATTGTAGATGATTTCTCTAGATACACATGGGTATATTTTCTTGCACGCAAGAACGATGCTCTGTCAGAATTCATTACCTTTTGCAAGAAAGTACAAAATAAAAAAGGCTTCATGATTACTCGCATTCGTAGTGATCATGACGGTGAATTTGAGAATGCAGAGTTCAAGCAATTCTGTGACACATACGGTTATTTGCATGAATTTTTCTGTCCTAGGACTCCACAAAATAGAGTTGTGGAACGTAAGAACATGACTCTATCTGAAATAGCTAGAGTAATGTTGAACCAGTTTAGTCTACCTAGATACTTTTGGGCTGAAGCTGTCAATACAGCGTGCTATATTTTCAATAGGGTTCTAATTCGACCTATATCGAAGAAGACTCCCTATGAGCCATTGTTTGATAGAACACCCACTGTTTCTTATTTCAACATTTTTGGTTGTAAATGCTTTATTCTTATTACTAAAGACAATCTGAGTAAATATGATGAAAAGGCCGATGAAGGTATATTTTTAGGTTATGCAGCAAAGAGCAAAGGGTACAGAGTCTTCAACAAGAGAACCAAGATCATCGAAGAATCAATTAATGTCAAGTTTGATGAACTAAATCAACATTCAGACGATGACGACAATAAACATGATTACACCAAATACAACTACTGCAAAACCTTCACATAAAGATGCAAAACTTTCAAGCAAAGAAGCCGGAACCAGCAATCCTGAGGTTACGCCAAAAAAGATGAGATTCTTGGCAGATCATCCAAAGGACTTGCTAATTGGTGAGATTACCAAGGGTGTAAGTACTCGTTCCTCTAATAAAGATATAGCTTCTTGTGTTGCTTTTGTTTCTCAGTTTGAACCCAAATACATTGAAGAAGCATGTAGTGATAATTTTTGGTTAGATGCTATGCAAGAGGAATTAAACCAATTCGAACGGAATCAAGTTTGGGAACTTGTTCCCAAGCCCATTGATCATCCGATCATTGGCACCCATTGGATATTTCGAAACAAACTGAACGAGAATGGTTTAGTGACTCGTAATAAGGCTCGACTCGTAGCTCAAAGATACAATCAAGAAGAAGGTATCAACTACGATGAGACTTATGCCCCAGTTGTGAGATTAGAATCCATTCCCATGTTATGTGCATTTACATATTTTCAAAATTTCAAGTTATTTCAAATGGATGTTAAAAGCACATTTTTGAATGGTTTTATAAAAGAAAAAGTTTATGTAGCTCAACCTCCAGGTTTTACTGATTTCAAAAATCCTGATTTTGTTTTCAAGTTGAAGAAAGCCTTATACGGTTTGAAACAAGCCCCTCGTGCTTGGTACGATCGTCTAAGCTCTTTTCTACTTGACAATAGTTTTTCAAAGGAAAAGGTTGACTACATTGTTTATAAAATCTTTGAATAACAATCTTCTTTTGATTCAAATCTATGTAGATGATATTATTTTTGGATCTACTGATGAATCTCTTTGTCAAAATTTTTAAAGTGTATGCAGAATGAGTTTGAGATGAGCATGATGGGAGAGCTGAAGTTCTTTCTCGGACTGCAAATCAAACAAACCAACAATAGGATATTCATAAATCAAGAAAAGTACACAAAAGATCTATTAAATAAGTTTGACCTGGAAGCAGACATACCACTTAGCACTCCAATGGCGACTTCAACCAAGCTTGATATTGATGAACAAGGCAAACCTGTCGACATACGTAAGTATCGAGGTATGATTGGTAGCTTAATGTACTTAATTGCTAGTCGAACAGACATTATGTTTAGTGTCTGCTTATGTGTACGTTTTCAAGCCAACCCTAAGGAATCATATCTGTGCGCAGTTAAGCGTATCTTCTGATACCTTAGAGACACTTCTTCTGTCGGCTTATGATATCCTAAAACCTCGTCATTTGACCTAATGGTCATTTTGATGCTGATTATGTCGGATGCAAAGTAGATAGAAAAAGTACCAGTGGCACATATCATTTCCTAGGAAAAGCCCTAGTCTCTTGGTTTAGCAAAAAGTAAAATTCTGTCGCATTATCAACAACTGAGGCTGAGTATATCGTCGCAGGACGTTGTTGTGCATAAATTTTATGGATGAAGCAAATTTTAGAAGACTTTGGATTGCATTACACATACATACCCATTTTCTGTTATAACACTAGTTCTATTAATTTGACTAAGAATCCAGTATGTCACTCTCTACTAAGCATATCGAGATTCGACATCATTTTCTTAGGATCATCAATAAAATGGAGATATAGACCTTGTATACATAGACACAGAATCAATTGGCTGACATATTCACAAAACCTCTAGCGGAAGATCGTTTCAATTATTTACGTCGAAATTAGGAATTTTAGATGTCAATAATATTAATTAATTCTGTTTTATTAATTAATTTATTCAATACTCAATAACTGTTTTGAGACAAGCCTAAAAAGAGTCTGTCTGTCACCACGACTACGGTCGAAGCGAAGCGGTACTTAATTGTTTCCCGGTGAACTCCCGTTAGCTGGGACAGTACTCCTATAGCTAATCTAAAACAGATATTGAGTAAAAAAATTAATTTATAAAATAATATTAATTATATTATTTGAAATTTAAAATTACTAAACTTTGAATTAAATATTTGAAATGAGTTGATGAAAAGGATATGGCCCATAAATTTTTATTTTAAAAACCCAGAAGAATCCTAGGCGAATTCGGCCCGAGTTCGGTCCGAATTCGGCTAGAGTTTTGTTGGTGCTGTATGCGTTTTAATCAGAACCCGAGACCTTCTCCTCTTCATCTCCTCCAAACCAATTCATCATCACAGCAGCAGCCGAAGAACACCCCAAACCCTAGCTATTCTCTACTCATTTTCTTTCAATCTACGTGGAGATTTCCATCCAAAATTTGGATTCGTGCGGAGAATCGCGTCCTCGACAACATACTTGATTCTCGGAAGGTATAACTCCTTCTCTCCTCCACTTTCAATTTTTAGGGTTTCTTAGTTTTGGGAAAGAATGCCTAAGGGATTCAATCCTTTCAAGAGGAAGAAGACCCATGCCAGTGAAGAGGCATCGTCTTCTGATCCAAACACAGATTCCTTCTTTTTCCCGGTCCAATCGGGTGACGGCGTATCGGATGAGTTTTAATTCAAAACTCATGACCAAGCATTGCTTTGGTATGCCAATTTTGCTATGCGTACTATATACACCGGCGCTCCGATTATATGGGCTGTATTTCTTGATCACCGTCCCTTCTTTGAGGCATTAGGGTTACACCATCTTTCTACCCTATAATTTCCTATAGCTACTAATGCCCTTAGATTGTTCTATTGTAACTTCGTGTTAGACACTTTTACCGTAAGAACTCATGTTGGCGAGATCGATATCGAGTTCGATGATGTATTGCTAGCAGAAATCCTTGGTATTCCAAAAGGTGTCCCGCTCGATGACATCACCGACTTCGATTTTTCCGAGGGCACGACTCTTGTTAGTTTTAAGAATGAGCTTTGTGCGCGCACGTGCTCGTCCTGGAAAGTTCAAGGCCAATAACTTGAACTTGTTTAACTACAAGTTACATTGTATCATCTATTCCACTATTCTTCCCAAATCTACTTCAAAAGATTATTTCACTGCACTAGAACTTTCTACCTATATCACATTCTTAAGGGGATTCCTTTTTCTGCCCCTAAGACTGTCATCCAGATGATGGGTAGATGTCGTGAAAGAGAACGCAACCTCTCTTATGCGATGCTTATCCCACACATCTTTCAGCGTTTTGACATAGACTTATCCACTTGCGCTCTGGACCCTGAGCCCAAGTTTCTCAAGCTTTCTCGTCGTAGCATTACCACTGCTCCTCTACCTCCTGCACCTGCTTCTACTACACCTGTTCCTCGTCAGACTTACCCTATGTATTCATCAGCACCTCTCGGATATGCAGACTCTCCTTGTTGACACTTCTAGGGAACATGAGTTCCGTGACGTGACTCGATTCTAGGCTATTGCCAACTCTTTTGCTGATCTCATATTTGCTCAGACGGGTCACTCTGCTAGCTTTCTTCCTAGAGACCCTTCTGTATCTGGTTACCGCATTGATGATGAGGCGGTCCACTCTCTGTTCTATCCAGAAAACGCTTACGATTAGTATCGTACTTCTGGTGCTACTCCACACACCTTTGGAGCTGGTCCATCCGGACATGGTGGACATGCTGGCACTGTAGATGATGACGATGACGATGAGGATGATTTTTGATTTGTCATACTTTTGAGACTGATGATTTTGTCTTTTATTTACTTGGAAATGCTCCGACATTCTAAGCTAGTATCAGTACTCTTAGTTATGTGGTTATGATTTGTGACTTTTTTGTCTGATGGACATGTTTATATGCTTTAGTTTAGCATTTTATTCAGTTCAGCATTTCTTATAGCATTATCTTTTATTTATGCTTCCATTTACACTACCTGTGAAATATTCTCTGCTTATCAAATTTTTTCTGTCTGTAACTTTTATACCATGCCTGTGATAAATGTTTTTATATATCCATATTTTTGTGTTTCTTCACTGATTGTTACATATGCATATATTGCGGGGGCTTTCTTTTTTGCAATTATTTTGCTAAGTGCCAACGGGGGAGAAATAAGATCTAACATCTTCATGAATACAGGTTATGAATAATTTTCAGAAATAATTTTTTTGGTACATTATATCGGTACAATTTTGATTTGATAAAGACCAAAGATGTTATACGGTCAAGGTTTGTCAATTATCAAAACGGGATATTGTTGGCCTATTGGTCATGGTCAAACCTGATTTTAATAATTGATCAAACTCTGTCTCGATATACGGAACAATTCAGATGTTTTACTCAAGACGTTTTGTACACTGCTCAAGACCGAAGCTATATTTGCCACTCGAGACTGTATTTCCTTATGCAATATAATTTTATTTTTATTGAGTCTAGGAATATATTGTACACCGAGTCGTACTGGCAAATAGGCTATCCAAAATCGTTTTCAAAATTGCTATCCAAAATCATTTTCAAAATTGACCTATGTTTTGAAAAACATTTATTATTTACAAAAGCATCTAAAGGATTTAAAAAAGCCCAAAATATTTTTCATAAAATAACCCTGACCAACCCTGACAGAACTCGGCTAGAGTTCGGCCAAGGTGAACTTTATATGAACGTTGGTTTTTGAACTTGGTCTTCCTTCAGTTGCGGTTTGTTACATAGAATTCTATCGAATTCTGTCCAATTCTGCCAGAGTTCTGTCTTTGGAAAAACTATAAATAAAGAGAATTCTGATCATTTAAAATCACTCATTCACTTTTATCTCTTCTCTTCTAAAGCTTACGTTTCTTCCAAAGAGTTTTAAAAAGCTTCCATTTTCAAATCCCAAGCCAGTTACAATTCTCTAGTCGATTTG
Source organism: Iris pallida (assembly GCA_029216955.1). Lineage (NCBI taxonomy): Eukaryota > Viridiplantae > Streptophyta > Magnoliopsida > Asparagales > Iridaceae > Iris > Iris pallida. The sequence goes on from JANAVB010001597.1 coordinate 894,455, forward strand.
CCGGTACGGTGCGGTCTAGAAGATTTCAGAGAAATTATAATTAGAGGCTTGATTGAAGAAAGACTCTTCAAAACTAAAGTTGGTCGATTTCTTCGTATCAAAGCTCGCGTCTGTAGAAGTTGCAAGGACTTTGTATAAAAACTTGCGAGATTTTCCAATAGTGGATTCAACTGGAAGCTAGAGTTCTTCCGACTGGACTAGTCCTTACAATAGGAAAACCAGTATAAATCTCTGTGTTTGTGTTTGCCTTCTGAACTCTTATCTTTATAGTTATTACTTTGTGATTATTATTATTATTTCTGTGATCTAACTGCTAACAAGTTTTTAATTAGCAATATTCTGCTGCCTACTCTATTCACCCCCTCTAGAGTATTCTGCTTTATGATTTCGTTCCTATACTACCATCTTCCTCCTTTGGAGCAACCCAGCGACCCGCGTCGCACTTGCCGACCCGACCTTCTTTCTGTGTCCGCGTCTGCCCGTGAGCACCCTTCGAGGAGATTTGATACGAAGCCATGTCCAGATTCGTATCTTTTGGTGTCGGGTTGGGTAGTGGTGTCCACTTACTGTTATATTTAGTTTATTGTATGTATATATTTATTTGATAGTACTGTAGATTATGTATTGTGGTACTGTTCTTTTAAGAGTAAATTTATGGTTAGTTGTCCTATTAAATATTTGAGTTACTGCTATCATAGTTTTAGAAGATGTTGTTGCTGATATAGGTTTTTTATATTTAGATTTAGAGATGCTATTCAATTATATTATTTAGTTTTATGCTGTTGTAGGTGGGCTTGGGTTAAATAGCTTTTGTTGTCGGGTTAAAAGGTTCAACAGAGATAGAAATGCTTTGTGAAGCTAGTACAAAAAGTTCATATATACAATGTTGTATATTTAGTTTTAGTTACTAATGCATTACAAGTTTTGTTTGGTGGCCTTTGTATGGTTCTTTTAAAGTTCTTTAATAGGTTAATGCTAGATGAGTAGTACTTCTATTTTGGCTATAGGTTATGAGGGTTGGTTTTGTGCGGTTTATTTTAGAGATTTTGGTGTTTACCTATTTATATTAGAGTTCACTTATTATTTTTATCTTGATTAACGCACATCATTATTTATTGATGTTGAAGACGGGACAAGCCAACTTTTTATTGACCTATAAATAATTTATTTATTTCGATTTATAATCGAAGTAATCGATTTATAATCGATTTGTTTCTCTCTTTAGTGATTCGATCTCTAATCAAAATTATTTATTATTTTCTGTTAATGATTCGACCTATAGTTGAAATTATTTCTCCTCTTTATTAATTCAATCTATAAATAAATAAATTTTTGTTTGACTTAGGAGCTTGTCTATGCTCCTTAAGTCAATATGACTTTTAGTATAACATTTTTATACAATATTTGGTGCAACTTGATATATATCATTTACGTATTTTTTTAACAAAATTTTACCCTTTTGATTTCTAATTTGGCATAACTTAAAACAAAGTTCATTACAACAATTTCTAGTAGCTAAATTCAATTATAAAAATAAACTAGCGTTTAGTTGTTATTGATTGAAGATAGAATTAAGAGTGCTTAAATAAGGGTTAAGGGTAGATTTGGTTAGCTAGACATTATCTAGTTGTGGAATTTAAGTTGTACCCTCTTTTGAACACAGTGAGAGGACCCAAGATATTATCTCTTCTTAGCTCTATACCTTATCTTGGAGAAGGCAAGTACACTACATCTTTTACTAAACTGAACATGAAATATAACTTTGTATGTTGAACATTCATGACATATTTCCTTCTTATTACCTGTTGCATTTACTTTCCAAAATAAGTTGTATTTAATTTTCGCAAGTCGCTTTACTTTACACCAGTTGCTAGTTGCATCTCTATTTATTCATGTTTCCTCTTGTGCATAGGATTGGAAAAAGAATAGTTAAATATATAATCAAAGCCCATAGTATAATATGAGTGGATAGCTTAATTCACATGATATACCTATAAATTTTGCCGGATCAGCTATATGCCATATTAGTTGCATTTATTTTTACCGTCCTATTAGCCGATCATGTATTTGCTATCTTTAGAGTCACATTTACTTTTCACTTGAGCATGTTGCAGCCTATTTTCTGTTGCACTTTCCTTTATTACTATTTCTTTACATACATTCCTATTTGATAGTTTTATGTTTTAGCATATGTAAATTGTAGGATTGTACTTTGATTCTTTCCTGATTGGATCGTTGTAGGTGAATTGACTGAGGAGGAGTTGCTTTGCAACTCATACTATGGACCTGCCCCTGAGACGCTAGCTCACATCCCATAGGACGTCCCTGCTAGGGAATACCCTATAGCTCAGCTTACATTTAGTATTTGAATTTGGTTTGTAATAAATAGTTAACATTCATTTTGCTGGATTTGTCTCCAATTACTCTAGCTTGGGAATGTAACTAAAATGATACTTTAGACTTATTGTAGTTTATCTTGATATAGATGTTGTGATTATTATGATCAATATAATATAATTTTGATGATAATTGAAGGTTTAGAACAACTTACTACGCAGTGTCTCATAACATAGGCTGGATGTGTCTGACTCGTATCCGAATATTTGGGAACGGATCGTTACATTGTCAAAAGTAGCAAAGAATGATCAAAGAGCACGTCCTCTTCAAAGGAATAGAGAAGATCACGACCATGGCTAGAATACATGTAAAAGGTTAAGAAATACACATCTGGAGAAATCAACAGGTCCTTAGAGGAACGTAACAAGATACAAAAAATGCCATATAACTGAATATAAACTGCTCAATAATAAGTCAAATCGGATCATAACATGGTCCAATACTCCACCCTTGAATTAGTGTACCAACCCTCCAACCAAACAAGGATAGGAGATGGCACCCTAATCCACGATGAAGTATCTTTCCATTCCATGAATCCAATATAGTATCCGGACCACAACAAGGTTCAGTACATTCTCATCGAAACAGTGAACCACACCTACAACCAAACAAGAACAAGGTGTGGCAAACTTGTCTGCGACAAGTTACTGTTCTAAGCCGCGATCAGGTATAAGTACACAAACTAAATGTACATATACCTAACGGATAAGGTAGCCTAACCATTATATGTGAATGTAATTTAAGAACAAACCTCCAACGCATGGGCTCTCTGGCTAAAAATGGATTGGCATAGCCCCCACTTGGGCACCAGGGGCCTCAAAGCATAACCGTTCCTCGAACGTCAGTGGCCAATAATAAAACAAAGGGTCGTCAACCCTCATCTCCAGCGGAGCGTACGATCACAAAGGTAATGTGCATGGTAGCCTATACACTAAGAAAAATGTACTTCCCAACCCCATGCATATATGTTGTATTCACAACACATAACCTCTATTAACTGCTAAGTCAAACTAATCTTGCAATATTATTAGCAGTTAATCCTATCACACGACTTATACGTACCGGTGGCTTTGGTGGCCCATGCAGGCCAGTTTTCGCAAAATTGTGCGAACTCGTGATAGTACTTAAGTTAGTCGTACTTTTTGCGAGCCTGCGACTAGAAAGTGTTCATTCACAATTAGGATTGATTTTATTTTCCTTTAATGGCTAGGACTAGGTATACCATAGGAAAGTCCTTATTGAATTTGACTATTGGGTAGTTAAAGTTGCTATATAAGCCACATGATTTGTCACGACCCGTACCCAGTGTAGGGGCACGAGAAGTGGTTACATCCAGCCTACGCCGCAGTGTCGACGGTAGAACGCTGTCATAGGTCACATACATCTAGCAGTTATAAGGTACATGTACAGTTATACTCTCCGAATGGAGGAATAATATAAAGTACAGCTTAATCACAGCTAAGGTAGAATGACGATAGGATAGATAGATAATCAACAGAATCCACAGATGAAATACAAGATAAGAAAGAGAACTAAATGTCTAAGATAAACAACTCCACAATATCCAAAATAATAAATCCCCAAATAAGTACAAGTGTATCCAACAAGACAGAGTGATAAATAAGATACTGGTCTAGCTAACTAGCCTAGACTACTGGGATAATGTTCTCTGCAAGTGCTGGGTCCTCCTGAGAGTCCAGCTCACATGTGTCATCTAGGCCTGCTCCAAAGTAAGTGAGACAGAACTCCTCAAGGTCATCTGTAATATTTTCAACAGGTCCAGTCAGGACAGGAGCGAGCACAGTACATCTCATACAGTTCATAATATGACAGGATACATAAATATGCAATAGAGTAAGATACATGAAACGCTGCAGAATATACATGAAGTAAAAGAGAGAGAACTGTAATATAAATAGATACTATAAGTAGAGAACTAACATTGAACTAGTGATTTAGAGTACAAGATAGACATGTAAACGGCTTGAATTTGCACATAAGTAATCTAAGAGTTTGCACATAAGTATACTACTTTGGAATTTTTCACATGACCATTTATACTCTCCCGTACCCCAATCAATACACAAGGATCCAGACAGGTTATATTATTGCACATGATATCACATGAAGGCCCATAATAGGGTGCACATAATTATATACATGGGGGCTCCGTGAACATGAGAGTACATGAATCACGAGAGTGCACATGAATGGTGAAAGCATCGGAGTACATGATGAAAGTGAAACGCACGTGACCTACTGTAACCCGATGCTCCCGAGGGGGATAACATCTCATGAAGGGATCCATATAGTACCAATCCGTGTTAACAACGTGACAGCATCAAGTAAAGTAATCTAGAGCGTAAATGTAAATCTTATCAAGTATGAAACGGTCAGAGAATGTACTCGCCTGATGTCCTAAGTATCTGAGATGAAATACTGCTTGAGGAGTGGTGTCTGGCTCCTATTCAGAACAGTACAAGTCACAATATATCCAAAATGGCAAAATAAACTGCTATGATGCATTCTATATGATGTTTGGTTCAATCTAGGCTAAAGTCAACCATTGGTCAACTCTAGTCAACTACACTAGTCAAACTAGGTCAACTAGGTCGAACCTAACCCAAACAAGTCTCACTAAGCCTAACCAGTCTATTCTAGCAAGCACACATCATTTATAAGTCACACAAGCTAACATCACATAATACTCATATGTATACATTCCATATACACATAGGCTTGCACATAGGCTCTATGCCATATACAACCTATATTGCCAACACACACATTTTAATTACCACATATATATATATATACACACTAAAATTATAGGCAATGAGCATATACATATATATATTCATTACATATTTATATATGTGTGTGTCCTGTGTGTTCATGAGTGTGTGAGTGACAGTGCATAGGTAGGTTGTTCTCAGGTTTCAGTTTATGTGTGTGTGTGTATAGATGTAGTGTGTTAACAGCGTACACATGTATATGTGTGTGTCAAGTGTTATTAGTTTTTCAGTGTTCTTATGTGAGTATGTGTATAGGCAGATGTAGAGTGTTAGCAAATCATAGGTTTGAGTGTAATGTGTGTGTATGAGTGTCTAGAGTACATGTGTGTGTGTAAAAAATCAGTGTGTGAGTGTGTGTACAGTGCAACAGTGGATAGGTTGACAGATTTTGAATAATATATATGAGTGTGTGTTCATGGATGTCAATGTGCATATATGACAGTTTCAGCTAGGGCATATGCATGTATGTGTGTGTGCTATAGCTATCAGTGGTGTGAGTGAGTGTAGAGCATCAATGTACATAACATCAATGTACACAACAGTTTGCAATTCTCAGGAAAACAGTATATGCATAAACAGGCTCATCAATCAATGTACATAAACAGTGTACACATGTATTCTCAGGGAATCAGCCCAATGCACATTCGAAAATCCAAAATCTAATACAATTTGAATCCTAACATGCCACTAAGCTCATATATACATAGGTGAAACATTTGCAATTAAACCAACAACCAAAATTAGTAAAACACATGATAGTGTATTATTTCTCAGGTTTTGAGAGTGTATACAAATCAGTTTACCAGTTCAATGCAATTCGAAAGCCCAAAGTCCCATGCTAACATGAACCCTAGCATTGTAGGTTAAACTCAGACATAATGTATGATCTAAACATGATAATTAACCACTCAAAAATTAGTTTAACTCAATATTAATCTTAGAAAATCGGGTAACAGTCCTAAGTATCGGAATTTGGGGAATTTACAAATTCGAATTAAAATGCAACTAATAATCAAATTGAAAGGTTGGTAATGCACGTGTCATGTGTGAGTGTGTCGTGGGTGTGTTCTAGTATCCAAGAATTGGACACAACGTGTCCAAAACTATTCTACACTCGTGTCTACACAAACAGTGCACAGTTTTCGTGCACGTGTTCACTGAGTTCGTGGACAAGACACACGACACCTCACGACACGTGGTCATGCACACGTGTAGCCCACGTGTAGGGCTACACAGTCGACACACCACGACGTGTCCAAGTCGTGTCTAGTGTGGACACGAAATGCGTGTCAGTACGTGTTTAGTGATAGTGCGCACACAGCACGTATCCAATACGGTCACGATTTCTCTCTGTGTCGTACATCATATGCTCCCAAATTTTGGGAGCATAGTGTCAGTCATGTGCTTCATGTCTCCACAAATTTTCACGTGTCCTCGTGTCCTGTGTGAAGAGAACGAACGGTCGGGCAGCAGGATACTGCCCGCGTGTGTGTAGTGGCAAGTTCGTGTCCTCGTGCTGACACGACATGACACAAAAATCTTCCATAACTGACACGAAATCAAACATGACCCATAGATCTACAAATCCATTCAAACATAATTCAAAAACAGTAGAAAAACATTGAGTGTGGCATTTCATCAAAACCTAGAACTAGGTTAGGATACGTGTCCGATACGGACACGAAATCAATGCAAATTGACACAAAACTTACACGAAAGCTAGGGGATTCCTAGATCTAGGATAGGATGCAAAGAAATCAGAATAAAAACACAATTTAGAGGGTTTACCTATAGTGTGTCAATGACCAAGAAAAGCCCCAAATCGAATGATTCCCCTAGCTAGCCGAACTCTCCAAATTGTTCCCAAACTGAAATTTCTCTCTATGAACATCAAGTTAGGGCTGATTAGATTCTATTGCAAAAGATTTGAATCAAAAAGGAATTAAAATGATAGAGTTATGAATTGGGGAAGAATGGAAATTACCTTTCCTTTCAAAAAGTTGATTCAATACAAAAGAGGCAAGAACAAAGGAAGAGAGACTTTATAGGGGGGATTCCCAATATGGCCGGCCACTATAGGAAGGAATTAGGGTTAGGGTTTCACTAGTGGGCTTTGGGCCAAGTTGCATTGGTAAAGGAAATCAATTCATAAGTCAAGTCCTTAAACCTAGTCTTTATTTCTCATATTTGAAACTTGATTCTAAGTGACTTAACTTAGGTTGACTTAAGTTAGACTAGGGTCCCACCATGCTAATCAAGTCATCATAGCTAGGGTCAACATCTAGGTTAGTCTCCAAAGTCTCAACTAACAAAAGTCAAAAATAATAATTACCACTTTAATAATTCAAAATAAATTCAAAATTTACAAAATGACTAAAAACCCTCAAGCTAAAATGTAGTAGTGACAAATCTACCCTCCTTAAAAGAATTTTGTCCTCAAAATTAGAAGGCAAAACTAAACTGATGAGAAGGATAGACAATCATACCTCAAGGTCCAAAATGATATGGGTATCGCTCGTGCATCTCATCCTCCCCCTCCCAGGTAGACTATCCTGGAGAATGATGCCTCCATGCGACGCAAACAAAGGGTATCACCTGGTTTCTCTGTACCTTCTCTCGATGATCCAGAATCTCCACTGGCTGCTCTGGATAACCGAGAGTAGGTCCCACCTCAATCTCCGAATAGTCAAGTACATAGCTAGGATCAGCCATATACCGTATCAATTGTGATACATGGAATACGTTGTGGACACCCACTAGTACAGGTAGCAAGTCTAGCCTGTATGCCACATCACTGACTCTTCCGCTGATCACGAAAGGTCCGATGAAGCGCGAGCTAAGCTTCCCACCTCCACCAAAATGTATTGTACCACGAGTCGGAGATATCCTCAGAAAAACCATATCTTCGACCTAAACACAAACAAGGTCTCAAGTTACTAAATAATCAAACATGATAAAACAATACAAAAAAATAACCTACTTCTAATCCTATCTCTAATCTGTACCTCAAACTCCAAAGGCCTCCGGTGGCTATCGACCCAATGCCGATGTCTGTCCTGCGCCACGCGAAGTCTGTCCCTGATGAGCTTCACCTTCTTGGCTGCGTCAACAACCATCTCAGGTCCCAATAAAGCTCACTCTCCAACATCATCCTAAGATAAGGGTGTACGATATCTACGCCCGTACAGAGTCTCGAAGGGTGACATCTTAATGCTGGCCTGAAAATTGTTGTTGTAAGCAAACTCCACCAAGTGCAGGTGATCCTCCCAGGATCCTCCAAAATCTAAGATGCATGTCCGTATCATGTCCTCGAGCGTCTGATTAGTCCTCTCTGACTGTCCGTCCGTCTGAGGGGGTATACAGTACTAAACTTGAGCTGGGTGCCCAAACTAGTCTGCAGACTCCGCCAGAAATAGAAAGTAAAGCGACTATCTCGATCCGAGACAATGCTGACCGAAACTCCATGAATCTTGACATTTTGTCGCATGTACATCTCTGCAAGCCTCTTAGTAGACGTACCTACTTTAAATGGCAAAAAGTCGGCCGATTTGGTCAACCTGTCTACGATGACCCAAATCGCGTCTTTCTCTCCTGGTGTACGCGGCAATCCAGATACAAAATCCATCATGATACGGTCCTACTTCCACTCTAGAATGGGCAATGGCTGCAACAAACCTCCTGGCCTCTGCCTCTCTGCCTTGACCTGCTGACGGACCAAACACCTGGCTACGAAGCGTGCTACCTCCTGCTTCATCCTATACCACCAGACGTGCTCCCTCAGATCCCTGTACATCTTGTTGGCACCAGGATGTATAGAGTACTGAGATCGGTGGACCTCCTACATGACCTGCTCCCTGAGCTCTCTACTAGGCACACATAGCCTGGAACCGTACCTCAAAGCACCATCCTCTGTAAGAGTAAACTCACCATCCACCAGCCCTGTTCGAACCTGCTCTCGGGTACACCGCAGAGCAACATCCTCGAACTGCGTCAACTTGATCCTCTCTATCAAGTCCGACTAAATCTGAAGGCCCCACATCTTCATCTGAACTCCTGGCACAATCACCTCAATCCCCAAGCTCTCCAAATCTGCCAGCAAGTGACGATCCATAGTCAAACACATGGCTATCGGGTACCTACTCAAGGCATCGACAACCACGTTGGCCTTCCCTAGGTGATACTGTAGTAAAATGTCGAAGTCCTTCATCAGCTCCAACCACCTGCGCTGCTTCATATTGAACTCCTTCTGTGTAAACACATACTTCAAGCTCTTATAATATGTGAAGATCTCCACCCTCTCTCCATATAAGTAGTGTTTCTACAACTTCAAAGCAAATATCACTGCTGCCAACTCCAAGTCATGGGTAGGGTAGTTCTTCTTATAGGGACATAACTGCCTGAAAGCATAGGCAATCACCTTCCCATGCTGCTGCAAGACACAACCTAAACCCTTCCCCGAGGCGTCACTGTAGATAGTGAACCCTCCTGATCCTGATGGCAATGTCAGAATCGGAGCTGTCGTCAGCCGCTTCTTCAACTCATCAAAAGCAACCTGACACTCCTCTGACCAAACAAACTCTGCATCCTTCCGAGTCAGCTTAGTCAATGGCTCTGCAATCCGAGAGAAATCCTGCACGAACCTCCTGTAATAGCCTGTCAGTCCCAAGAAGCTCCTGATCTCTGCTACTGAACTCCGTGCCGACCAAGCCTCAACTGCCGTGATCTTTTTTGGGTCCACTGAGATCCCATCTCCAGTCACCACATGACCCAAGAAGTCAACTCTGTCCAGAAAGAACTCGTACTTCGAGAGCTTGCCATAAAGCTTCTCCCTTCTGAGTGTCTCCAGAACCACTCTCAAATGCTCCTCATGCTCCTCCTCAGTCTTCGAATACACCAGGATATCATCGACGAACACCACCACGAACTTGTCCAAGTACTGGTGGAACACCTTGTTCATCAAGTTTATAAATACAGTCGGGGCGTTGGTCAGCCCAAACGGTATAACCAAGAACTTAAACTGCCCATACCGCATCCGAAATACGATCTTCAGGATATTCTCCCTCTTTACCTTTACCTGATGATAACCTGACCTCAGATCAATCTTCGAGAAAACTCGAGCTCCGCTCAACTGATCAAAAAGATCATTGATCCGCGGCAGTGGGTATCTGTTCTTGATCGTCAGGTTGTTGAGTGCCCTGTAGTCGATACACATCCGTACTGACCCATCCTTCTTGGGTATAAAGAGTACCGGTGCACCCCAAGGTGAAGAACTAGAACGGATGAAGCCCTTGTCTTGCAGCTCATCCACCTGCTTCTTCAATTCCACCAACTCACTGTTGTTCACTCGATCGACATGCTGAGAAATCGGTTCCGTGCCGAAAACCAAGTCTATCGAGAACTCAACATCCCTGTTCGGTGGAAGTCCTGGCAACTCCTCCGGAAAGACGTCCATGAACTCCGCAATCAAAGGATGTGGAGCCGCCTGTTCCTCGACTGAAACTCCGCAGAAAAGTCCGCCGCTCTGCTCCGCCTGCCGTTGGATGAACTCAAACTCTGGCTCTCCTGGCGCTCCGAACAGAACTCTACCTCCATGACAATCTATGCTGGCATGGTGCCTGCTCAACCAATCCTTACCTAATACGATATCGTAGTTCGGTAGTGGCATCACGAGCAGACTCACCTCCAACTCTCGGCCTCCCAAAATAACATTTTGTGTCCGTATCGGACACGTATCAGTTTTTCTTTACAAGTGTTTGATGTGCCTTAAAGTAATTGTTTTTGGTGATTTTTGAAAAGTATTTGAATGGGATTATTTTATGTATGTGTTTCCTGTGATTGCTTTATTTTAATTTCGAGGACGAATTTTTTTTAAGGTGGATAGATTTATCACCCCAGTTTTCAAAAATAGGGGTATTTTGGTCATTTTTCATTTTAGAATAATTTTGGAATTTTTATATTATTTATGATATTATTTTGGGGTTATTTGAGTCGGGTTCGAATTTCAACTCAATCCGACTTGTATCGGGGACCCGGGGTAGCTTTGACTCTAGTGGGACCCACTCATTAGTTAGACATGGCCCACATGACAAAAAAATTAAATTAGTATGTTGGACTAAATATTCATGACTAAGTTTGGTTTAATTAGAGACTTAAAACTAGACAAATTTAGCCTCAAACTAAAACCTATTCTTAATTTAAATCAATAGGACAAGTGGGGGGTATTTTAGACATTAGCAAATGAGGACACCTATCCTAGTCTTGGCCGGCCGTAGAGGGATAGGCATGAGCATTATTCATTTGTTATTATCTACAAAAACTCCCTCTCTTGTTATCCCCCAAATTAGAGAGGAGCCTCCATTGATTTCCACCTCAAAATCAATCCATTTCTTCATAAATCCTCTTCTTTTCTTCTCTATTTCAATCAAGTGGAGAAGCTAGCTAGTTTGGAAAGTTTTGGATCTTATTCGTGTCCTTTTGGAGATCTCTTCGTATCGGTGTCGTATCGGGAGGAGTTTCTTTGGATTTGATCTCTCGGAAGGTAAAATCTCTCCTCTATTCCACTCCTACATACATTTAGGACCATTTTGAATCCATAGGAATGACCCCCATGGTTGTGTCTCCATTTGTGTCCATTTTGGATCCATTTGGAGATCATTAGGATGTGTCCTTGTATAGTTTTATGTCCAAGTAGGAAACCCCCAATGTTGGACACACCAAGTGTTTGATATATTGTGTGAATGATTATTTTTGATTTTAATCTCAGATTTTGGATGGTGGAGATGTGTACTTGAGTATCAATACATGTTCTTCATGGTATCTTAATGTATCATATTATATCTTATATATATTTTCATTGTTATATATATAAGTTGTGAGTGTGAGTGTCCATATATATATATATATTTATATATATATATATATATATATATATATATATATATATATATATCTATATACATTTTCATGTGTGTGTGTGATCTAAATATATATGTTATGGTGTATGGTTTATATTGTTCATTTTTGTTTAGGTGTGTGTGTGGAGTTGGGAGTGAGAGAGTGATAGAGAGTGAGGGAGCAGTGAAGGAAGGGGGGAGCTGCTGTTTTGACAGCAGCAGGAGCCATTTTGGGCATGCTGACCTCTCGGCAAGCAGCAGTCCCCACAGGGGACTGCATGTGAATGCAGCAGCTGTAGTAGCAGTTCATAAATCAGCCCCCTCCCTGTCAGCAGTATTTCATCCATCCCCTCATGCATCCATTTATTCATTCACCCATTCCTTTAATCCATTCATTCATTCAGTCCATGCACTTCATATTTCAGTCCATGCACTTCATATTTCAGTCCATATCTATTCATCCCTTCATCCATTCATCCAGCCATCTATACATCCATATCCCCATTCACCATCAGCCATTCATTCACTATCAGCCATTCACTCATCATTCAGCCCTCCACCATACATTCAGTCATCCATACATACACCCTTTCATCCATTCATTCATTTACCAATTCATTCACAGCCTTCATATTTCAGTCCATGCACTCCATCTATTTAGTCATTCATTTATCCATCCCTTCATGCATCCATTCAATCGTCTATTCATACATTCATCCATCCATTCTTACACCCATTCATTCAATCACCAGCCAACCATTCATCCATTATTCACTCCTTCATTCATCCACCATGCTTTCATTCATATCCATTCACCCATTCACCATTTCATTCAATCCATTACCCATTCAATCCATATCATTCCATTTCACATCCCCATCTATACTCATTCCATTCCCAATCCAAATCAGTCCACAAAGCCATCCATTTAAGTCCCTTAACCCCTTTGTGTGTGTGTTGTGTGAGTGTCTATAAGAGGTTTAATAAGAGGGTATGTTAGAGGATATTGCTAGATAGGATAATTGGTTAGTAAGGCATGTTAGATGTTAGTTTATAGGTTAGTTCCTGTCATCCCCATTTCCTGTATTTCGTATTTGTACTCGTAATTTGATTTTTGGCACGTATTTTATTTTCTCGACTTGTGGATTCGGGTTCTCGTAAATGGGTTTTGGACCATGGCTTGGTTTTATTTTGTGGAGTTGGTTGGTTTGGTTTGGTTCATCATGAGTGGAACACCTTAGCCTATTCTCCACCTCCATTCCATCACAACCACCCTCATTAAAACCTACCAACCTTTTCTCTCTCCTCCATAACTCTATTAATTTCTTACAACTTCTTCTTCTTCCTTCTTCCACAAAACTCCCCAACCCATAGGCAAGTGCACCTTACCATCAAATAAGCACCACTTTTTATTTGTCCATTAACTAGATTAGGCCATGGAGAACAACTTTAGAACTTGACATTTTGTGATTTAGAGCTTTCATTTTTCTAGATCTAGGTTTTAACCATTTTCGAAAATCCTTGGTTTTGATCCATTAAACTTCAATTTTTGCATGTTTTGATGCTTCCATGTGGAAGAGAATTCAATTTTACTCAAGTTAGAACTTTGAAAATCTAGATTTGGCTTTGATTTGACAAAGATATGAAAATTTGAATTCTTGGTGTTCTTGGTGTTCTTCTCGGCCTGGAGTAGCAGCCTGCAGCCTGCGCTCTTTAGCGCAGTACTGGACTGTGCAGCCCCTCTCGGCCTAATCTCTTTAGTACAGTGCTGACCGTGCAGCTTGCCCTATGGTGAACTGCGCTCAGCCCCATGCGCCAACCATTCCTGCGCAATCCGCCCCTGCGCAGTTCACTCCTGCGCAGTCTGCTCATGCACAATCCGCCCCTGTGCAGTTCACTCCTGTGCAGTCTGCTCATGCGCAATCTGCCCCTGCGCAGTTCACTTCTGCACAGTCTGCTCATGCGCAATCTGACCCATGCGCCATCTGCCCCTGCGCCCTGTGCCCCTGCGCACTTGGCACCCTGCGCGACCCCTTGCGCAATCCATTGGCTCTTGGAGTTTTGGTTTTATTTCTTTAAGCTTGGCTCTTCTATAGCCCTGTATATTGATATTTTATTAGATATTTTACGCCCATTTTATATCCTTACGCCTTTTGTCATGAACTTGATTTACTTAATATGTTTGGAATGACTATTGTACATGGCATGGCATGACAAGGAACTAGCATAACATGACAGTGACCCATAGTGGTGCACTCCTGACATGACCAACCTGACTTGATAGTGGCCCATGGCGGCGCACTCTTGACATGTACTTGACTTGACCTGTACTTGACCTGACTTGACTTGACTTGTAACTTGTAACTTGACTCGTATAATCAACTTGACACCGTGGGTGTTCCTGCTTGCTTGCTTGTGCAATCCACTTGTCTTGTCTTGCATCATGTCTAGGACGTGACTCCCTGGTTCCCACGGTCAGGGATTCATACTGAATATGGATTAGGCTAATGACTAGATCAAACTATAGTTCATGGAGAATTTTCAGTCACAGGCAATCTCGTTATCTGGGCGCTCTTAATTGGACTTGTAGCTTGCCGACGAGTAGAGCACATTTCCAGCGCACTGTCATGTGTTGCACCCTCTAAGTCACCTAAGGGTATATCGTCTCCGGGGCGATGTACCCAAACATACTCTCAACCCGCGGAAGGATAACTGGATGGTCTGCAGGGCTTGGGACTGGGAATTTCTTACTTGCATCTTGTTAGTAATTAGGCTGTGATAACCCTAGTTAGTTAAAGTAGTAAGCCGTAGTAATTGATTGGCCGCTTGTGAATGGATGATGTCCAGCCCTGTCTAAGTCTTGTCTAGTCCCTGTACCCTGGTACTCCTGAACATGATTGTTTCACTTGCTTTAACAATAATTGGGTAGAGACAAGGAGCTATTCAGGCGAAGGGTTACAACCCCGGTCCTTGTTTGGTTTACGGATTGTAACCTGGTTTCCAGAATGGTTCCACGTCCCTAGTCGTTTATTGTCCTGACGTGCTCTTTATTACTTGTACTTTTATTTCATTTCTTATGTTCTGATATGCTGGCTTTTGTTCTTATTTTGTGGCCTCCTTTGTGGCACTTGCTCTTTCTGGGGTTTGACCCAGCTGGTTTTGTGTGGCCAGATTTTGGAGCAGCTCCCGAGGATCTACCGAACCTCCAGCCCGATGGTGGCGACTAGAAGGAACCCGGGCTACGAGTGGGTTTTCTATTTTGTTTCACCCACTTATATGTAAATTTATTCTTTTGAGGCGTTTGCCGACGAGCACCTGTTAGCTCGATGCATATTTATTTACTGTCTGCCTACGGGCTATAAACATGATTAACAAATCCTAGGGTTGATCATGTATGACCGAACTCTTGCTAGTCCTATTATTTTGTACGACTAGCTTCATGATCATCCAATATGTAATATTTGGGATGCCTTATATATATATTTGATGCTCTAACATCTTGTAACTCTATTAATTGCTGGAGATTGAGACAATAGGCTTGACCTTAAGAGACTGCTGGCTTGTAGTAAACCCTCATATCTAGACAGCCGTGACCGTATAGTTGAGATGTATTCTATTTCAATATACGTAGCTGGCTATGTCCGTCCCCGCTCTCCAGTATTCTGGTTCTGGGGCATGATACGGTTTAAGTGGTGGCCCATGCAGGTCTTGTCAATCAAGAAATGTGAGGGTTTACCGAATAGATGTCTCAATCAATATTCTCCCTTGATCTCTGCTCGTATCTTCAAATCCCTGAGATTCTTGACCTGATCACATGCTTGTATCATTGATCTGTCCTGGTCCTTTCCTTACTGTTCCCTATGTCGTCTTTTTCAGCGGCATTGCTCCCGGACCTGCCAACCAGCCAGAGGAAGCTCAACAAGCACCCCAGCACCAGGAAGATCAAGCTCAGCACTCTGGAGTAGCCTCCCGAGTTATGCTTCCCGGAGGCTCAGAACCTCCAGTTCAGGCAGCTCCGCCCGTTCAACCAGCTAGACAGGATGAGGGACCTTTGGTAGGGCTTATCAGAGAACTGCTTGCATCCCAAGATCGTCGAAGCGACGCCTTGTACCAGGAAGTTCATGATGCACTAAACCGAGGAGGTCCCCAAGGGAATCAGGCGGCCAACAGTTTCAAGCGCTTGAACCCTCCCTTCTTTGACGGCAGTGAAGATGCGATTGCCACGGACGCTTGGCTTCAGGATACCGAGGTGGTTCTAGAAGCAGCTAGGACACCTGAAAATGAGAAGGTGGCGGTGGTACGCCTACAGTTGTTAGACTTGGCTCACGATTGGTGGACAGCTCAGGCCATGGGGTTAGCGGCACCAGTCACTTGGGCGACGTTCAGAGAGAGATTCCAGACAAAGTACTTCAATGCGGTGGCACGGTACGACCTGCAGACCAGATTCACCAACTTGAAGCAAGGAGGCAGGACGGTCGATGGCTATGCGACCGAGTTTTCTAGGCTGAGTAGGTTCGCCCCCACTTTGGTGGCAACCGAGTTCGATAGGGCTCAGCGGTTCCAGCAAGGGCTGCACTTAGAGATATTATTGGCTGTGGAGCAGTTCGAGCACCAGACGTTCGATGCAGTGTTGAAGGCAGCAAGGAGGCATGAGTATACCTCCCGGAGGATTGTAGACAGGACCGGAGGCAGGAAGCGGTCCCGCAACCAGATGCACCAATCTTCAGCTCCAGTCCCGGCAGCTAGGGGTATAACCATTGGAACTCCGAGGCGGGTGGCCTCAGTGACGTCGGTTCAGCATTCGACCCCGACGTACCCGCAGCAGCAGAAGCAGAAGCAGTCTTCTGCGGTAGGATGTTCTCATTGCGGGAAGCCGGGCCATGTAGTGGCAGAGTGTCGTAGGGCACAGGGATTGTGCCTGGCTTGTGGAGGAGCAGACCACCAGATAGGGACCTGCCCGAATAGGGGAGGTCCATCATCATCCAACCTTTCTAGTTCTTCGGTGAGAGGACCAGCCCCAGTTCCAGTCCAGCAGTAGCAGCAGCAGCAGTACCCGAGGCCATTGTTGCCTCAGGCCCAGGCCTTTCAGCAGTAGAACCAGCAGCAGTTCACCCAGGCTCCAGCACAGAACCGACAGAGGGGTTTCCAGCAGAGGGGACCCGCAGCTAGAGGTCAGGCTATGATGATGACCATGGAAGAAGAAGTTGCACCAGGTGAGGTAGTGGCAGGTACTATTCTCGTCAATACCTTTTCAGCATCTGTATTATTTGATTCTGGTGCATCACATTCATTCATGTCTGCACGATTCGCGACACGGATAGAATTGGAGCCCGAGTCATTATCAGTGAGGCTCAATATACTTACTGGTAATGGTCTTGTGGGAGTAGATCGAGTGTTTTCCTCGTGTCGGATCGTAGTTAGCGGTAGAGAGTTCCCCGCTAGGCTCATAGAGTTTCCTATGGCAGACTATGATGTAGTCCTAGGCATAGATTGGTTGAGGAACCATTATGCTAGGATAGACTGCCATGTTGGCAGAGTTGTCTTTAGTATTCCCGGAGAGCCAGAGTTTTCATTTTCCAGAGGCACAGTAGAGCCATCTCCTCCAGTATTGCGGATGGCAGTAGCAGCAGTGCAGTTGCCCCGGATAGTTGAAAAGTTTCCAGATGTCTTCCCAGAGGAACTTCCAGGGATACCACCAGAGCGGGAGATCGAGTTCACCATTGACTTGATTCCCGGGACAGCACCAGTATCAGAGCGAGTCTACAGAATGGCGCCTTCAGAGTTGGAGGTTTTGTACAAGATGATTGAAGAACTTAGAACCAAGGGATTCATTCGTGCTAGTGGATCGCCTTGGGGAGCCCCGATGCTTTTTGTGAAAAAGAAGGATGGTACATCCAGGCTATGTGTTGATTATCGTACCTTGAACTCAGTGACAATTAAGAACAGATACCCTCTCCCGAGGATAGATGACTTGTTTGATCAACTCAAAGGGGCTTCAGTGTTCTCGAAGATAGACTTGCGGTCAGGATACCACCAGATCAGAGTCAGAGAGCAGGACATCCCGAAGATGACATTCAGATCTAGGTACGGGCATTGGGAGTTTCTAGTTATGCCCTTTGGAGCGACCAATGCGCCGGCAGTATTCATGGACCTCATGAACCGTATTTTCATGCCTTACTTGGATCAGTTTGTGATAGTGTTCCTTGATGACATCCTGGTCTACAGCAAGAGTGAAGCAAAGCATGGGGAACATCTCAGGATCGTCCTTCAGACGCTTAGAGAGCACCAGTTGTACGCCAAGTTCAGTAAATACAAGTTCTGGCTCGATCGCATTTCGTACTTGGGTCACATCATTACCAGAGGAGGAGTGGAAGTGGATCCCCAGAAGATTGTGGCTATCGAGGCATGGCCAGTACCCAGCTCAGTGGCAGAAGTTCGCAGCTTTCTTGGATTGGTCGGCTACTACCGGCGGTTCGTCTCTGATTTTGCAAGGATTTCAGCGCCGATGACCCAGTTGACCCGCAAAGATGTGCCGTTCGTTTGGACAGCAGAATGTCAGGAATCATTTGAGAAGTTGAAGCGAGGTTTGATAACGGCTCCCATTCTCACCCTTCCAGATGGGACCGGAGGATTCACAGTTTATTGCGACGCTTCAGACAGAGGATTAGGATGTGTTTTGATACAGCATGGGAAGGTAATTGCTTATGCGTCACGTCAACTCCGTGATCATGAGAAGAATTACCCGACCCACGACTTGGAGCTAGCAGCAGTAGTGTTTGTACTTAAGTTGTGGAGGCACTACTTGTACGGAGACAGAGTGGAGATATTTACTGATCATAAGAGCCTGAAGTATGTTTTTACCCAGAAGGATCTTAATATGCGGCAGAGAAGATGGCTCGAGCTACTGGTGGACTACGATGTGGATTTGCAGTATCATCCAGGGAAGGCCAACGTTGTAGCAGATGCGTTGAGCCGGAGAGCCGGAGTTTATTTTCTGACGGTGCAACCAGAGTTATTGTCGGATCTTCAGAAGATGGGAATTGAAGTGGTTCTTCCTTCCAATATGGCCCTGATGGCCAGCCTACAGATTCAGTCTACCGTAGTTGAGAGGATCCGGACCGCACAGTTAACAGATTCCAAGATTCAGCGGCTCAGAGCAGAGTGCGAGGCAGGGAGAAGGCCAGAGTTATGTATTCATGAGGATGGTACACTTCGACACGGCACGCGTCTTTGTGTACCCAGTGGAGATATCAGACAGGAAGTCATGGCAGAGGCTCACAGTTCGCAGTATTCCATCCACCCAGGCAGCACGAAGATGTACAGAGATATTCGTCAACACTTTTGGTGGAATGGTATAAAGAGGGAGATAGCCCGGTATGTCTCTCGATGTTTGGTTTGCCAACAAGTCAAGGCTGAACATCAGAGGCCAGCTGGACTTCTTCAACCTTTACCGATCCCAGAATGGAAATGGGAACACATAACTATGGATTTCGTGACTGGGTTACCCAGATCTTCGGCAGGCAGAGATGCTATTTGGGTCATTGTAGACAGGCTTACCAAGGTGGCACACTTTCTTCCATTTAGAGTTGGACAGTCGACGGCGCAGCTAGCAGAGATGTATCTCAGGCAGATCGTCCGACTTCACGGAGTGCCAGTCAGCATAATATCAGACAGGGATACGAGATTCACATCGCACTTCTGGCGCAGTCTTCATCAAAGTTTGGGGACTCGTCTCAAGTTCAGCTCAGCGTATCATCCGCAGACAGATGGGCAGTCAGAGCGTACTATACAAACTCTCGAAGATATGTTGCGGTCATGTACCCTTGACTTCGGTGGTTTGTGGAAGGATCACCTGCACCTGGTGGAATTTTCGTACAACAATAGTTTCCAGGCCAGTATCCAGATGGCACCCTTCGAGGCTCTGTATGGCAGGAAGTGCAGATCCCCGTTAGCTTGGGACGATGTCGGAGAGAGGCAGATGCTCGGTCCAGAACTGATTTCTCAGACGGTTGAAGTGGTCAGGAAAGTCAGAGACCACCTTCGAGTTGCTCAGGATCGCTAGCGCCATTGGGCCGACGCTCATCGGCGTCCCTTAGAATTTGCCGTCGGTGACCATGTATTTCTTAGGATCTCGCCTACCCGCGGCGTCATTCGTTTTGGCGTACGGAGAAAGCTTAGTCCTAGGTATATAGGACCGTTCGATATTCTGGAGCGAGTAGGCGATGTGTCCTATCGTCTCGCTCTTCCACCGTCGCTAAGTGAGGTACATGATGTATTCCATGTATCCCAATTAAGACGGTACATCCCGGACCCGAGCCATATCCTAGATCATTCGGAATTGGTTGTTGGTACCAACCTTTCGTATGAGGAGAGGCCCGTGTCTATATTGGACCGGAGAGAAAAGACGCTCAAGAACAAGACTATTAACTTAGTCCGTGTTGCTTGGGGTCATCACTCTCTAGGTGAGTCAACGTGGGAGCGTGAGGACGACATCCGATCGCAATATCCCTACCTGTTTGACTCGTGAGGTATAATGTCTTTCTTATGCCTTACGCTTTCCCTTTCCTTGCTTGCATTGTATGATTGTATGATTGAACTGCTTAGTGTAGCTTGTCTGTGCTTAGTATAGCTTGTCGTGGCAATCTCTAGCTCCTTGATTAAATTCCGAGGACGAAATTCTTTGAAGGTGGGTAGAGTTGTCACCCCCATTTCCTGTATTTCGTATTTGTACTCGTAATTTGATTTTTTGGCACGTATTTTATTTTCTCGACTTGTGGATTCAGGTTCTCGTAAATGGGTTTTGGACCATGGCTTGGTTTTATTTTGTGGAGTTGGTTGGTTTGGTTTGGTTCATCATGAGTGGAACACCTTAGCCTATTCTCTACCTCCATTCCATCACAACCACCCTCATTAAAACCTACCAACCTTTTCTCTCTCCTCCATAACTCCATTAATTTCTTACAACTTCTTCTTCTTCCTTCTTCCACACAACTCCCCAACCATAGGCAAGTGCACCTTGCCATCAAATAAGCACCACTTTTTATTTGTCCATTAACTAGATTAGGCCATGGAGAATAACTTTAGAACTTGACATTTTATGATTTGGAGCTTTTATTTTTCTAGATCTAGGTTTTAACCATTTTCGAAAATCCTTGGTTTTGATCCATTAAACTTTGATTTTTGCATGTTTTGATGCTTCCATGTGGAAGAGAATTCAATTTTACTCAAGTTAGAACTTTAAAAATCTAGATTTGGCTTTGATTTGACAAAGATATGAAAATTTAAATTCTTGGTGTTCTTTTCGGCCTGGAGTAGCAGCCTGCAGCCTGCGCTCTTTAGCGCAGTACTAGACTGCGCAGCCCCTCTCGGCCTGCGCACTTTAGCGCAGTGCTGACCACGCAGCTTGCCCTATGGTGAACTGCGCTCAGCCCCATGCGCCAACCATTCCTGCGCAATCCGCCCCTGTGCAGTTCACTCCTGCGTAGTCTGCTCATGCGCAATCCGCCCCTGCGCAGTTCACTCCTGCGCAGTCTGCTCATGCGCAATCTGCCCCTGCGCAGTTCACTCCTGCACAGTCTGCTCATGTGCAATCTGACCCATGCGCCATCTGCTCCTGCGCCCTGTGCCCCTGCGCACTTGGCACCCTGCGCAGCTGACACCTGCGCAATCCAACCCCCTGACCCCTTGCACAATCCATTGGCTCTTGGAGTTTTAATTTTATTTCTTTAAGCTTGGCTCTTCTATAGCCCTGTATATTGATATTTTATTAGATATTTTACGCCCATTTTATATCCTTACGCCTTTTGTCATAAACTTGATTTACTTAATATGTTTGGAATGACTATTGTACATGGCATGGCATGACAAGGAACTAGCATAACATGACAGTGACCCGTAGTGGTGCACTCCTGACATGACCAACCTGACTTGATAGTGGCCCATGGCGGCGCACTCTTGACATGTACTTGACTCGACCTGTACTTGACCTGACTTGACTTGACTTGTAACTTGTAACTTGACTCGTATAATCAACTTGACACCGTGGGTGTTCCTGCTTGCTTGCTTGTGCAATCCACTTGTCTTGTCTTGCATCATGTCTAGGACGTGACTCCCTGGTTCCCACGGTCAGGGATTCATACTGAATATGGATTAGGCTAATGACTAGATCAAACTATAGTTCATGGAGAATTTTCAGTCACAGGCAATCTCGTTATCTGGGCGCTCTTAATTGGACTTGTAGCTTGCCGATGAGTAGAGCACATTTCCAGCGCACTGTCATGTGTTGCACCCTCTAAGTCACCTAAGGGTATATCGTCTCCGGGGCGATGTACCCAAACATACTCTCAACCCGCGGAAGGATAACTGGATGGTCTGCAGGGCTTGGGACTGGGAATTTCTCACTTGCATCTTGTTAGTAATTAGGCTATGATAACCCTAGTTAGTTAAAGTAGTAAGCCGTAGTAATTGCTTGGCCGCTTGTGAATGGATGATGTCCAGCCCTGTCTAAGTCTTGTCTAGTCCCTGTACCCTGGTACTCCTGAACATGATTGTTTCACTTGCTTTAACAATAATTGGGTAGAGACAAGGAGCTATTCAGGCGAAGGGTTACAACCCCGGTCCTTGTTTGGTTTACGGGTTGTAACCTGGTTTCCAGAATGGTTCCACGTCCCTAGTCGTTTATTGTCCTGACGTGCTCTTTATTACTTGTACTTTTATTTCATTTCTTATGTTCTGATATGCTGGCTTTTATTCTTATTTTGTGGCCTCCTTTGTGGCACTTGCTCTTTCTGGGGTTTGACCCAGCTGGTTTTGTGTGGCCAGATTTCGGAGCAACTCCCGAGGATCTACCGAACCTTCAGTCCGATGGTGGCGACTAGAAGGAACCCGGGCTACGAGTGGGTTTTCTATTTTGTTTCACCCACTTATATGTAAATTTATTCTTTTGAGGCGTTTGCCGACGAGCACCTGTTAGCTCGATGTACATTTATTTACTGTCTGCCTACGGGCTGTAAACATGATTAACAAATCCTAGGGTTGATCATGTATGACCGAACTCTTGCTAGTCCTATCATTTTGTACGACTAGCTTCATGATCATCCGATATGTAATATTTGGGACGCCTTATATATATATATTTGATGCTCTAACATCTTGTAACTCTGTTAATTGCTGGAGATTGAGACAATAGGCTTGACCTTAAGAGACTGCTGGCTTGTAGTAAACCCTCATATCTAGACAGCCGTGACCGTATAGTTGAGATGTATTCTATTTCAATATATGTAGCTGGCTATATATTAGAGTTAGATTTAGAAGTTAGTGTTGGTTAGAAGTTAGATGGAGAGTGAGTATTGTTGAGAGTTAGAATGTTAGAAGTTATAAGGTAATAGATATAGCTAGTTAAGGTAATTACCTATAACTAGGGTATATGATTTAAGGTTTATTATATAAGTAGAATTGGGTTCCCTTGGTTGGTAATGGTCAGAAATAGTGCTCTTAGACTAGTTTTGACCTCGGTTGACCGTTTTGACCAAAAGTCAACAAAAGTCAACCGAAAGTCAAACTTAGCCTAAAAGTGACTAGAATTGACCCGAAACCAAATCAGAGTTGACCATTTGACCAAAAGTCAACAGTTGGTTAACATTAGCCTAGTTTGACCTAGGGTTGACCTAAAGTTGACCAAGGTTGACCAGTTGACCAAAAGTCAACTATAAGTCAACCTTTGACCCAGTTTGACCTAATTTTACTTGGATTGACTTCCTGTGACCTAGTATGATCTAGTATGACCTAGTATGATCTAGTTTGGCCAAGTATGACCTAGTTTGACCTAGTTTGACTTAGACTTGCATATCATGAATTAATTAGTTTTCCTTTCTTTATTAAATCCTGTTTTGACTTATAGTATCTCATCTTTAGGTCTGTGATTACTCTGAGCATCTGTTCACCTTATCAGCTCAGGACAATAGGCGAGTACATTCACTGATAGTTTTTATTGTCTTGATATCTGTTATATTCGATTCAGTTTTAGTGTCTTAATTGATTTCCAGACACGATAGTTCACGAACTAGTATATGTTGGATCATGACATGAGATGTTGTTCCTAGATTTTCTTGATACATTGGTACATTTCTTATCTTGTTCCCTGTACTTGTATAGACATCGATTCCTAAGGGGACTTTCTACACTCTTATGGAATCCCGTGTCATGACGTGTCATGTCCGGATCCATTATACTATTCGGGGATGGAAAATTATTAGGGGCTATTGATCAATGCCATCATGTCACTATATTCTTGTGCTTGTGCCACTCTCACCTCATGTAGGGTGTAGTGAGATCTTATTCATGTGCTCGTTATCCAGGTTGGCCGACATGACCCTTTCCAGTAATTTTCATGTTATTGTCGGGCCAAGTGTATAGCATGTCCTGTAACTTTTCCAAGCCGATCACATAACGCTCTAATAATTCAAGGCATATTTTATATTTATTTTATCACATCATATATCCTGCTCAGTTTTATATTCAGTACTTTTCTCACCATGCTATGATATTCATTACTCACATGTTCTACATGCTCTTATGCTAAACCTTGATTAGAGGATAAGTTTTGTTCGGGAGAAGGGTTACAACCCTGGTCCTTGTTTGGTTTACGGGTTGTAACTCGGCTTCCGAATAGCTCCCAAGTCATCCTATATCTTTGTCTTGTATTTTATTATAATTGTCTCTTATAGAATTTGTCAATTCATATAGAACTGCTGTTAGTGCTTGTACTTGCTCATTTTCTTGACAGGATACCGTTGATATATTACAGATGATTCTGAGGTAGACTGTTCGACCTATTATGGGGTCGGGATAGATGGAGACTTAGTCCAGGACTGTGGCCTGATAGTTGAGCCACTAGAATTTGCACACCCAGAGTAGTATAGCTTAGTTAGGTTTGCCTGGACTGCGATCCAACTAGTATTTTCAGACTGTAGTATTCTATATTATATTTTGTGACTCTGTGATGTTTATATCTCTGAGCTGTGTTGGATCCTGAACTTATTTTCTGTTTTCACTTCTATCATATTTCTATTTCGTGCTATCTATCCTAGTTTTATCTTTAGATTGAGTTATGCTATATTATATTCCTCCATGCGGAGATGACAGGTACCTTTATACTGTTTAGTTGTAGTATTTACAGACGACCTATACAGCATTCTACCGCCGATTCTGCAGTATAGGCTTGACGTACCCACGTGCTCGTGCCCCTAATCAGGGTGCGGGTCGTGACAATGGCAAAAGCTTGCCCCTGCTGGCCTCCCCTGGCCTGCTGCTGGTGCTGCACGAACCGCTGCTGCTGAGTCGGCAGCGGTCCCTTCTGCTGAACTGCTTGGGCTCTGGCCTCCGCTCCCTGAGCTGTTCGTCCCGAAGATAGAGGGCACTCCCTCAACTGGTGCTCTACCGAACCACAGAGTAAGCATTCCGAGCCTCTTCCTGCAGTGATTCCACGCATGCCCTGGTTTCTTGTAGAAACCACAACTGACAGACTGCTGCTTCGGGGCCTGCTGCTGCTGCTGCTGCCTCGGCTCCTGATGCTGAGTTGGCTGAAGTCTCGGCTGCTGGAACTGCTGCGGCTGGAACTGCCTCTGCTAATGCTACTGCTGAAAATGCGGCCTCTTGGCCGGTCCACCGCTACCACTGGCTCCCTGAGTGTCTCACTCCCTCTTGAGCCTCAGCTCAAGATCATCCTCTGCGGCTAAGGCACCCACCAAGATCTCCTAAAAAGTGGCGCTGCGGGCACTTTTGGTATAGGACTTCACCTCCTTGACTAGTCCCTTCCTGAACCTTCGGGCCTTCGTCGCCTCGGATAACCCTCGACAAACCTGCCCAGACAGCAGAACTCTCCAGCATACTCCTCGACAGTCTGACTGCCCTGTACCAAGGCCTAGAATTGAGGCTCAAGGGCACCAAGCGCTGCGTCTGGGAAAAACTTCTCCTTGAACATCTTCTTGAAAGTTGCCCAAGTCTGCCCTACCGTACCAACTCTCGGGTCTGTCTGGTACCAGGTGTGGGCCAAATCCTGTATCACACTGGCCGCCGCCTAGACCTGTACCCTCGCTGAAATCTCTGCCAGCCTGAAAATCTCTTCCATATGCTCAATCCATTCATCAGCGTACAGAATGCCCTCTGTACCACTGAAGTCCCGCGGGTGCATCTTCTGGAAGTCCTGGATGCCCTTCTCCCTCGGCTAATATGGCTGCTGAACTGCCGGAGGCTGAGCTGCTGCCCTCTCAACTGTCGTCAGGGCCAGATTAATGCCCCGACTGAACTCTGCCGTCTAACGCTGCTGCTGGGCCAGCTGGGCCTTCATGAACTGCTGAAAGAAAGTGAACAGCTGGACTGCGTCAACGGTCCCCGAAGGTGGATGCTACTGCTGGAGCATCTCCGGAATCACCGGGCTCGGCCTGGGAACAGGTGGAGGGGCTCCTTCGAATCCAGCTGAAATACCCACCCCAGCTGGCATAACTGGGGCTACGGCATCGGAGGCTGGCTGTTGAGGACGAGAGGTGGCAGACCTCTCATCAGTGTCCCCCTGACCTGGGCGATGTGATCTAGTCTCGACCATCCTGGAGACAGATAAAAAAAGAAAACAATTTATGAGAATGAGTCAAAATAGCAAAGGAGGACAGTTTATATTCAAGGGAAGACAATAAGCAGCAAATTTAGATAAAAGAAATCTGATTTAAGAGTTTTTCCTAATGTGATTGAGTACCTTCAAAAATATCCTAATTCTACTGCAGGCTGCAGTGATACTCTAGTTCGAATACCACCGCAATTCTAACTAGGACCTGTATGGGCCACCACTAAAAACGTGTTACGACCCGCACCCAGTGTAGGGGCACGAGAAGTGTTTACGTCCAGCCTACGCCGCAGTATCGGCAGTAGAACGCTATCGTAGGTCACATACATCTAGCAGTTATAAGGTACCTGTACAGTTATACTCTCCGAATGAAGGAATAATATAAAGTACAGCTCAATCACAGCTAAGGTAGAATGTACGATAGGATAGATAGATAATCAACAGAATTCACAGATGAAATACAAGATAAGAAAAAGAACTAAATGTCTAAGATAAACAACTCCACAATATCCAGAATAATAAATCTCCAAATAAGTACAAGTGTATCCAACAAGACAGAATAATAAATAAGATACTGGTCTAGCTAACTAGCCTAGACTACTGGGGTAATGTCCTCTGCAAGTGCTGGATCCTCCTGAGAGTCCAGCTCACATGTGTCATCTAGGCCTGCTCCATAGTAAGTGTGACAGAACTCCTCAAGGTCATCTGTAATATTTTCAACAGGTCCAGTCAGGACGGAAGCGAGCATAGTACATCTCACGCAGTTCATAATATGACATGATATACAAATATGCAATAGAGTAAGATACATAAAATGCTGCAGAATATACATGAAGTAAAAGAGAGAGAGAATTGTAATGTAAATAGATACTATAAGTAGAGAACTAACAGTGAACTAGTGATTTAGAGTACAAGATAGACATGTGAACGGCTTGAATTTGTACATGAGTAATCTAAGAGTTTACACATGAGTATACTACTTTGGAATTGTTCACATGACCACTTATACTCCTCCGTACCCCAATCAATACACAAGGATCCAGACAGGTTATGTTATTGCACATGATATCACATGAAGGCCCATAATAGGGTGTACATGATTGTATATATGGAGGCTCCGTGAATATGAGAGTACATGAATCACGAGAGTGCACATAAATGGTGAAAGCACCGGAGTACATGATAAAAGTAAAACGCACATGACATACTATAACCCGATGCTCCTGAGGGGGAGAACATCTCATGAAGGGATCCATATAGTACCAATCCATGTTAACAACGTGACAGCATCAAGTAAAGTAATCTAGAGCGTAAATATAAATCCTATCAAGTATAAAACGGTCAAAGAATGTACTCGTCTGATATCCTGAGTATCTGAAATAAAATACTACCTGAGGAGTGGTGTCTGGCTCCTATTCAGAACCGTACAAGTCACAACATATCCAATTGGCAAAATAAACTGCTTCGATGCATTCTATATGATGTTTGGTTCAATCTAGGCTAAAGTCAACCTTCGGTGAACTCTAGTCAACTACACTAGTCAAATTAGGTAAACTAGGTCGAACCTAACCCAAACAAGTCTCACTAAGCCTAACCAGTCTATTCTAGCAAGCACACATCATTCACAATTCATACAAGCTAACATCACACAATACTCATATGTATACATTCCATATACACATAGGCTTGCACATAGGATATATGTCATATACAACCTATATTGGCAACACACACAATTTAATTACCATATATATATATACACTAAAATTATAGGCAATGAGCATATATATATTCATTACATATTTCTCTAGCAATTTATAGATTATATATATATATATATATATATATATATATTTATATATATATATATATATATATATATATATATATATATATATATATATATATATATATATATATATATATACATAGAGTGAGACAGTGACAAGTGTGTGTGCATATATGTGTGTGTCCTGTGTATTCATGAGTGTGTGAGTGACAGTGCATAGGTAGGTTGTTCTCAGGTTTCAGTTTTTGTGTGTGTATAGATGTAGTGTGTTAACAGTGTACACATGTGTGTGTGTCAAGTGTTCTCAGTTTTTCAGTGTTTTTGTATGACTGTGTGTATAGGTAGATGTAGGGTGTTAGCAAATCACAGGTTTGAGAGTAATGTGTGTATATGAGTGTCTCGAGTACATGTGTATGTGTGTGAAAAATCAGTGTGTGAGTGTGTGCACAGTGCAACAGTGGATAGGTTGACAGATTTTTCATAATGTATATGAGTGTGTGTTCATGGATGTCAATGTGCATACATGACAGTTTCAGCTAGGGCATATGCATGTATGTGTGTGTGCTATAGCTATCAGTGGTATGAGTGAGTGTAGAGCATCAATGTACACAACATCAATGTACACAACAGTTTGTAATTCTCAGGAAAATAGTGTATGCATAAACAGGCTCATCAATCAATGTACATAAACAGTGTACACATGTATTCTCAGGGAATCAGCCCAATACACATTCAAAAAACCAAAATCCAATACAATTTGAATCCTAACATGCCACTAAGCTCATATATACATAGGTGAAACATTTGCAATTAAAACAACTACCAAAATTAGTAAAACATATGACAGTGTATTATTTCTCAGGTTTTGACAGTGTATACAAATCAGTTTACCAATTCAATGCAATTCGAAAACCCAAAGTCCCATGCTAACATAAACCCTAGCATTGTAGGTTAAACTCAGACATAATGTATGATCTAAACATGATAATTAACCACTGAAAAATCAGTTTAACTCAATATTAATCTCAGAAAATCGGGTAACAGTCTTAAGTATTAGAATTTAGGGAATTTACAAATTCGAATTAAAACGCAACTAATAATCAAATTGAAAGGTTGGTAATGCACGTGTCATGTGTGAGTGTGTCGTGGGTGTGTTCTAGTGTCCAAGAACTGGACACAACGTGTCCAAAAACATTCTACACTCGTGTCAACACTAACAGTGCACAGTTCTCGTGCACGTGTTCCCTGAGTTCGTGGACACGACACACGACACCTCACGATATGGGGTTATGCACACGTGTAGCCCACGTATAGAGCTACACAGTCGACACACCATGACGTATCCAAGTCGTGTCTAGTGTGGACACGAAACGTATGTTAGTGTGCGTTTAGTGACAGTATGCACACAGTGCGTGTCCAATACGGGCACGATTTCTCTCTGTGTCGTGCACCATATGCTCCCAAATTTTGGGAGCATCGTGTCAGTCATGTAATTCGTGTCTCTACAAATTTTCACGTGTCCTCGTGTCCTGTGTGAGAAGAACGAACGGTCGGGTAGCAGGACACTGCCCGCGTGTGTGCAGTGGCATGTTCGTATCCTCGTGCTGACACGACACGACAAGAAAATCTCCCACAACTGACATGAAATCAAACACGACCCATAGATGTACAAATCCATTCAAACACAATTCAAAAACAGTAGAAAAACATTGAGTGTGGCATTTCATCAAACACCTAGAACTAGGTTAGGATACGTGTCCGATACGGACACAAAATTAATGCAAATTGACACAAAACTTACACCACAGCTAGGGGACACCTAGATCTAGGCTAGGATGCAAAGAAATCAGAAATAAACACAATTTAGAGGGTTTACCTATAGTGTGTCAATGACCAAGAAAAGCCCCAAATCGAATGATTCCCCTTGCTAGCCAAACTATCCAAATTGTTTCCAAACTGAAATTTCTCTCAACATCAAGTAAGAGCTGATTAGATTCTATTGCAAAAGATTTGAATCAAAAAAGAATTAAAATGAGAGTGTTATGAATTGGGGTTCAAAAAGTTGATTCAATATAAAAAGGCAAGAACAAAGGAAGAGAGACTTTATAGGGAGGATTCCCAATGTGGCCGGCCACTATAGGAAGGAACTAGGGTTAGGGTTTCACTAGTAGGATTTGGGCCAAGTTGCATTGGTAAAGGAAATCAATTCATAAGTCAAGTCCTTAAACCTAGTCTTTATTTCTCCTATTTGAAACTTGATTCTAAGTGACTTAACTTAGGTTGACTTAAGTTAGACTAGGGTCCCACCATGCTAATCAAGTCACCATAGCTAGGGTCAACATCTAGGTTAGTCTCCAAAGTCTCAACTAACAAAAGTCAAAAATAACAATTACCACTTCAATAATTCAAAATAAATTCAAAATTTACAAAATGACTAAAATACCCTAAAGCTAAAATGTGGTAGTGACATGATTTAGGTAAGGATTTATTGAATTCTAAACCCTATTAGATAACTTGAGAAATTTTTCTAAAAAAATATACTGTTGTGTTTCGACAGGATGGTAGGATAAAAGATGGGTAGACTATTCGCTTGGTAAATTAGGAATTCCTGGGATTCGATTCCTAATCTTGATCATTTGTGCAATCTTATTTTCTTCCCTCTAATCATTATCATCCTATCGTAAAGTCTGTATTTAATTTCCATTGGCCATAGTATTTTTTTCTAAGAGTCAATATTCTATTTTCATCTATTGATTTTTGAGCCTAACTTGATTCAATAATCCATATATTTATTCGAAGTAGGTTTTTTTTAAATTCAGGATATGTATGAATTATATTTCTCTCGTCTTCGATCGTTTTCATCCTAATTGATCGTTTGATTTTCAAAATTGATAATTTATTTCAAGGACAAATACTTACACTTTTCTATCATAATCGACTTGTTTGAATTTTTAGAAGCTCCTTTGAAATTCTTATGGATATAGTTGGATAATTTCGATGACTTACAATGGCAAGGCAGATGCGTACTGTCCCCATTTATTTGAATTATAGAGACCGTGGGTTTACTGCAGCTAGTAGCGCACTGGCTAGGCATGACACCTAAGTTGAAGTAATTTCAAGCAAGCGTAGGTTATCGAATAATATTAAAACTATGACTAGTTGCCCTATTTTGATCTTTGAGTTGTTATGTCAATATTGGATAGAGTTGATAGCGCATTCGATACCGTACTCTGATTTGAGTCATGGAACCAAGGGTTTACTGCAGCCAGATGTACACTAGTGAGGCATAAATTTCCAGTGAAATGACTTCGGATATGCTTACGGCTTTCGAATGTTATAGAGACTACATCATTTTTGGCATATGACTATTGATTTTTATGGTTCGTAATTTCATGCACCCTCACTTGAATTTGATTTAGTTCTTATCTTTTCCTTTTGTAACTCCTCTTCCCGAAAAATTTTTGAAAATATTTTTTATTATTTATTTTATTTAAATAGTGATTTCTTTAGATTTTATAAATAATTATTTAGTTAATTATTACGGTAGGTGACTTTAGCCATGGTTGAGTTTTGAAGTATCAGACGACTAGAAATCATGGCACGGATAGTGCAGTGGCGTGCCTTGACTAATGTATTAGCCATGCCAAGGAAGACCCAACCATAAGTGTGTCCTAACTAGGAAAACCAGATCAAGTTGCGACCTAACCCCCACCGATGAATTATTTATTTATTAATTTGATATATTGATTTTAGATGACCCGATTGTACCAACTTAGCCCGAATTGGGCCCGAACTGAATCCAAGCCTTCGTAGGCATGTGGTGTGACGAAAGATGGCCTTGTGGGCATATTTTATGTGTGTACAAACATTCTTATTCATTTTTAAGAAATTGGCGACTAATTTCTTAATATTTAATTATATGGAAGATTTTAGGTATTATCAATATTAAATAGCGTTTAGAATATTGTACGAATTTCTGGAGCCAAATAAATGGTGTGGTTGATGAGTTCACCGAAATATATTATTAGTGTAATTTCAGTGTTATTATTATTATTATTAATATTGTTGATGTTATTATTAAACAATATTATTTTACTATTATTGGTTATGTTTATTTTATTGACAAATAAATATTATTGTATATTGTTCATATTTACGTAGGTAGGTCCTACACTAGGAAAATAAATAGTATTGAGGTTATTTGGATTTTAGGAGGACTGTCATATAAACATATGTGTGAATGTATAAATTGTGTATTTATATATATATATATATATATATATATATATATATATTTATTTATTTATATATATATATATATATATATATATAAATATATATAAATATAGATATTGTATATATGTGTAGATGTATACATATATAAATGTAGATATATATAGATGTATATGTGTATGTATATATAAATATAGATATTGTATATGCGTGTGTGCATATATATATATGTACATATATAAAGGCATTTATATGTAAATACTTATAAAACAGAAACAAACTGCCAGCCTACTGAGCTCGGGCCCAAGCTCAGTTGAATCGATCCCAAGCCCCGCTGAGCTCAGGTCCAGCCAGCCTAACCAAGTATTTTTCCAGACCGAGCACCCCCCATATTCAGTCAGTATACATATATGGAGCGGATGAAACCCGAGAGATAGAACGGGAGAGAATCCCTCAAAAACCCAAACCCTAATTATTTTCCTTCGATCCCAGACCCCCAGCGCCGCCCTGCGATCCTTTCCGGCCGCCTGTCCCCGCCGGAGGTTGCCAGAAACCATCGCAGGAGGCCGCGCGCGAAGAACAGAAACGACAGCAGCAGAACAGAGCAGGTCGTGCTCGATTTGAGGTAAGCAACTTACCAATCAATTTTTTTCCTGCATACTCGACGAAATTCTGAAACCTCTGATTCGTTTAGTAGCCTATCTAGCCACCATGACATACCAATAAAGAGTTTAGGACCAAGTCAATCAACCTTCCGAGAAGATCGACGCGAAGTTGAGTGAAAAATGTCCAAATCAGGACAGAATTTCGAATCCAGACACCCATCTTGGGAGGCCAAAAGTGGTCGATCATGTTAGGAAACACAAAATCTAATTGAATAGGTTTTTAGTCAACCCATACAGCTTCAAAACGCTGTTTATGGATTTTAATTTCATCTAGTATACAACAAGAAATACCGATTTGAAAATCAATAAAAACTTATTAAAACTGTTTTCGAAAACATTAGAAACTCATCCACACGACGTGCGTCCCGCCAATCCGGGCGACATGGTCGTGAACCGAAAGCATCAAAAGGTGCATATCAGCTTCGTGGATGTGTGGGCTTTGGTGGAATTTAAATTGGTCGCGTGTGCGCGACGAATTTGATGCGTATCCGTCAAAATTTACCGTATTGGCCTCTGTGCAAATTTTCCAATTACTTTGTGCACGTTCGTCAGATCGAGACGAAACTTTCACCATCAGGACCGTATCGTTTTTCTGGTCCTGTATGCCAAGTTTGGTTCGATTCTGAGATAGTTGATCGGATCGCCGTTTTGCGGGCCCCACGGTCCGATTCAACGGGCAATTTTGTGCACGGCCCACCGGAATCTAAAACTGGACATACCGTTGGATTTGTATCATAAAAACAAATTCGTAGATATATAGTTTGACGACTTTAGAGACCATTGACTCTGGCACATTTTTCGGTGCAAAGTGGGTCCAACGGCGGACACCATTTTGGCCCGAAATTACCATTTTGCCCCTGTGTCCAGAATTGGACTTAAGGACAGGCAATCCTAGCTAATTTGACTATTATGAGAACGTTGGTAATATTTGTTTCAGCTTTCGGAGACAGTTGTGATGATTTGGACTTCACGGCCTAGCAGTTGACTATATTTTGTTGGATCTGCGTGAAACCTCCAGGCAAGATACCTTGCCTCCCTCTATAATTTATTTACATGCATATTTCTATTTATATAGTATTACTAGTTGATTATTCATATGTGATTTGTACATCGTGCATGCTAGTATGTACATATAGTCCTTGTTTATAGTTAGCTTGTAGTTCATATTGGATATACATATATAGTTCTTGTTCATAGTTAATTTTGTAGTTCATATTGGATTGGTTCTCTCGTGTATCTTGATAGGGTCATGTCGTGTCATCACCTTTACTTGGACTGAGTCGCTTCGTGTCATAGGATGATCAAGTCATAACAGAACTGTTGTACCTTCAATTCTTGAAGCTAACCTGCGAGTCCACATTAGGGGCGAGGGTTAGTTGTTATCTGTATCTTGAAGCCTGAAGCTAACCTGCGAGTCCACACTAGGGATGAGGGTTAGTAGTTATTTGAAGCTAACATGCGAGTCCACATTAGGGGCGAGGGTTAGTAGTTATTTGAAGCTAACCTGCGAGTCCACATTAGGGACGAGGGTTAGTAGTTATTGAAGCTAACCTGCGAGTCCACATTAGGGGCGAGGGTTAGTAGTTATCTGTTTCACACCTGCGAGTCCACACTAGGGGCGAGGGTGATCCTTGATGCTAGCCTGCGAGTCCACACTAGGGGCGAGGGTTAGTAAATGTTCAAACCTGTGAGTCCACACTAGGGGCGAGGGTTTGAATATTCGAGTGATTATCCGTTGACATCGTATCATCGTATTCTCTTGTTCTCCTCCAGCAGTTCGTTTATGCGTAATGGTTTTTCCAGTCGTGTATAGTCGAGTTTTTATGTTGATTGGACTTTTTCTGTTTATTTCCAGTATTTTCTTTATTGTATGATAAACTGCTAGATAGACATATTTTTATGTATCTTGCTATGTCCCCTGAAGACCTGATGATCTCTTCAGGTTTAGCGATTGTATGGAGTTAGCTAGTGGTTCTGGATGACAGGTGTGATGATACGCTTGCGGAATTCAGGTATCGTTATTGTGTTTATTATCCGCTCGTACTTTCATATCTTATCATGAGATCTCCTGTTTCTTGATTCAGTTTTAGACTCTTGTTATTTCTTTTAGAGTCTTATCGGACATATATGCTAGTGGGCTGCAGACCACGACCCATATTGTTCATTCATGTTTATTATTCTTATTGTGGAATGAGATATAGATTTGTTTGCCATGATTGGGCAGCTTACCCTAGCCGTGACAGCGTTTACGTATTCGTGTCGGGCTGGAGTCCGCTTGATGCGTAGCTGGCTTGCTCACGAGCTCACGTCCGAAAAGCGGGTGCGGGTCGTGACAAGTTTTTTTGGTAGCCCATGCAGGTCAGAGCATATCGTACCGGTTGCGTAACTGTACTGGTGCGAGCCTGCGACTATGACTAAACCTTAGAAATCTTAATCCACTCTGCCTTAAAAATTTTCCTAGAAATTTATCTATGTCCTTGGAATTTTGTATTTACCTTCGATTATTCTTCCTTGCCTTCCCATACCCTTGATTCTTGTCACTTCCTATTTCGAGGTGATAAATGATCGTGCTGTCTAGAATTTATCAAAA